>PYHX02000495.1:88381838-88445270 GCA_004302925.2 Cochliomyia hominivorax | reverse complement strand
AATTCCTGGATTATTTTGCGTAAAATGGAATGGGTCAGTAAGCATTAAGGTTAGGAGTGTAAGTATGAGGATTCTTCCTATTGCTATAGAAAAAGCTTCTTTCTCTTTATAATAAATTTGGCTGATTTTATGGCTAAAGAGCTCTAACTTCCTATTTAAATTTTGTGGCTGCCATCATCATCATTTTCATCATTATACATCATTAATTTTAACGTTTGTATTATCATGTTGTTTTCATCAATTTGCAAATGTTTTTAAAAATTTATAGATAAAATGTTGTTAATAAATAATGAGGAAATCAAATGGTTAATTAATTGTATGAAAGAAAGATTAAAAGGTCTTTAAATATTCTCATTCTCTTTAAAATTTATAACATCTTTAAAATGCGCTCATAAAAAATGCTCTATGAAATATTTTTCTTTAATCCTAAATGTATGCTTTAGATTTTATTTTGTCTTTAAATTTGTAGCCATTTTTTCTTAACTTTTTATTATTATTTTTTTTTCAAATTTTATTCTTTAAATTTCCTCCCTAAAAGTAGACTCTAATAAGTTTATTTTGTACAAAGCTTTTGTCTTATTAGAATCTTTATAGTCTCCTTTCCTTTTGTTAGCTACAAATATTCTTATTTTCTTTAAATATAATAACTTCCTTAAATTAAGCTCGTTAAAATATGCTTTAGTTTTTTATTGTTCTGATCTCCTGAATGTATGCTTTAAAATTAGCAGAACCCAAAAAAATGCTTTAAATATTTTACAATAAAATTTTCCCTAGAAAATTTAATAATTGTGTTTTATTTGCTCACCTCCTGAATGCGTTTTTGATCTCGAGAAAATATGCTTTAAATTACACCTCTAAATTCTTAACCATAAAGTATGTATTTCCTTAACAGTTTACATTTAATTTTTACCCTTAAATAAACTTTTAAATTCTTCCCTAAAAATATGTCACATTTTAAATATATGATCAATTATTGCTTTATCCTAAAAATAGGCCTTAATTTTAGTGAATCTTATATAAAATATCCCTCATTTGCTACTCCCAGTTAAAGAGGCTATCAGGCAGGAAAAAATTATGTTTAGTTTATATAATTAAAATTTGAAAAAGGACTATTCATTTTTATTCTAAAATTATTCTATAAATTGCATTTTTTAATTTTGCCTAAAAGCATGCTGTATTTTTTAGATTTTATTAAAATTTTAAATTAATTCTTTATTGACAAATTTCACTTCCTCAAACGAATCAAAAGTATCACATTTAAACTAAAAATATAAACTTTAATCCTAAAAGTATACTATAATTTTGTAAAAGAAATATCTATTTTTTTAAATTTTATTGAGAATTAAATCAAATTTCTTTTACAAATTATTAAAAATAATTAAATTTCTATAATCTAGTCCCCTTGATTGTAATCCTAAATGTATATTAAAGACTCTAGCTTTTCAGATTCAAGCTTTGCCTAAAAATATACCTTATATTTTCCAATTTTTTTTAATTATTAAAAAATTAAACTTATAGAAAGTGTGAGTTAATTAAATAATGAAATTTATTACTTGTGTACACAAATATATTTCTTAGTTTAGAGCTCTACCTTTGCCTTAAAGTATACTTTATATTTACGGTTTTGTTTGAAATTGTTATTATATTCCTTAGACTTAACATTCAATCGCTTCAACTTCTTAATTTTGTACTGGACTATTATATGTGATGTGAAAAGTATGCCAACGATTACTTCTTTACATTTGCCCAAAAGTATACTTTATTTACTATTTATTATCAAATAATATAAAATTTCTTCAGTAGCTAATGTTTAACCCTTATAAATGTTATAAATTTGATTACCTGCAATTAATTTTGTTTAAAAGAAAATCATACTTTGTGATCCTAAACGTATACTTTAGACTTTTGTTCTAGTTTTGCCTAAAATTATAATTTATTTTTTGTTTCCGTTTAACATTTAATAATTTTTAAAGAATAATTTAAAATTCCCTTAGTAAAAAGTTTTTGATTTTGACATCAAATTCAAATTAGGAAATCTGTCCATTTTAAGTAAAAACTATTAATAGTTATCCTAAAAGTATACTCTATTTTTTAGTTTTTAATTTAAATATGATATCATGTTATTTCAGTAACTAATTTGAATCCTTCAAATTGTTGAAAATTTTATTTCATTAAAGTAAAGCTGAATCCTTTATTGTAACCCGAAAGGTATTTAGTTATCCCTTTGCCTAAAGGTAGACTATGTTTTTTGGGTATTATTTTAAATAATAACTATATATTAGTGATTTAATTTTTATTTAAAACCTTCATTGTAATCCTAAAAATATACTGATATTTTCTTGTACCATAAAATCCTATTTTTGCCTAAAAATATACTTCATTTGTTAATTTTAATTTCTATTACTCAAATTACTATAATTTTTATTTAGGTCCGAAAATTAGAACCTTTTGCTTTAAAACTGAACTCTTAACTGGACCCTTAAAGTATTCATTTTTCATTTTTGTTTTTAGTTTACCTAAAAGTATGCCATACTTTTACCTTTTGGTTAACAGTCATATCATATTTCTTATAATGACTAATTTCAATCCCTGTAAAATTATTATAATTTAAAACAAACATATTTATTTTCAACCTAAAACTATGCTTCAATTTTTTAGCCCCAAAAAGTATACTATGAAACTGTGTTTCTCCCTCTCTTTCACAGATTTATCTAGGAAAAATCAAATTTACCATTTATTACAAAATTATATTTAACAATTTTTATGACAGTCTCTAATTGGCTGGAGGCTTTTAAAAGCCAATTATCTATTTATGAATTGATATTTATGTATAATAAAATATTTTAGGTTATAAATACTGTTTTTATATACATATTTTTTGAAAATATTTATAGATTTACATAGAAAATATATTCTTATTTAAATGAGAAATGAAAAAAGAGATAAAAAACATATTTTTAGGAGATAAAACAAAATATAAATATATAACATATTTTCCGGAGCTTAAATGTGTCATTATTTAAAATTGACAACACATGTAAATGTATTGGAAGTACGTTTTAAAAAAAGGATTATTTACAAAATCAGCAATATGTTGGCAGTCAAAGGATAATGGGGAATTATTTAATTTATTAAAAGATAAGGGAGGTAACTTTATATTGATTAAAAAGGGTAATAATATTTTTTTAAGTTTAAGCAATTGAATTCGATTACTGTTTGAGGACCTTATTGAAGTCCTTATAAAAATTTTAGATTCAAACTGATGAAGGGCCTTTTTAGAACCTTGAAGTCCTTATAAGAATTTTAGATTTAAACTGATGAAGGGCCGTTTTAGGACCTTGAAGTTTAGTCATTATTAAGTAAAATAAAAATATGTTTATGCCGGCGATAATTGATGCTGCAATTATGATTCAGAAAAGTTGAGACCATGTAAAGGTCTAAAATTCAGACTTATATGGCTTAATGACAAAAACAAATATTAGGATCCTAAAGTCGTTAAAAGCCTATGATTTCAGAGAATGAGAGTCTTTAGAAAGTTAAATGATTGAGGTTGTTTTTGCCCTACAAAATCATTTGTGACCTTATGATTGAAGCGAAGTGAAGTCAATCAATTGAACTAAGAAAAAAGTTAATTTAAGTTTAAAAAAGAATCAAAGATTGAAGTGAATTTGAGCCCTCAATGGTTGAATGACATGGACTTGATCTTATGATTGAAGCAAAGTGAAGTCAATCAATTGAACTAAGAATAAAGTTAATTTAAGTTCAAAAAAGAATCAAAGATTGAAGTGGCATTTGAGCCCTCAATGTTTTTGGATTTGAATCAGTACAAAGACCTCCAATTAGAGGCCATAAATGTCCTCATTAAAGTCAATTTTTTAGAAATTTAAATCTTCAATTGAGAAAAGATCAGAGAATAAAACAAAGATTCGGGAACAATTACAGTTTGAATAAAGATCTGAGATTAAATATTATGAACTTGAATTGGAGAGGATCTACATCCATATTAGAAGCATAATTTTACCCAATTTCGGTATCCAATTAAAGGTCTATAATATAAACAAAAATGACTTAAAAGAATCTTTAACAAGACTCATTCATTGACTCAAATTTGCGTTACTAAAAACCTGTATGATTGAAGTGCATAATAGACGAAATTAGCTGAGATTGAAATAAATTTAAGGATAACATTTTTTGTAAATTAAGTCCTTGTGAAGCTCTCAGGTGATAAAAGTCTATAATGTAAGAAAACTTGGAGCTTATCGAAGCCCTCAGATTGACCAAAAATTGTACGGAATTTATGCCAACAAAAACATCTATGATTGAAGCAAATTAGAGTTGAAAAAGAGTAAGACTGATGTGATAAAAGTTCTCAGATTGAGGGTTTTTAGGTCTATATTAAGTCTGTATATAAAAAATTGTAGATCTTTAAATCAGGCTCAATAGAGTCTTCAAAATGACAATCTAAGCTAATTTGGATCTCCATGAATAAATCAGATGTACGTCACTTACAACATCTATGATTGAAGCAAATTATTGTTGACAAAAGTGCTGAAATTGAACAAATTGTGAGTCTAAAATTTAGTCAATATCAATTCAGTTTAAGATCCTAAATGGAAGAGATTATATGCTCATATAAATTCATACCTTTAAACTGATTTAAATCTCCATGATTGAAGTAAATGTACCCCGTTAAAAACGGCTTTAATTGAAGTGAGTGGCAGTTAAGGAAAAGATCCTAAATTGAGGTTAATTTGAAATTATATAAATCAATATAATAACCTTCAACTAAAACTAATGTTCATGCCATGACTGAAGCATACTTTGAAGGTCTTAAATCTGCTATGATTGAAGTAACTTGTGGTTATGAAAATGATCTAAAATTTAAGTAAGGTTCTATAATTTAAACAAATTTGTGTCCTCAATTAAAGCTAATAATGAATTTTATGCTTGAAGTTAACTTTAGTCCTTTGAAAGACTAAAAATTGCAATGATTGAAGAAAACTACAGTTTTAAAGATCTGAGATTAAGTTAACTTTAAAGATGACATGCAGGCACATTAGACCATATCTTAAGCTACTTAGGATAATCAGTTATAGCTGAGATTAAGATCATACGAATGAAGATAACTATAGTCCATCAAAATGACTGATAAAGCCCTATGACTGAAGCTTATTAAAGACTATACGTTCAAGAAGATTTATGACAATGAAAACAATTTTGATTGAAGCAATTTATAGCTCAAAAAAAGGTCGATGTTAGGAGTAAATTTAAGTCCAAAATGGAAGTTATTTCAGAGAAAATAAGGATCTCTAATTAGAGGTGCTTTATGATCATATTTAAAGAAAATTGAACGATTGAGTTGAAATGGGCTGTAGACTGAGCAAGTTAACTCATCTAAAAGCCCTTGAGATTGAAGAATATCCTTTGATGAAGAATGTTCCGAGATTGAAGTAAATTCGAACCAATTAATTTGATTAATTCTGGGCAATATAAAGATCTCCAATTAAAGGGGGTATATTGAGTCTAATATTTCAGCATGATTTACTTTAGAAATATTAAAGATTGAAGTAAATTATAGTTCACCAAAAGCTGTAAGATTTAAATCAATTGGAGTGTAAATAAGAATTAGTTTGGCTCCATATTGAAGGATCATAAGTGGAAGCTTAATTGGTCAAAAACTAAAATAAATTTGGAACTAAAAAACGAAATATTTAAGCTTATTTGCCGCCGCAAAAAACCTGTAAAACGTGACAGATATAAAAGCTTATTTTTATAGCTTATTATGGTCCTTCGAAGCAAATAAAATTGTGGCAGTTTTGTGTCTGTAATAAGCTCTTCTTTGAGCTTTATTCAACTGCTGCAATTGTCCTATATAAAATCCCAAATTAATTCCCGAATTGCAGGAACGACTTTTTTACTGAAACATTGTTTTTTAACTTTATTTATATATTTTTTATTCCTCAAATTTCTGTTTATATCCGTTGTTAAACACGTTTTTAATATTTCAAATATGCATTTAATAAAAAATCCCCATATTAATGCTTTTTCACTATTTTTTATTTACTTTTGCTTTTCATTTTCCTTTTGACTGTATTTTTCATATATATTTTCTCTCTCTCTCTTTCTTTTAGCTCTATGTGTTTTTAGGTGGAAGTGTGGGCTTGTTTTTCCAATTTTTATCATACATTGAAGAAATTCCAGTTTTTTTTAACATATTATGCAATAATCTGGTAGGTAAAGACAAACTTTTTTATATATAAAAATTATAAAAATTTAATAAATGAAATTTTAAGATTTAAAAATTTATTTTAAATTTTATGAATTTAAAGCAAAAGTTTTAAAAATTAAGCCAAAACATGATAATTTCTTAATATTATAAAATTTAGTTAAGAGGGCGTATGATTGATATTAATAGGAGGGATTAAAAGAGAAAACTTCTTATAACTTTTTTGTTAAAGAAGATAGAAAAAAATCTTTAAAGTGGAAATGAAAGTTTAGATTCAAGGCTTTTAAATTATTCAGAGCTTGGTTAATTCAGGGCAAGTTTAAGGAAAATTTGTACTCCAGAAAAGCATTTTCGGCAATAATAAGATTTGATATTGAAGTAAATTTCAGTTAAAAATAAAATGAAGTCAATATGAACCCCTTCAACTAAAGGCAATTTAAGTTCACAAAAAGATCCTCTTTTGTACAATTTTTATCTGTAACAGAAGCTAAAATTTATATAAGAAGTTCCATGATATACTCTTTAGAAACTGCGAAGCAATTTCTCTTCAATAAAAAAGTTGCATTTGAATTTCAACCCTGATAATGAACTGATATTGAAATAAATCTGAGTCAAAAATCAAATCAAATTAAGACATTATAAAGACCTTAAATTAAGGGAGATAATTGTTCACATAAAGATCATAAATTTAAATAATTTTGAACAACAATTGAAGCCAAAATTAAGGGCAGCTTGAAGTTTTTTTAGCATTTAAGAAGGCCAAATGCTGGAGCAAATTTTTGTCTAAAATTGTAATAAATTTAAGCATTTTTGACATTTTTTATTATTAAAAAAAAATTATGAAAAGGTGACGTATGATTAATATAAATTCGCAGTTAATGGAGTAAAAATGCCCGTAAGTTTTCTATTAAAAAAAAACTTAAAGGTAAATTTAAAATGGAAATGGAAGTTAAGAAATTAGAGCTCTAACAGGAGGTTCAGAAAGATTTTACGCCAATGAGAAATGAAAAATATTTGAAGCATATTTTAGACTAGAAAACGATCTTATATAGAAGACGATTGAGTCCAAAATTAAACTAAATAAGGCCAATATAAGAACCTCTAATTTAAGATGATGTATGACCATATTAAGACCATAATTTTAAACAAATTAAGGGTCTCTGTTTAATAAGGACAAGTGGGTCACAGAAGACCAGCAGTTAGCCTTCAAAAGGATAAAGTATTGAAGCAAGTGTTCGTTCACAATTGAGATATATTTTACACTACAACTTCGCTTATTAAAACCCATATAAAACCTCGTATTAAAGTCAATTTTTTATTATTTATAAAAATAAAAAGGTGACGTATGATTAATATTAATTCGCAGTTGGCAGAGAAAAGTGTTCATAATTTTTTTATTTAAAATCCTAGAAAATTAATTTAAATTGGAAATGAAAGCCAAGATTTCGGGCTTTAATAGAAAATATGAAGATAATTAAATATTTGTAAACATTTTAAATTAAAAATAAAGCAACACGAAGAATGAAATAAATTTCCTAAATTTCAATTATTTTCACTATTTTAAATATGATTTTGTATTTTTAATCTCTTACTTATTTTATCTAAATATCAATTATTTAATTTTTAAATTATGTTTATTATTAAAAATTTTAATTTTAAAAAATTTTCTAAATTTGTGAAGATTGACGTATGATTGATATTAATTAGAGGTCGAGAGGTAAAATTCTTTATAACTTTTTTGTTTAGATGAATAAGAAGAAAATTCAAATGGCAGATGAAAGCCAAGATTTTAGGCTTTTACATTTGCATTTTTATTTTATTCTTTTTAACTCAATTTTATTTAATTTTTTAAAAAAAATTCTTAGAGTGACGTATGATTGATATTAATTAAAAGATAAGATGCTTAATAACTTTTTCGTTAAGTGTAATAAAAAGATAATTTTAATTGCAAATGAAAGCCAGGATTATAAGCTTTTAAAAATATATATTAAACGTTTAAAATTTAAACCGAAAATATTTTATTTTATTTTTTATATGTTTATTATTACTTTTTTTCTAAAATTTTCTTGAGTTAAAAAAAATTTTTGTTACTTTTAATAAATATTTTTCATATAACGATGTGAATTAATTAAATTTTGATATATTTTTATTATTATAAATTATATGTTTTTCTAATATTGTTAAGGATGACGTATGATTGATATTAATTAAAGGTTGAGTGGTAAAATTCCTAATAACTTTTTTGTTTAGAGGAATAAAATACAAATTCAAAAAACATATGAAAACCAAGATTTAAAGGTTTAAGAAGTACAAACATATAATTATTTTTTAGATTAAATTTTGTTTTATTTTATTTTTGAAAAAATTCTACGGGTGGCGTATGATTGATTTTAATTGGAGGTTGAGTTATGAAATTCTTAATAACTTTTTTGTTAAGAGGAATAAAAAGAAAATTTAAACGACGGATTAAAGCTAAGACTTCAAGCTTTCAGAATTATATAACAAAAATTTAAAAGTTTTAATGACAGTGATTTTTCTTGATAACTTATTTAAGAGCTGAAATTTCTTTCTCATTTATTTTCAGTTTAATATTTTTTTCTTAATTTAAAAGTACAAAATTTATTACTGTTTTAAATTGATTTTATTTTGGAGATATTTGATTATTTTTTATTATTAAAAAAATATTTATAAATTTTATTATTATTTTTTTAATTAATTAAAATTCATTTTACTTTTTCTTTTTTTTCGCAAATATTTTCTGGTTGAATTTTTTATTTTTATTTCAAAACTTGTTTATTTGAGGATATTTGTGGTTATGTTGGTCTTACATAACAATTTTGGAATTCATTGGTTTTCAAAAATTTCCGTTATTTATTTATTTATTTTTAAAAATTCCTTAATTAGTGGCACATTAATTTCTTAATTTGTTTTAAACATTTTGCAATTTTATTCAATTTTGTTTTTTTCTTTTTATTATTTTCAAAAAAAATATTATTTAATTTTTGGTATTTTTTCTTCATTCGCTTTTAATTTTGTTCACTTTAAATCCGAACCGTTCGCTTGAAAGTAAAAACCGCAACTGATCATGCGCATTGTGTTAAATATTTGCAATAGGCCTCTTAAGCGCCTTTAACTTAAAGACAAAATAATAAAAATAGAAAAAATTGTAATAAATATAAAATGGAAATTAAACTAAACAAAAAAATCCAGCCTCAAACAGCCAACGTTCAAATAATCAGACAAGTTGAACACTCAAGCAACAAAACATACAAAAAACCTGCCATAATGAACAAAAAATTATTTTAAAAAAACTGGCTAAAAGTCCATTCATACAACATGTTGCACAAAGAAAAAAAGAGTAAAATAAACGAAAAAACAAGTAAAAATGTTTATAATCGGCAATGCCGAATCTTCAATACCTTCCACAACAAATGCGTGTGAAGTAAATGCGTTATGTACATTCATGCACACTCACACATGCACACAGACGTATACAATATATAAAAATTGTTCTTAATACTGGAACCCAAAAAAAAGTCAAATAACTTCCTGTTTTTTGCTTGAACTTATAGGTTGTCTCAGATATCGGTCTATATCTTGTAGTATATTGAACAAATTTTGTTGGTTTTAAATAGGAAACATCTCAGGACTATACCAAATATTCACGCCAAATTTCATTGAGTTCTGTTAATTATTGTGGATGTGAGCGTGCCAAAAACAGTCAGACGGACAGACAGACAGACAGACAGATGGACAGACGGACATAGCTTAATCGACTCAAATTTTGATTTGTTGCAAGAACATATATACCCTACGCGGTCTGATATTACTCCTCCTTAGCGTTACTCACGGAATGCCAAAGTTAATATACCCTCTTCACCACTTGCGGTGGTGGAGGGTATGAAAAAAACGTTATTTATTTTGAACCTAAATAAAATTGCGTTAAAGTTGTTTTGAATTTAAAACCTAAATTTTTAATATTTTTTTTTCATTTCATTTTCAACATAAAACACACAATTTTGTATTTAACTTGATTTTCCTCAAAAAAATGTAGTCGGAAAACATTAACACTATTACAACCTTAAGAACAAAATTTTTATTTCAATTTATAACAGAAAATTTTGAAGATTTGTAGTAAATAACCTCATTTCGTGATTTCTTCAAATTTAAATTCTTAATAGATTGGTAGTGCTAGTGTTAATATTTATTATTTAATAAATTTTATTTACATTCGTTTAAATAAAGTTTTTGAAAAAATCCCCTTTATATCAAAATCTGGTCACTTGTTATAAAGTTATTTTATGCTACACTGAGAGAAAAACATAAAATTTAAACTAAAGTCGAAGCTGAACTGCAAAATGAACTGGTATCTGAGCCTGAATCAAAATTATAATGTGAAAAATTCTTAAGACTAAACTCTGTATTGGAATCTGAATTCTAATCTGAATTCTAATTAGATAACGCATCTGGACTAATCTGAACTAGAATCTGAAGTGCAGTCTAATTTACAGTTTGACCTAATTAAGAGTTGGAATCTAAACTGAGAAAAGCACAAGAACCTGAACTAGAATCTGATACAGAATCTAATTAGGAGTCTGAATTAAGTTAATATTTAACTAGAATCGGAACCGAAGTCGAGTCTGGAACAGAATCTCAACTTGACTTCATATAAGAATCTCAATCAGAACAAAAACTGTAATCAGAACAAGATCTTCGATTTGAAGTTGTTTATGAACTAGAACTTGAATTAAAATCTCAATTTGAATTTTCTAAACCAGAATCTAACCTAAAATCTAGATTAGAGTCTAAACTCAAAACTGATTCAGAATCTGAACAAAAGTCTAATTTTGAATGTGAACTAAAAATCGAATCACTGACTTAACAGAATCTAAACTAGAATTTCATTTAGAATCTGAAGCAGACTTTGAACTAGATTCTGAATTGAAATCTGAACTTAACTCTGAACGAAAGTCCCCACTAGAACTGTGATTACAAATTGAACTGCAATCATTTCTGAAATCTGAACTAAAATCTGAATCAGAATTTAAACGGAAATCAGCGTCTGAGAAGAAGAAGGATAATCAGAATTAAAATCTAAACTATAATCTGAACTAAAACTAATTTAGAATCTGAATTCTCCATCAGAATTTGAACCAGAATCTCAATCGCAATCTGCACTATGAGGGGAACCAGTAGGTTATCTGTATTTAGATCTTAACTGAACTGGAATTTAATTTCGAATTTGATATAGAATCTTCAACAAACTGAACTCTACCAGAATCTAAACTAGAATCTCAGTCAGATTTTGGACTATAAGCAGAACTTGAATCTGAACTAATATTTCAACCAGAATCTAATCTAGAATCTGAACTACAAGCAGAACTAGTAGCTTAATCTGAATTTGAAGTTTGTTTTCAAATCTGTACTAGTCTGAACCAGAACATCAACCAGAATCTTAACTAGAATTTCAACTTTAATCGCAACTAGAATCTCAATCAGAATATGAAGCAAAATCTTAACCAAAATCAGACTAGAATCTGAACAAAAATCTGAGTTGGAATCTGAGCTATAATCTGAACTGTAACCTGAATTAGTATCGCAACCAACAAGCGAAATCAGTTGCATATGAGCTACTGGATTTATCCAGAAACTTAACCAGAATCTTAACCGAATTTACAACCTGAAGTCTGAGTTGGAATCTGAGCTAGATTCTGGACGATAACCTGAATCCGAATATAATTTAATATCTTAACCAGATTTTGAACCATAATTGTAGCTAGAATCTGAACTATAATTACTTATCTAGAATCTTTACAAAAATAAAAACCAGAATCTGCATTAGAATCTGAACGAGAAACTTAACAGAAATCTGAACCACAATTTCAGCCAGAATTTCTATCTGAATCTGAATTGTTTTTTGAAAAACATTCTGGTCGCCAATCTAAACCAGAATTTCTACTAGAATCCGAATAAGAATCTGAACTAGATTCTGGATTATAAACTGAACCCCAATCTGAACTAGAATCTGAATCATAATCATAGCTAGAATCTGAACTAGAACCAATAGCTTGTCTGGAATATGAACCAGAAATTCAACCAGAATCTGAAACCAAATCTTAAGCAGAATTTGATTTAGAATTCTATTTTGAATCTCAGCCAGAAGCTTAACTAGAATCCGGTATCGGAACTGGTATTTTAAGCAGAATATGAATTTAAATCTTAAGTAGAATCTGAACCAGAATCAAAACCAGAATCTGTACTAGAATCTGAACAGGAATCAGAAGTAGAATCAGCACTAGAATCTGAACAAGAATCAGAACTAGAAAATGAGCCAGAATCTGAATTGGAATCTGAATAGGAATCAGCACTAGAATCTGAACAAGAATCAGAACTAGAAAATGAATTGGAATCTGAATAGGAATCAGCACTAGAATCTGAACAAGAATCAGAACTAGAAAATGAGCCAGAATCTGAATTGGAATCTGAATAGGAATCAAAACTAGAAAATGAGCCAGAATCTGAATTGGAATCTGAACAGGAATCAGCACTAGAATCTGAACAAGAATCAGAACTAGAAAATGAGCCAGAATCTGAACAGGAATCAAAACTAGAAAATGAACCAGAATCTGAATTGGAATCTGAATAGGAATCAGCACTAGAATCTGAACAAGAATCAGAAGTAGAAAATGAGCCAGAATCTGAACTAGAATCTGAACTAGAATCTGAACAGGAATCAGCACTAGAATCTGAACAAGAATCATAACTAGAAAATGAGCCAGAATCTGAACTAGAATCTGAACAAGAACCAGAACTAGAAAATGAGCCAGAATCTGAATTGGAATCTGAATACGAATCAGCACTAGAATCTGAACAAGAATCATAACTAGAAAATGAACCTGAATCTAAACTAGAATCTGAAAAAGGATCTGCACTAGAATCTGAACAAGAATCAGAACTAGAAAATGAACCAAAATCTGAACTAGAATCTGAACAGGAATTAGAAGTACAATCTGAACAAGAATTAGAAATAGAAAATGAACCAGAATCTGAACTAGAATTTGAACTAAAATCTGAATAGGAATCAGAAGTAGAATCAGCACTAGAATCTGAACAAGAATTAGAAGTGGAAAATGAGCCAGAATCTGAACTAAAATCTGAACAAGAATCAGAACTAGAAAATGAACCAGAATCTGAATTGGAATCTGAATAGGAATCAGCACTAGAATCTGAACAAGAATCATAACTAGAAAATGAACCTGAATCTAAACTAGAATCTGAAAAAGGATCTGCACTAGAATCTGAACCAGAATCAGATCAGGAATGAATAAGAATCAGAACAAGAATCAAAACTAGAATCTGAATCAGAACCAGGTTCTTAACCAGAATCAGAACTACAACATTTTTCTCTGTCCAATTGAAAATCTAAATTCTGATTAAAGATTTCTTGTCTTAAAATCTCATTTAAACTGGTTTCTTAATAAAATCTAAAAATCTTAACAAAACTTTGGATTTTGAAAATTGTTGAACAAGAATTATTTCAGTTAAAAAAATAATGCTGCAACCAGATTTCTTAATTTTTTTATATTGTTGCAAATCATGTTGTTTTTTCTGCTAAAAATTAAAATAAATTCAGTTTAATTTTCTTGCAACTTTAAAAAAATACACTCAAAAACTCGCTGACCTTCTACGAGGGTTCTCGAAAAAAATAGAAAAAAAGTTTATTCAACTTCTTGGAGTTTGAAAAAAAAAATAAAATAAAAATTAAATCTGAAAAACATAATGAAAATGATTGTGAACATGAACGGCATTGAACCCAACAATTAAATTAAATTAAATTAAACTATAAAAAATATTTAGCTTTTTTTTTTTGGTTAAAGAATAAAAATTATTATTAAATTACAAATGTTTAAGAAAAACTAGAAAAAATTTTAAAAAGAACTAAAAACAAGGTCTCTTGATTTTGTGCATAAATTATATAAAGAATTTTCCTTGAATTCTAGAAATCGTTAAGAAGTTGAAATATTTTCCTCATAGTTTTTTTCTCATATACAAAATTTAGTTTTAACTACTTTTTAAGCAATTTTTCATAGCTCAACAATTAGACAACTATTTCTTTATTAAAATTGCAACTTATACTTCATTGGTTGCATGCAACCTAAATATTGTTTGTTTGTTTGTTTGTATGTGTCTAAAAAGTCTTTCTCTCTAATGCAGACACCATAAGACAATATACAAATGAAACATTTTTCCATTCGGTTGGGAAATAATTCATTTAAAAATACAATAAAAGCGTTAAAACACAAAATGTAGAAAAAAGACTTTATTTCAGATAAAATTTTTGTATTATAATGTTATTTTTTTTAACTTCAATAATTAAAATTAATTTGTATAAACTATGAAAAATATTAAAAAATTTTCATTTTATTCTTATAATTCAAGTAATTAGCGATTTTCTAAAAAAAATTCCCAGGGCGCGTATGATTAATATTAATTCGAGGTTTAAAGAGAAAAATGCTTATAACTTTATAACTAAAAAAGATATTAAAATGAAATAAACGGCATAAAGAAGCTAACATACAAGACTTTCTGCTAGACTATCACAGTATATTCACATTTCATTGAAATCATTAAAATTTTAGGAAAATTTACAAAGAAGCTTAAACCTATATTCCCCTTGATCTTTTAGAAAAAAAAAACATAATTGAAATCTAATTTAGAATCTGAACTAAAATCGGATACCAACATTTATATCAACCTTAAGTAGAATTTGTATTTTAAGTTCAACCTGAACAAGATCTTGAATCTCAATTAAAGTCTTAACTTAATTATATAAACGATGTTAGATTTAATTTCAAGTCTGAATTGGATTTTGAGTCTGGAATCTGAACTAGAACTCAACTGGAATCTAAACTGGAATGTGAAATGGAATCTGAATTGGAATCGAAACTAGAGCGAAGCTAGAACTGAACTAGAATCTGAAATATATATAAATGAAAATGAAATAGAACTGAACTGAAACAGAACTAGAACGGAAGTGGAACTGAACTATAACTGAATTAGAACTGAAATGGAACTGTAATAGAACTGAAATAGAAGTAAATGGAACTGAACTAGAACTGGATTAGAACTGAAATGGAACTGTAATAGAACTGAATTAGAAATGAACTAGAACTGAACTAGAACTGAATTAGAGCTGAAATAGAAGTAAATGGAACTATACTGGAACTGAACTACAAATGAACTGGAACTGAATTAAAACTGAACAAGAAATCAACTAGAACTGAAATAGAACTGAACTAGAACTGAACTTGATCTGAACTAGAACTAAATTAGAACTGAACTAGAACTGAACTAGAACTGAACTAGAACTGTAATAGAACTGAACTAGAACTGAACTAGAAATTAACTAGAACTGAAATGGAACTGAAAAGAACTGAACTAGAACTGAACTAGAATCTGAACTACAACTGAATTAGAACTGTATTGGAATTGAACTAGAAATTAACTAGAACTGAACTACAACTGAACTAGAGCTGAACTTGAACTGAACTAGAACTAAACTATAACTAAACTAGAACTGAACTAGAAATGAACTAGAACTGAACTAGAACTGAATTAGAGCTGAAATAGAAGTAAATGGAACTATACTGGAACTGAACTACAAATGAACTGGAACTGAATTAAAACTGAACAAGAAATCAACTAGAACTGAAATAGAACTGAACTAGAACTGAACTTGATCTGAACTAGAACTGAATTAGAACTAAAATGGAACTGAACTAGAACTGAACTAGAACTGAATTAGAACTGTAATGGAACTGAACTAGAAATGAACTAGAAATTAATTAGAACTAAACTACAACTGAACTAGAGCTGAACTTGAACTGAATTAGAATTAAACTATAACTAAACTGGAACTGTAATAGAACTGAACTAGAACTGAACTAGAACTGAATTAGAACTGTAATGGAACTGAACTTGAAATGAACTAGAAATTAATTAGAACTGAACTACAACTGAACTAGAGCTGAACTTGAACTGAATTAGAACTAAACTATAACTAAACTAGAACTGTAATAGAACTGAACTAGAATCTGAACTAGAATCTGGACAAAAATCTGAACTAAAATCTAACCTCGAATTCGATTTAACTAGAATCTGTACTAAAATCTGAACTAGAATCTGAACTTGAATCTGAACAAGAATCTGAATTACACTTTGATCTTGAATCCGAATAAAAATTTGAGGTGGAATCTGGTTGAAAGTCTAACCTGAAAAAATCTAGACAAGAATACTAACTGGAAACTGAATCTGAACTATTGACCAAATTAGAATCTAAATATGAATCGTCTATTAATTATTTATCATTAACTATTTTTATCGTTTTTTCGCTCTGATTTCCATTTCGTTTTTTCTTATTAATAAAAATTACTAAACAGTTTTTTTTTATTATTTTCGTTTAAAGAAACAAAAAAAAAACAAATTTGTTCATTTGTGGCATCCACATGTTTATGGCTTCATAAACGTTTGCGTAGTAAATAATTATTTGTAACTACTAACAACTGACTGGCATTGCATTCCTCCTCATCCCGCAGTTCAGTTTAGATCCCAAATATGCCGTAATATTATGTGAGCTTTAGTCATACTCCACTCATAGAGTGTACATGTGTGTGTGTGAGTGTATGTGTGTGTGTGTGTGAGTGTATGCTTGTGTGAAGATATTTTACATTTTGGTTTGTAACCCAGTTTTATTTTACAGCGGTTAGTAGAATTGTTGTTGTTGCTGTTGTTGTCTTTATCTTGTGTGGCAATTATGCCATCGTAAAAATTGTATGTGGAGCTAAAATAAAAGTATTAATGTTTTTTGTTAACAATATCATTATGTGGTAATCTAATAATCATTATTACCTTCTTATGCTCATGCCAAAATATCTTTTGTATGAATGGTTGAGGCCACAAATAAGAACCTTAATATCCTTATAGTTGTGGTAGTATAGTTGAATGTATAATTTTTAAGCGTATCTTTCTCTCAGTTCAATCTAGTAAACCTCACCCCTTTTTCGCCAAATTATAACCCTCATTTGCAGCCCTACATTTTTGTTATTAATTTGGCCCTTTTCTCTCATTCTCATAACTCTTAAGTAAATCTAATATTCCATATAGCAAATTTTTCCCAAAAGTCTCTCATAACTATTTAATTTTCTGAAACTATTCTTTGTTATAAATTTGCTATTTTAGCCAATAAAAAGTTTTGTGCTTTTAATAACAACTATTTCCTAATATTTTGTTAGTTTAAAGTTTAACACTATTTTTTTTTTAGTTTTTAGTTTTTTTCTTTAAAAACTTCCAAATTGTTTTAAGCTACAAAAGCAACAAAAACTATAATCAAATGTAATTGAAGTATGTGCCATATGCTGCCAAAATATATAGTTACTGAAAAACTAAAGATTTCCCAATCAGTTTAACAACTGAGTGAGTTTTTGCTTTAAATAATTAAAAAATAAAAAGTAAATTGTTTAAACAAAAATAAAACTAGTTTATAGTTAAAACTAGTCTAGAGACAAAAGTAAAGTGTAGATTAAAGTCTAGACTCTAGACGAGTTTATAGTCTAGACTCTAGACGAATTTATAGTCTAGACTCTAGACGAGTTTATAGTCTAGACTCTAGACGAGTTTATAGTCTAGTCTCTAGACTAGTTTATAGTCTAGACTCTAGACGAGTTTATAGTCTAGACTCTAGACGAGTTTATAGTCTAGACTCTAGACGAGTTTATAGTCTAGACTCTAGACGAGTTTATAGTCTAGACTCTAGACGAGTTTATAGTCTAGACTCTAGACGAGTTTATAGTCTAGACTCTAGACGAGTTTATAGTCTAGACTCTAGACGAGTTTATAGTCTAGACTCTAGACGAGTTTATAGTCTAGACTCTAGACGAGTTTATAGTCTAGACTCTAGACGAGTTTATAGTCTAGACTCTAGACGAGTTTATAGTCTAGACTCTAGACGAGTTTATAGTCTAGACTCTAGACTAGTTTATAGTCTACACTCTAGACGAGTTTATAGTCTAGACTCTAGACGAGTTTATAGTCTAGACTCTAGACGAGCTTATAGTCTAGACTCTAGACGAGCTTATAGTCTAGACTCTAGACGAGTTTATAGTCTAGACTCTAGACGAGTTTATAGTCTAGATGAGTTTATAGTCTAGACGAGTTTATAGTCTAGACGAGTTTATAGTCTAGACGAATTTATAGTCTAGACTCTAGACGAGTTTATAGTCTAGACTCTAGACGAGTTTATAGTCTAGACTCTAGACGAGTTTATAGTCTAGACTCTAGACTAGTTTATAGTCTACACTCTAGACTAGTTTATAGTCTACACTCTAGACTAGTTTAGAGAGACTATAAAGAGGCTTTCACCTAAAAAATGTGTTATCACTACTTAGACACCCATGCTAACGGTATGTTGGAATATAGAACGGCATCGTTGGAGAAACGTCCGAAACATGAGGAGAAAAATTACCATATGAAACAGTTTAGTACGGCACATGGAAGATGTAGAAGTTACCTATACAAAGTATGATACGATGACTCACCGAACTCTCCAACAAGTTCGGAGATCAAAAATTTGAAAATAGAGTGCTTCAGAGTATGAAATTAGGATACATATGGATACCTATAACTTTGTGAACATTATGTTATATTCATAGGTTAATACGATAATAAGATCGGAGGAGAAGGGACGAATGGAAGAAAGGATAAGGAAAAAATTGTAAATGTAGCTTAAGTAATAGCACCGCAATTAAATCCATAAGTACCCGATCCGTTTTCTCCTCCACTATGCAAAAAAAAGAAAAAAATCAAAACTCCAGTTTATAATCTTGATGGGTGCTGTAACTGAATCTGAACCAAAGTCGTAACTGTTATCTAGATCTTGTCTGAACTAGATTTTGAATAAAATTTGAAACCTAAATCTGAACTGAAATCCTTGCATATCTCTAAACTAGAGAGGACTTTGAAAAAAGTCTGAACTAGATTCGGAATTAGAATCTGACTTTTAAATTTTATTAGAATTGGGGTCTGAACTAGTGACTGGTATTTGAACCAGTTCATAAACAAGACACTGAGTTAGATTATAATAGTGATTATGGGATTTTTACATTCGGTTCTATATAGATATAGACTATAGTTCATTTTATAGTTCCATTTATTTGATTAAAAAATTTCATACACTTTGTGTCATTAAACTATTTCTGTCATTTATCATCTGCATTTTGTCTTCAATTTTATTTCATTATTTTTATAGTTCTTTTAGTTTTTATGATCTTGATTCATTTTCTATCAACTTTGAATTTGCTGTAATAAACTTTCAACACTCAAAATCCTTTTGGAATTGGAAAAAAATAAAGCCAAAATATAATTAAGTTTCTTAAAAAGAAAGTTCTTTTTGGAAATAAAACAGGAAATTTGCCAAGAGAATTAAAGAGAAAGAGATTAAATTAAGTTTTTTTTTGTTAGTTTAGGGGAAAATGAGATGGGAAAAGGGTGGTAATGAAATCTTTTTTTAATTTTCTAGAAATTCATTAAATAAAGTCAATTCCAAATCAAAGTCATTTAGTTCGTAAAAAACATGTTTAAATTGCATAAAATATTTAAAAAATAGTAGCAAATTTTAACAGAAAACTCTATGGATTATTTTGTATGAATGCTTTATCCGGCAATGCCGACTTTTCAATACCCTTCATCACAAATGCTTGTAAAGTAGTTAGGTTTTTTTGTACATATACACTCACAAACGTATACAATATATGCAAGTTTGTCTTAAATATAATAAAGAAACATTTGATGAGTTATAAAATAGCTATAACCTTCTGAACCGATTTTAATAATTTTTGAAAATTTCACTCTAATTTGTCGATTTATACTTGAAAATTTTACGAAAGTTCTTGTATTGAATTTAAAGGTTACCTCAGATGTCGGTCTTTATGTTATAATATACTGAAGCGATTTGGCTGGTTTTAAATAGGAAACTTCTCAGGACTATAGCAAAGACTTAGGCTAAAATACATTGAGCTCTGTCAATTTTTGTGGATCTGAGAGTGCCAACAACAGACAGTTAGATGGAAATACAGACAGACAGACAAGCAGACAGCCAGACGGATAGATGGACATAGCTAAATCGGTTCAGACTTAGATTTGTCACAAGAAACTTCTCAAGACCATAGCAAATACTCAGGTCGAATTTCAATGAGCTCTGTCAATTTTTGTGGATCTGAGAGTGCCAACAACAGACAGTTAGATGGAAAGACAGACGGACAGACAAGCAGACAGCCAGACGGATAGATGGACATATCTAAAACGACTCAGATTTTGTTTTGATGCAAGAATTTTCATACATTTCATGGTTTGAAAAAATTTTTCTTCTTAGCGTTGCACACGGAATGACAAAGTTAATATACCCACTCATGATGGTGAAGGGTATTAAAACATAAAATCATAATAAAATTTATGAATGAACGTGTTCTAATATCACAACCCTCAAGCAAAACCACATTAAGACTAAATTACAAATATGTGTGTTAAAATCATGCAGAGCAAAAAAACTATGAAACCTTTTAATAGAACGAATTACAGACCATTTCCTTTCAATCATTTAATTCTTTTAGATTTCACTTTAATTCTGGAAATTTCATAACTTTGGGATTTGTTTAACAACAATTCGAAGAACTCTTTTGGATTATCATAATAATGCTAAAATAGCAAACAACAAATAGCAAACAAATGGTCAATGGATTCTCTAGATTTACCTACTGCATCCTGCACTTGTTATTAATCCCTCTCGCTCTCTCTCTCTCTCCCTGACCACCATTTCAATCCCTCAACAAGTTTTTGTTATTTGGTTTCTAAGCAAATTTCAAATACGTGCATACCACATTATGTCTGTTTGTGTGTGTGTATGTATATGAAGTAGAAATATTTTGATATAACAAGTGAGTGAAGTATTTTATGATAATAAGCTTTCTCTCTTCTCTTTTCATCACCCCCTATAGAAATAGCAAAATATTATAAATGGATCTGGAGATGCATCGAAATATGTAAACAAATATTAAAGAAAATATTTCTATAGAAATTTATATTTAGAGTTCAAATGTTAATATGTGGAATAATATAAATAGAGGGAAATGGAATTAAATGAACAAAATAAAACTATTTACAAATAAGACTAAAAATAAGACTATAAAATATAGTTAAATATAAAACATCGTAAAGACTATTTGTCTAGATCTTAAAAAATTACAACTTTCAAATATAAAATCTGTGATATAAAATAGACTATAGTTTTGCTTTTAAATTGAACATAGCTTAGCTTTTTAGAAAGGCTATAGCTAGAGACCTTAGTCCATATTATAGCAAGGATTATAAATAGCCTAAAGTCTTGTTATAAAATTGGATAACGTTTAAAATTAAAAATAGGCTATATTTCAATCATAAAACAGACTACAGTCTATGCTACTGAAGTGTACTATAGATGTATGTGAAGGGATGACTCTAGTCAGTGCTACAGAAAAACTATTGTGCTATAAGTTTTGATATTGTTTGGATTATAATGTAAGTAAGCTATAGCATTATAAACTATCCTATAATCGATAAGTGCTACAGTAGTCTTTCTGAAAATTATATGAACTATTATGGACTCTAATATTGCATAACTATGAGCAATAATGTAAGTATATAGTTGGATTGTAAAATAGGCTACAAATAAATAAAATAGTCCACATTGTGGTTTATAAAGTATTATACATTCTGAAATATAAATTAGTCTTGAGTTAAAACTATGCAATAGTCTATAGTTTATTCTATAAACTAGTTTAGAGTTATAAACATCTATAAACTAGCCTAGATTCTAGACAACAATCTGGCTATAAATTAGTCTAGGCCACTAGCAAGTCCTGGCTATAAAGTAGCCAAGAATATGTCTATTAGATGCTCTAGAGTCTACTTTAAAAACTTAACTAGCATCTAGACTATAAATTATTCTAGATCCTCGACTATAAATTAGTCTAGAACCTCGACATTAAATTAGTCAAAACTATAAAATACTGTAAAGTCTAGACCAAAAAATAATCTAGAGATGACACTATTAACTAGCCTAGAGGTCTGCAGTGAGAAATATAGACTACTCTAGATTCTAGACTATAAATTAGTATAGAGTATGAAATTGTCAAGAGTCTAGACTATAAAATGCTCCAAAGTTTACACCATAAACTATACCATGTATTAGTCTAGAACCTAGAATATAAAACAATGTTAACCCTAGAGCAGTTATCTGGACTCTAGACTACTAAAGCCTTTATTATTATCAGGACTGTGAAATATTCTAGAATATAAACTGGTCCAGAATCTTGGACACGTGGAATGTGGACTGTAAACTAGTCTATATTTTATAGAAAACTTGCCTAGAGACTGAGATACAGAAATGCTCTAGAGATTAGCCTATAAAAAGCCTAGAGACTCTAAACATGTTATTTTGCGAGTCTACAAAATAGTGTAGAGTCTGGATTGTAGACAAGTCTAAATCTAAAATATCTAGTTCTATTTCTATATCATAAAATATTGAAGTCTAGATTTAAGGATATAAACTGAGCTAGATTTTAGACTATAAAGTACTCTAGATTCCAGACTAAATTTATAGTACTAGTCCAAATCAAGGCTAAAAATTAGTTTTAAGTCCACAATATAAAACGGCCTGGATTTTAGATTAAAAACTTGACTCGTATAAAAACTATAAGCTGCTCCATAGTCTGGACAACAAATCAGATTAAAGTCTCAACTAAAAACCAGTTAAGATTTAGAATATAAATCAGTCTATAGTTTTGACAACAAACTCTTTAGCCTTCTGTATGGTCTAGTCTGTAATTTCGACTAAAAATTGGTGATGTCTATTTTACTAATATTTTACTTTGGGTGTATCTTCTTCAAAGACATCATCTGTAATCAGTTGTTATAGTGGTGTAGGAAAGCTTTTACTAGAGTTTGTATTTTCCAAAGTAGAGACAGAAACCAGTGGTTGTTAGATTAACCACAATTAGCAAATTCAAAGAAAATTTAGCAGAGACACACATAATTTAAAAAGTTATTTGTATTGAAGTGCTTTTCGAAATTCAAACTCAAGGTGGCGCTTGAAGAGATGTACAGTTACTGAAAATATGGTGGTCCTACGCGCAGTGACAACATTAGGTGTAGACTTCATTTGTGAAGAAAATACTCATAGGAAAATTACTTTATGGCACATAAATTAAGGAGGTTTGAGGAAGTTTCCCAAGAGTTCAATTTGTTTCTCATTCACATCGTTTTGTTTTGACATTTTTTTATTATTTTTCATTAATTGAAATCTCAAAATTGCATGTAATAAATTAGCAACGCGTGCAACACATCCATCTATATCTATAAGTATAAACGTCAAACGCTATTACTGTAGCATTTGTAAAAAATACTGTTGCAAATAAAAAATGATTTAACGCTTTTGTAGCATAACAACAAAAACGTTAGAAATTCATTTTTGTTGTTATGCCTTTTGTCACAGCACTTCTCTCATCTAACGGAATTTTTTCTATTAAAAGAAAAAATATTTATTATTTAACATTAATTTGTAGGTGTTAGAGAACGACCTTGCTGATGTCGAAATGGCGTGTTTAATTATGTGATCTTGATCATTATGATGAAGACGTTTCTCTCGTACATGAATGAGTAAATGAAATATCAACATTTAATGACAATTTCTTTCTGAACATTTTCTTAACACTCTGGCCAAAGCAGGAAGTTTAAAATAAATTTAACTAAATTTAAAAATCTCTAACAAATACAAAGTATTAAAATGGAAAAGAAAAGAAAAATTAAACAGTCAATTGCTGGTGATTAAATAAAGTAACTAAAATAAAGAATAAGTCACATTATAAACTACAATCGCACTTGAACAGAGACATGCAACCAAATAGTTAGAAAGAAATAACGGTTTAAATATATTCAAATAATTAAAAATATATCAAAATTTAAAGGTAAAGTGCAAATATTTCTGTAGAACAAATATCAATAGATACTTTTTTCTATAGAAAAAATATCAATAGATACTTTTTTCTATAGAAAATTTATCAATAGATACTTTTTTCTATAGAAAATTTATCAATAGATACTTTTTTCTATAGAAAATTTATCAATAGATACTTTTTTCTATAGAAAATATATCAATAGATACTTTTTTCTATAGAAAAATATCAATAGATACTTTTTTCTATAGAAAAAATATCAATAGATACTTTTTTCTATAGAAAAAATATCAATAGATACTTTTTTCTATAGAAAAAATATCAATAGATACTTTTTTCTATAGAAAAAATATCAATAGATACTTTTTTCTATAGAAAAAATATCAATAGATACTTTTTTCTATAGAAAAAATATCAATAGATACTTTTTTCTATAGAAAAAATATCAATAGATACTTTTTCTATAGAAAAAATATCAATAGATACTTTTTTCTATAGAAAAAATATCAATAGATACTTTTTCTATAGAAAAAATATCAATAGATATTTTTTTCTATAGAAAAAATATCAATAGATACTTTTTTCTATAGAAAAAATATCAATAGATACTTTTTTCTATAGAAAAAATATCAATAGATACTTTTTTCTATAGAAAAAATATCAATAGATACTTTTTTCTATAGAAAAAATATCAATAGATACTTTTTCTATAGAAAAAATATCAATAGATACTTTTTTCTATAGAAAAAATATCAATAGATACTTTTTTCTATAGAAAAAATATCAATAGATACTTTTTTCTATAGAAAAAATAACAATAGATACTTTTTTCTATAGAAAAAATATCAATAGATACTTTTTCTATAGAAAAAATATCAATATACACTTTTTTCTATAGAAAAATATCAATAGACAGTTTTTTCTATAGAAAAAATATCAATATACACTTTTTTCTATAGAAAAAATATCAATAGACAGTTTTTTCTATAGAAAAAATATCAATAGATACTTTTTTCTATAGAAAAAATATCAATAGACATTTTTTTCTATAGAAAAAATATCAATAGATACTTTTTTCTATAGAAAAAATATCAATAGATACTTTTTTCTATAGAAAAATATCAATAGATACTTTTTCTATAGAAAAATATCAATAGATACTTTTTTCTATAGAAAAATATCAATAGATACTTTTTCTATAGAAAAAATATCAATAGATACTTTTTCTATAGAAAAAATATCAATAGATACTTTTTTCTATAGAAAAAATATCAATAGATACTTTTTCTATAGAAAAAATATCAATAGATACTTTTTTCTATAGAAAAAATATCAATAGATACTTTTTTCTATAGAAAAAATATCAATAGATACTTTTTTCTATAGAAAAATATCAATAGATACTTTTTTCTATAGAAAAAATATCAATAGATACTTTTTTCTATAGAAAAAATATCAATAGATACTTTTTTCTATAGAAAAAATATCAATAGATACTTTTTTCTATAGAAAAAATATCAATAGATACTTTTTTCTATAGAAAAATATCAATAGATACTTTTTTCTATAGAAAAATATCAATAGATACTTTTTCTATAGAAAAATATCAATAGATACTTTTTTCTATAGAAAAAATATCAATAGATACTTTTTTCTATAGAAAAATATCAATAGATACTTTTTTCTATAGAAAAAATATCAATAGATACTTTTTTCTATAGAAAAAATATCAATAGATACTTTTTTCTATAGAAAAAATATCAATAGATACTTTTTTCTATAGAAAAATATCAATAGATACTTTTTTCTATAGAAAAAATATCAATAGATACTTTTTTCTATAGAAAAAATATCGATAGATACTTTTTTTATCAATAGATATTTTTTCTATAGAAAAATATCAATAGATACTTTTCTCTAAGAAAAGATATCAATAGATACTTTTCTCTAAGAAAAGATATCAATAGATACTTTTTTCCAAAGAAAAAAATATCAATTTTTAAATTAGAACAAATATAGTTTTTCCTATAGAAAAAAGTATCTTTTATAGTTTTCCTATAGAAAAAAGTATCTTTTATAGTTTTTCCTATAGAAAAAAGTATCTTTTATAGTTTTTTTCTATAGAAAAAGTATCTTTTATAGTTTTTTTCTATAGAAAAAGTATCTTTTATAGTTTTTCTATAGAAAAAGTATCTTTTATAGTTTTTCCTATAGAAAAAAGTATCTTTTATAGTTTTTCCTATAGAAAAAAGTATCTTTTATAGTTTTTCCTATAGAAAAAAGTATCTTTTATAGTTTTTCCTATAGAAAAAAGTATCTTTTATAGTTTTTCCTATAGAAAAAAGTATCTTTTATAGTTTTTCCTATAGAAAAAAGTATCTTTTATAGTTTTTCCTATAGAAAAAAGTATCTTTTATAGTTTTTCCTAAAGAAAAAAGTATCTTTTATAGTTTTTCCTATAGAAAAAAGTAACTTTTATAGTTTTTCCTATAGAAAAAAGTATCTTTTATAGTTTTTCCTATAGAAAAAAGTATCTTTTATAGTTTTTCCTATAGAAAAAAATATCTTTTATAGTTTTTCCTATAGAAAAAAGTATCTTTTATAGTTTTTCCTATAGAAAAAAGTATCTTTTATAGTTTTCTTCTATAGGACAAAGTATCTTTTATAATTTTCTTCTATAGAACAAAGTATCTTTTATAGTTTTCTTCTATAGGACAAAGTATCTTTTATAGTTTTTTCTATAGAAAAAAGTATCTTTTATAGTTTTTTCTATAGAAAAAAGTATCTTTTATAGTTTTTTCTATAGAAAAAAGTATCTTTTATAGTTTTTTCTATAGAAAAAAGTATCTTTTATAGTTTTCTTCTATAGAAAAAAGTATCTTTTATAGTTTTCTTCTATAGGACAAAGTATCTTTTATAATTTTCTTCTATAGAACAAAGTATCTTTTATAGTTTTCTTCTATAGGACAAAGTATCTTTTATAGTTTTCTTCTATAGGACAAAGTATCTTTTATAGTTTTCTTCTATAGAACAAAGTATCTTTTATAGTTTTTTTCTATAAAAAAAGTATCTTTTATAGTTTTTTCTATAGAAAAAAGTATCTTTTATAGTTTTCTTCTATAGAAAAAAGTGTCTTTTATAGTTTTTTCTATAGAAATTAAAATTTCATTTTCATGTTTTTTGTGTATGTGTGAGTGTGTGTTGTCTTTTTGTTAATGGCAAGATGTTTGTTGTTATTTTTTTTCTTGATGATGTTGCAACATGTTCGTGCTAATAAATTTCAATTCAATTGTTCTAAAACAATAAACAAAACCAAAAAGAAAAATTGTCAATTTAACTTTGATTTTGTACGCTTTTTGGAAAAAAGAAAATCTCTTGTTTTATCGTCATTACCATCATGATAATGATGATGATCAGCTAACGGTTTATTATGTTTTGAATTTTTACTGTTGCAAATGACGATGACAACATGCAACAATACGACATATTGTCAAAATACAAAACGACCAGTAAATATTTACAAAATAGACAAACAGACGGACGGACAGACATTCGAACAAACAAAAATTTTCCATAAAAGCAAAAATTCTTTTTTTTTTGTGAATTTTCAAAATTCAAATCGTTAAAAGGAATTGAGAAAATTTTTAATAGAGAACTAAAGAAAAGCACTTGAAATTGAATATGAGTCGTAACATATGGTTAGATACAAATCTTTAACAATGACTATATCTACATGAAATTGGGAGAGAGACCAAACAAAAATTGAGTTAGTTAAAGTTGACATTTGTTGTCAACTGTCAAACCTTAACTGTCACATTTCAAAATCACCAACATATGAAAATCAATTATTTGCAAATTTAAAAACCTTGAGGGATTCTGCTTTTAAATACAAATTAAAATATTAAACAATTTCCCAAAAACAGATCCTCTAATTTCTGCTCTTTTCCAAAACTTTTCATAATTTTCACAACAAAACTTGTTTCCCTAAATAACCAACAACTTAAATTTCCCCATAAATCCTTGTTCATGTCATGGCATATAACAGTTGTGCCTTTAGCTGATGATGATGATGATGACAACCTTAACATTAGGTCTAATGCATTGACCTCTCTCTTCAATCTCTTCCATATAGTTTTATATAGTTTTCCTGTTGCTTCGTTTTTGCCAAACTCTCATAGCATTTAAGCGCCATGTTTAGGCATAAATTCTTCATCAAGTTGTTTTTTTTAAATATATTTTCTATTTTTATTTTTTTGACTAGTTTATCTTGTCTTCAATAGCTACCACTTGTAGTTGCTGCAACATTGCTGTTGCCGCTTCATCATGCCACAAAAAAAGTTTTATAGTTTTACTAGACTATGACTTCATGGCGCTTCTGCCAATAAAGTCTTAATAATAAATAGAAGAAAAATCTTTTTCCAATAATCATTGTCTTTGGTTATTGTGGGTCAATTTACCGATAAGGTAAAATAAAATTTAGAAAGCACCAACCTTCAAAACAACCGGGGCCCATTTGTTATTAACTATAAGAAACAAGAGACTATAAACTACGCTATGCAAAAGATTATAAACTAAACTTGACTACTGACTAAACTGACTATAATCGAGTACAGACTCTAGCGTATGCTTTAGTCTAAACTTTAGAATAAAAACTCTGTAGACTAATAAAGAATCAAGACTCTATAATCAAAACTGGTCTTGGCTCTAGACTATAAACTAGTTTAAACTGTATACCATGATCTCGTCTAAACTATTTACTAACATACAGATTATTCCATTATCTGTCTAGAATTAAAAACTAGTGTGAAATGTAGGCATAGGCCAGACTTTAAACTGGTCTATAGGCCAGACTATAAACTGGTCTATAGGCCAGACTATAAACTGGTCTATAGGCCAGACTATAAACTGGTCTATAGGCCAGACTATAAACTGGTCTATAGGCCAGACTATAAACTGGTCTATAGGCCAGACTATAAACTGGTCTATAGGCCAGACTATAAACTGGTCTATAGGCCAGACTATAAACTGGTCTATAGGCCAGACTATAAACTGGTCTATAGGCCAGACTATAAACTGGTCTATAGGCCAGACTATAAACTGGTCTATAGGCCAGACTATAAACTGGTCTATAGGCCAGACTATAAACTGGTCTATAGGCCAGACTATAAACTGGTCTATAGCCAGACTATAACTGGTCTATAGGCCAGATAAACTGGTTATAGGGACTATAAACTGGTCTATAGGCCAGACTATAAACTGGTCTATAGGCCAGACTATAAACTGGTCTATAGGCCAGACTATAAACTGGTCTATAGGCCAGACTATAAACTGGTCTATAGGCCAGACTATAAACTGGTCTATAGGCCAGACTATAAACTGGTCTATAGGCCAGACTATAAACTGGTCTATAGGCCAGACTATAAACTGGTCTATAGGCCAGACTATAAACTGGTCTATAGGCCAGACTATAAACTGGTCTATAGGCCAGACTATAAACTGGTCTATAGGCCAGACTATAAAACTGGTCTATAGGCCAGACTATAAACTGGTCTATAGGCCAGACTATAAACTAGTCTAGTCTACAATAGCTGGAAATGAAAATTCTAAACACATTTAGGTCTTATGGTTGGCCATCCCTTTTTCCTTCTTTTTTCCAAAAAAGCCATGTAACATCTAACAATTTTCTAATAGTAATTGCGAAAAAAGGCTCGAATACTTAATGTCTCTGGTAACGAGGAAAAAAATCTTTAAAACTCTTTGCAGACACTTGATTTCATATGTCAGCAACATTAAATCATGTTAACAAGTTTATGACATTTGTAGAACATATTTCCTCAATAAACAGCAATTTTTCCTCCATTTTTTTTGTTGCGGGATTCTAAAATGTCGAAAGGCCCTTTGCGGATTGTTGGCGTGTTGTATTATTAATAATGTGTGAATTCCAATGAATTTTCCTGAACAAGATGAAAAAAAAATATATAGAAAAAACCATAAATTGCAATTTTACAACACACTCACTCATTCATACACTTCATTCGCTTAAGTGTTGACAAAGTGAGTTTACACACACAATCCGAGAAGAGGAGGTAGACGTTTGAAATGAAGGTGAAAAAGGCTAAAGACAGAGAAAATTTATTATAACACGTTTTTAAAGTTTAAACAAGATAACGAAATAATGCGCCAACAATTTTTCCCCGGAGGGATAAAGATTGGAAAACAGACTAGAGTTATGAAAAAAAGAGTCTAAAGGGGGGAGAGGTAATGAAAGAATAGATTTTAAAAGCGTGACTTTAAAGAGAGTTGTTATACGCATGCGTAGCCATTAAGACGACACTCTGCTTAAGCAGATCACATGAAAAAGAGAATTTTCCAAAACAAACTGCTGGAGTTAAGACTGTTAAAGATAATAATGATGATGATAATGAGCTGGTAACTGGTGATTGGAGACTGGTAACTAGTGTGGTAGAGGTAAATTAATAATTTACTAGCTTTAGACCTCACACGCGGTTTAAGGAAATTATTGATGAAGCCAACAACTTGTTAACCAAACTAAACAACATAAATTTTATTTCTTTCATAAAAAAAACTTTAATACTGGATATTTTTTTAAAGTTCAATTTTTTCCATTATTAACAAAATATTTTCTAATAAAAAAATCCCTTAAAAATTGATTCCTTTAATTGCTTCCTTTCATTTTGACTTTTTCCTCTTATTCCAAATACCAGTTTCCAGTATTATCCTCCTTTTCTTTTCATGTTTGAAAAGATTTATTTTTTAATCTTATTATAAGCAAAAATAGAAAAAAAATCGTTATCATGTTTTACATGATTTATTAGAAACCACAATCTCATGATTATGTTACGATCACACTTAGTAAATAGGAAATTTATTCTTGTTTTCAATTTGCGATCACTATCACTTCCGAATTGTGAAATCAATAAAACGTTTTTTTTTTTTTTTTTTTTTTTTGAAAATCCAGCAAAATAAGTTCTCATGAGAAATTTTAAATGGCAAAAAAGAAGGGAAATAAAATAATTGAAAAAAAGTAAATTAAGAAAAATATCATTTTTAAGATCACTCACGATCACTTTAATTTAAACCCAAAAAATCCTAAGTCTTTAAATTAAACCTTTTTACAAAAATAAGAAGAATATGTGATCAGTGATTTGTTACTAAATTTTTAGATTAATAAAAGAGACATGTATTTTTGAAGAGCAAAAGCTCGCGATCACTTATGTCACATGCAAGTGATCAAAAATTGTTGAAATTAATAAATTCAAATAAATATTTCAGTTTCTAATTGTCCACAATTTTGAATAAAACTTAGAAAATATGTGATCTGAAGATCATTTACGATCACTTTTATTTTTACTCAATTTCAATTTTTTCCTTTACTTCTCTTGGGAACATACAGCTTCCACAAAGTATTTCCATCTTATACGGTTGGCTGCAGTTGTTTTGTGTTTTGAACTTCTTCAGGTATTTCTTGACCGGTCATGGCTTCTTGTACCTTAAGAATTCCACTCAAGCGTCATTCTGGTTATGGTTTCCGGATGTCTTCTGATAATCCATTTCCATTTTCATTATCTACGTTTTATTTGTATTACTATGGGTTCCAAGTTCTCTAGTTGACTTGAGAGATTCCGTGTGATTTCTTTTCTTTCTGAAGAGACTTCGCTCATTATTGCATCCAGCACGATGATGAATAGCTCAAACGATAGGGCACATCCTTGTTTTACACTGGCATTTGTTTGGAATGGTTGGCTGTTTTGTAGTTGTGAAGAACTGACAGTATAGCATCCTCGTTCATAGCTCTGATGATTCGTATTATCTTCTGGGGCACTCTTTTTCATCTCAATGATTTTGTTTGATGGTATCGAAAATTTTCTAGAAATCTATGAACAGTAAGAACAAGGAAGTATGCCATTCAAGAGACTGCGCTATTATAGCGACTTGATCTAAGTAATTCCTGTTTGGTCTCAACAACATCTTGTATATGGTGTTAAGCAGAGTAATTCCTCTCAAAAAAATTATTTGGAAAAAAATGCATATAAAAATAAACAATTTTAGAATATTTAGAATTTAAAATAAATTTTATTCGATTAATCGTCAAACCGGTTTTACGAATAATCGTTAAAAAAATCAAAAAATATAAAAACATAATGGAAATCGCTAAATAATTTATTAAATAAAATTCAAAACGTAGAGAAAATTGTAAATAATATAAAGTTTTTAATAAATAATCGTTAAAATAAACCGATTAATCGGCAAAAAAATTATTTGGAGAAAAGAGATCTTAGAGTCGCATTAAAATTAACTATTTTAAAATATTAATATTTTAACATTAATTTAAGTCGATTAATCGGCAAACCGGTTTTACGAATAATCGTTCTAAAAACTCGAACATTTGTAAAAATCGTAAATTAATAAAATTTAATTGATTAAATGAAAAAAAAATTAATAATATTAAAAATAAATTGTACGAATAATCGCTAAATAAAACCGAATAATCAGAAAAAATCTAATATTTCAGAAAATAATCTTAAAATTATATAACATCAAGAATTTTTTACTTTTTTGGAATTTAAAAATTAATTTCAATCAATTAACCGTTAAACCGGTTTTACGAATAACCGTCATAAAAACTGAAAAAAATCTTGGGAATCCCTAATGATTGTAATAAAAATGGTATTGTAGAAAATATTGTAAAAAAATTTGAAAATTTTAACGAATAATCGTTAAATAAAACCGATTAAACGGTAAATAAAATATTCTAAATGTCAAGGAAGCAAATTTTGTATTTCCAGGAAAAAGTTATTAAATGAGGACAATTGATTTTTTTATAATTTTTTAGTATTTTTTAAATAAACATGTGAACACCCCTAATATCTTTACACATGATATTGTATTTGAGTTTGTTTCCTTATTATTATTTTTTTCTTCTTTTATTTATTTTAGAATTTAATCAGATTAAATATCTTTTGAAAAAGAAGAGTTAGAAAGACTTCATTCCATACACTCACATTTTATGTTTCATTCAAGTGGGCAAATGTTTGTTTGGTTTAGCTTTTTTGGTGTCACTTTCTGTCTATCTAACCATTCATCCGTCTGTCTTAACGCCCGTCCCTCGCTCAGTCTAATTCTATCTGCTGCCTAGAACATGTGTATAAAAGTTGTATTTATTTAACCACTTGAATGATTTGTGAATTTTTAATTGTATTTTCGTATTACCCCCCCCCCCCCCGGTTCTTTTGCCACCTTTTGGTGGGCATGAGTGGTTTATAATATTTTCTTTCAGTTTGTTGTTTTTTTTTGCTGGCTTTTATTATTTTTTTTAGTAGACCAAATGAAAGTTACCTTGACGATTGACCCATTTAATCAGAAGGCCAAAACATTTATGAAACGTTAGTTAAACATGACCTACACACATACACATACTCACACATACATACATACTCGCACATATTAAGTATTTGAATTAAAAATAAACTGCATGTGTAAAATTCACTTGAATAGACGACGGCTGCTCTTGGTCCCAGTCCCATTTCTAGTGTTAAATATAAAATATTTATTAAGTTTTTAAACTTAAATTTTGTAGCTGTATTTTGGCATAAAAATCTGAAAAAGACATTAATCTAAAATGTTTGCATTTTTTTTTTTTTGAAAATACAAAAAAGTATAAATATTTCTCTGTTTTGGAGTGATAAATGATTTGGTGATTAATGATTCTCTATAAATCTCATTTAGAAAAAAGTTTCAAGGACATTTTCAAACACTTTTCTTTCATCTTAATAAAATATTTTGTTAAAGACAAAGATTAAGTCTTCTGAATCTGAAAAATTAGATTAAATAAAAAACTGCAAGTGATCAACCGGGACCACTTTCAGGGACGCGTCAAGTAGCGCGTAAAAGCTGGCTACCAGTTTGATGTGACCCTTGAACCAGTCAACATCTTCTAGTACACTTCCAGCAAATTTGACGGATCAAGGTTCATTTCTAAAATGAGATCTATCCGTAGCTGACACTTCTGTCAATGATGGGGTACGTTCTAAAAGGTTTCTTGCGATCTCACTGAATGTCTAATGTCTTATATCTCGAATGTTTAGTCTGTGGCTGTTTGGTATTGTGTGAGCAATCATTACCCAATTTCAGCCGCTTATGTCCTTTAATCTTCATGGGGTGATGAGTTCAGATACTTTTTGCTTGGCAAGAAGTTTTTTAGCCCATTTAGAGGGACTCTTTGTCGTCCTTCTTTAGGTTATTGGCTGACTTGGATTTATGCCTGTTGACCGTTCTTAAGGCGACCTGCCTTTCAATAAAAGCCTTTCACAGAGAATTCTTGCGACTGGGTGCTTTAGTATCCGTTGATGCAGAAAAAAGGATACCTTCGTAGGTACACTCTTAACAATTTTCATTGGGATAGCTGTAGATATCCCTACAGTATCCGAAAAAGGGATTGGGTCCGGACAAGGCTTTACCTGCTTTGGAAGTTCTGGCCACGATGGGGAAAAATGCCTTTCTGCCATGTAAGTTATTATTAGCTTGATTCCAATTAGCCAGTTTAGGTTGCTGATACTGTTTGTTTAGTTTTTGTTGTTTTTGAGAGTAAAGGATCAGGTAAAGGATCATTACAATCGACACGTGCCCTGGCGTCGAAGAGGAGCTGTAAGAGACTAGTTGGCTTTTACCACACGGGCTCTCTGCAATGCTACCAACCACCTTAACCTTACAAGTGGGTGAAAGAAAAGAAGGGATAGGTAGGAGAAAACATGATAAGAAATATGAAAGGGATGTCTATTGTGGTCCGCGAGTCTGTCAATTGAAACAGTTATGCAGAAGAGATACAATACCATGTGGAAGTCTGTCTGTCTGTCTGTCTGTCTGTCTGTCTGTCTGTTTTTCAAAATTTACTGCCTTCAACAAAAAGTGTAAAAGTTTTCCAAAAATTATTAAATTCAATTTTACCTCTGTCGCGAAAAAGAGGATATTGTTAAGTAGTACAGATTATCCGAAATAATACAAATTAAGATTTTTAATCAAAAACCTAATTTTGAATGTTATAACTGTGTCCGTCCTTCCGTTTGTATTTAAAAATTTATAAGAGAATATATTTTTCTAAAAAACTTTTTTATAGGTTCCTATTAAAAAGATTGGTAAAATAAAATTCTGTACAGGATTTTAAAAACTTATTATTTCTTTCAAAATTCTAACGATCAAATTTTATTATAAAAGTTCTGTTACTAGTTTTCAGGAAGCTTAAATTTAATTACAATGTCTGTCTTTCTGTCTAACTTGGGAAAAAATTATTTTCTTTCACTTAAACTGACTATCAGATTTAAAAGAAACAAAGTAATATATTAATAAAATAGTTCCTTAATCAATAAATTTGTAGCTGATTTAAAATAATTTTAATTAGTTTTAAATAAAAATATTATATTTTTTATTTCAGAGGACCTCTAGGATCATATAACTGTCTGTCCTTCCGTCTATCTTATGAAATTTACGATTAAAAATAAGTGTCCGAAATTATTCCAAAAATCATATTTAAGTTATTTTTAAGTTGATCTTAAATACATAAATAAAGTGCTATAGTATATTATCCTGAGAATAATATAAATTAATATTTTTAGGAAAATCAGCATATTGGAGCATGTAATTATGTCCGTCCATCCGTCTGTCTTGAGAAAAATTACACGCTAAAATTATATCTTCTACTTTACTATACATCAATTTTTATTGAAGTAAGAAAGGTTATGAAACAAAATATGGTGTAAAATATTTAATAATTTTTTTAACAAATATCATGTATAAAAATATTTAAAACAAATTTATAATTTAGTTGCTATAACCATGTCCGTCCTTCCGTCTGTCTTTGAAAAATATGTATAGAAAATTAGGTTTTTAAAAGACCTTAATTAGAAAAATTGGCAAAATTATATCTTATGCTAGATTTAATCAAAATTTTGTATGTTGAAAACAACATTAATTAGTTATAATTAGGAAGGCTTTTATTTTAGTTTCTCTGAAACTTAAGTTAACTTACAATGTCTGTCCTTCCGTCTGTCTTAAGCAAAAACTGAATTTTAGTTTTTCTTCATCATGTGCCTTTGGCTTATTATACCCCTTTAACCTTTGACCTGAAAACTTAAAAAAGGCTTCAAATAATGACTTTATCTTATAGACAATCTTAACATTTTTTTCGTTTTCTTTACTTTTTTCTAAAATTTCGCTCCAAATTTAATTTTCCTTTCCAAAAAGAATTTCACTTGCCACCAATTTGTTCCCATTAAAATGCTGCTCCATCACCTTCAATTTTTTATTGGCTATTTTTTACGGTTTATCCAATTTCATTTTAACAAGTTTTTTTTTTAATAAATCTTATGCATGTGTTTTACCACCAAATAGCTGTTGTATGCCCCAAATTGTTGTTAAATTATAGAAATAAACATTTGAACTTTTAGCATGTAAACACAATATTTTTTAAAACTGTTTAAAAGAAAAACCTGAATTTGTGAGGAATTTTAAGGAGGAAAAAAATAAAAGCTTTTAAAAGAGTATTAAAGTAGAGGTGAAAAAGACTTCAATCTCAACACAAAAATCATTTGGTATTTTATTTATTAAAGAAAACGTTGAGCTGGAACTTAATATTTAGAGTTCTATTAAATTAGTTTTTTTAAATGCTCCTTTATTGATTAAGATCACGCCTTAAGAAAAGCCTCTTAGCAGCAAATAAACTACTTTATATATGACTTTAATCAAAACTTTATAAAGTATTACATTTTTATACCAAAAACTTGATTTTTGTGGGAGTATAAAAGTAATCGCAAATTATCATCCGTTTAGAGGGACTCATGTATAAGTAGTTGGAAAAATGAAATTATTTGTTTTATACCCAAAGTTTATATCTTGATTTATAGCAAATATATTACATATAGTTAACAAAGTATTTCCTGGAGTCTTTATTAAGTTTGAGCTATACAAATATGTCTGTCCTTCCGTCTATCTTTGTGTTAGAAAAATTAAAAACATAAGAATTTAAATTGTTCTTAACAATTTGAGTAATTAATAAAACATAAAATTAATATCTTTTTTAAAAATATATACAGATATTTATAGCATATAAAGAAGTAAATACTACTATTTAATTTTTTTGTTTAAATGTGATTCTACGTAATAGAATCGTGTCCGTCCTTCTGTCCGTCTCTATACTTTAAAATTAGTTTTGCAATTTTTTCAAAAATTTTAAATATTCTTTATCTGTTTGACAAACAAATAAAATGTTGAAATAACAACCATTTTAAATTAATTACACTACGTTTAAAAGTATGCAAAATGTTAATTATTTTATTTAAAATTTTGTTATATAAAATTATTTTTTTATATTAAAATGATGTCCGTCCTTCCGTCTGTCTTAAAGCTTTAAAAAATTTTATATCTATTTCACTCTTTAAGCAAATTAATAAAAATATATTAAATTAACTGCTTTATAAAAATTGTATATATCGATTAATAATATTCGAACTTGTTAATGATACAATTAATTTTATTTTAATTAAAAAATAATATTTGATAACATAAACATGTCTGTCCATCTGTCTGTCCGTCCGGCTGTCTGCCTGTTCATATAAACATTGTGAACACCCACAAGTTTTTGAAATATCTTAATGAAATTGGGTATATATTATTATATTGGGCAACAAACGAAGCATATAGAAATTGGCTATGTGAGGTGAAGTATTTCAACTATACAACCGGAATGAGGTTTTTAGCTCATAAAAATACTAACTATAAAGTGATGATGTGCCAATTTATACGAGAATCGACCCATTATTTTTCAAAGGTTCCATAAATCCTCCTTCAAATATCACTTTGAAAGGCATAAATCTCATATATACGTAGGTATTGTAATAAAATTTTATCAAATTAATATAAATATAAACATAAGTCCGTCCTTCCGTCCGTCCGTCTTAAAAAATTGCTATTTTTGGCAAAAATTGCTAAGAATTTGAAAAATTTAATAATGTTAGTTTTACAGCAATTGTGAATATAATATCACTGTTTAAAAGTATACTATATTTGAGATAATAAAAATTAAAATAAAAAATTAAAAAATATATAGTAAATGTTTTAACCATGTCCGTCCTTCTGTCTGTCTTAAAAAGTACATAAGAAAATTATTCCTTGTAGTATTTAAATTAGACTCTTTTACTAAAAATTATCAAAATTTAGATTTTAACGGATTTTAAAAATTTATAATTTCATTAAAAGTACAATATTCAGGTATTTTTATAAATTTTTTTAAATTAATTTTTATAAAGTTTTAATAAAGTAATAGCGTCCGTCCCTTCCGTCTATCTTAGATAAAACTTATTCTTTAAGTCAATTAAATTACACGATTTCAATTAGAATAGGCAAAATTAAAAATAGTTTAGATTAATATAAAATAAAATATTATAGCTACTTCGTATGCATATAAAGCATGTTAAAATACAAATATTATTTTTTAAGCTTTAGAGCTGTTTTGATGCAGTTAAACTGTCTGTCTTTCTGTCTGGCTTTCAAAATTATTTACTTTTATGAAATAAATACTATAGCGTTTATGAAAAAAAATCACAATAATTTGTATTTAAGAACTTTTATAAATGTAGCTAAATTGTTTAATAGTATAGGATTTGAATAATGCTATATATTTAAAATTTTAGAGAAAACTAAATTTTTGATGTTTTTAATATGTCTGTCTTTCCGTCCATCCTGAAAAAGTAAGTCTTAAAAGATGTTAACTATAATTTTTTAATTAAAGTAAAAAATTTAAAATTAACCATATTTATTTAATATTTATAGTCTTTATTGAATTTGCTATAGTCTTTATAGTTTCTATAGAAAAATCGTTCTTTTATTTCTTATACCCTCCACCACTACAAGTGGTTAAGAGGGTATATTAACTTTGTCATGCCATGTGTAACTCTAAAAAGAAATCATCTAAGACACCTTGATGTATATATATATATATTCTTACATCAAATCAGAATCTGAATCGATATAGCTATGATATGACTGTTGTTGGCATGCTCACATCTACAATAATTAGTAGAACTTAATGGAATTTGGCCAGAGTAGTTGTTACAGTCCTGAGAAGTTCCTATATAAAACCAACAAAATAAGTTCAGTATATTAAAAGATATAGACCGATGTCTAAGGCATATAACTGACTTTAAGACTCATTAAGTGCTCCTGTGTCATATATAAGAAAAATTTTTATATATTGTATACGTTTGTGAGTGTATGCGTAGGTGTATGTGTACGATACATCCCACGCATTTGTGGTGAAGGGAATTTAAGATTCGACATTGGTGAAAATAGCATTTTTACTTGTTTCTGTTAACATTCTCATAACATAAATTACAAAATTCTTGCATAAATTTCTAATTTATTTAGTCTTCATATTTATAATAGAAATTTCATTTGCAAAAACAAAAATCAATATCTAATGACCCAGTTTTATACATCAGTTAAACCTGCTCTAGTCTATTTACTTTTTCAAAAATGCATATATTTTCAATTTCAATAGAAATTATTTTCTAATAACAAAATTTTCACTAATAGAACTTTTTTTTGTAGCCAGTAGCCAGCAACTAGACATTTCCGCTATAGCAATAATCAAACAAGAAAATATATTCACTCAAAATTAATCTTCATCAATTGAAAAGCAACTAAACTCCTCAATTGATGGCCAGAAATTAAAATCTAACAAATATATTCTTAACAAGAATTTTCCATTAAAAGTTTAAATGAAATGAATTCAATGAAAATTGTTGTTTTTTTCGAAAGGAAAATAAACTACGAAATGAAAAAAAAGGAAAATCTAGTCAAATTTGTGGCAGAGCAAAAAGAAAAAATATAATTTTTGATTACAGTGCGGTTTTAAGCATGTGAAAAAAAGGTGTATTTGAGGCACAATGTGTGGCAGGTGTGGCAAGAAGTTTTCAATAATAAATGGGGAAAGTTTTTGTTTATTTTCAATAAAACTGTAATCAGTTTTTAAAGTCATAACTATTAAAACATATTTTGCTTTAAAACCTTTATTTTTTTAAAAACTAAAATTGACTTTAATTACTTTATTATGGGATTAAGGAAAATATTACAATTATTATCAAGAAAGAATGTTGTCTTCAATATGTTTCCAACATACACACTCACACATACACTCACAAACGTATATTTATATACACGGGTTTTTTAAATATAACGCAGGATCATTTAATGAGACATAAAATTAGTTCTGTTTTTTTCTACTGAACCGATTTTATAACTGTAATGAAGTTCACATAACTTAATATTATGACAAATTTTCATTCTAATTCACTTTACGAAAGTTCTTTGCCTGAACTTAGAAGTTCTCTCTGATATCGGTCTATTTCTTTTAATATACCGAACCAACTTCTTAGAACTATAACAAATATTCAGGCAGCTTTACTCTAGCGACTATAGCTGCTATACTCTGGCGACTATAGCTGCTATACTCTGGCGACTATAGCTGCAATACTCTGGCGACTATAGCTGCAATACTCTGGCGACTATAGCTGCTATACTCTGGCGACTATAGCTGCTATACTCTGGCGACTATAGCCGCTATACTCTGGCGACTATAGCCGCTATACTCTGGCGACTATAGCCGCTATACTCTGGCGACTATAGCCGCTATACTCTGGCGACTATAGCCGCTATACTCTGGCGACTATAGCCGCTATACTCTGGCGACTATAGCCGCTATACTCTGGCGACTATAGCCGCTATACTCTGGCGACTATAGCCGCTATACTCTGGCGACTATAGCCGCTATACTCTGGCGACTATAACTGCTATACTCTGGTGACTATAGCTGCTATACTCTGGCGACTATAACTGCTATACTCTGGCGACTATAACTGCTATACTCTGGCGACTATAGCCGCTATACTCTGGCGACTATAGCCGCTATACTCTGGCGACTATAGCCGCTATACTCTGGCGACTATAGCCGCTATACTCTGGCGACTATAGCCGCTATACTCTGGCGACTATAGCCGCTATACTCTGGCGACTATAGCTGCTATACTCTGGCGACTATAGCCGCTATACTCTGGCGACTATAGCCGCTATACTCTGGCGACTATAGCTGCTATACTCTGGCGACTATAGCTGCTATACTCTGGCGACTATAGCTGCTATACTCTGGCAACTATAGCTGCTATACTCTGGCGACTATAGCTGCTATACTCTGGTGATTATAGCTGCTATACTCTGGCGACTATAGCTGCTATACTCTGGCGACTATAGCTGCTATACTCTGGCGACTATAGCTGCTATACTCTGGCGACTATAGCTGCTATACTCTGGCGACTATAGCTGCTATACTCTGGCGACTATAGCTGCTATACTCTGGCGACTATAGCTGCTATACTCTGGCGACTATAGCTGCTATACTCTGGCGACTATAGCTGCTATACTCTGGCGACTATAGCTGCTATACTCTGGCGACTATAGCTGCTATACTCTGGCGACTATAGCTGCTATACTCTGGCGACTATAGCTGCTATACTCTGGCGACTATAGCTGCTATACTCTGGCGACTATAGCTGCTATACTCTAGGACCATAGTCCCTATATTCCAGCGACTATAATCCTTATACTATGGTGCCTATAGTCCCTGTACTATAAGGACTATAGTCCTTATACTCTAACGAAGCTACTGAACTTTTTATGATCCAAAGACTATAAACTGTTTAGGGCTATTTTAGCTTCTATGGTGTAGCATTACCTCCTCTATAGTGTAGTCTTAACCTCCTTCCTTTACTTTTGTTGATTTGCAAAAAGTTTCATTCTTTTTTCTTTCAGCTTTTTTAATTTCTTCCTTTTCTCAACAAGCCTGCAGCATTTTTAAACAAATTACTTAAACTCTTTTCTTAAAACGTCATTAAGCTCTAAAAAGATCTTGTAATTTCACCAAAAACGCAAAAATATAGTAGTTAAATGGACAAATAAGAAAAATTGTCACAAATAGACAAAACAAAAAAGGTGACAATAAATTATATGTTCCTCCTGTAGAGAAATAGGCGAAAATGAGCTTTTTTGTCGGAGGCAGCAGTTGTTAAGATTAAAGCTGCTTATAATTATGAGCATTTTTCAAAAAAAAATAATAAAGCAAAAATCATATAAAAATAATTTCGAAAAGTAACAAGAGAAAAAATGTGAAAAAAAACGCACAGAAAGTAAATGACTTAACGTATTTGAGTGAATGTCGGTTTAGCTGTCAGTTAGACTTTGTGGCGATTTGTGAGTTAATGTGATTTGTAGTCTATGACGATTTTCAGAGGCAAAATTGATCAGTTCATTTGTAAAATGTTGTGTCTTGTTTTTGCTGTTTTTTTTTTTAAATTTATTTAATCGGAATTAAATTTAGGTAACTCGGTTAAATGTGACTTGGCATAATTTTGATTAATTTCACTCATTTTCAGCTCTTTTACAGAATTACAAATTCTATTTATGTTCTAATTGCAACAAAGTGTTAAATTATGTTTTTCTCTTTTTGTTATGAGGATGAAGAAGATGTTGTGTTATTACAGATGTTGAGGAATTTTAAAAAAAATCATCAGTGTCATATTATGAAATATGAATAACCCAGCAAACATTTTCATACAAATAAATTAATTATATCCAAAGCAATTATCATATTTTCCTTTCAAATTGTTTGCTGGTTTATTTTTAATTTTTTTAAAGTTAGAATTTATGCTAACAATTTCTTAGTTACTTGATACTTGTCAGAAATATTGCCTTTAGTGTTTATTTCTAGTCATTTTAACATATTTTTGCAAGGTTTTGCATGTTTTTTTTTTGTTCTAAAATATGGGCCAAATTTTACATCAAAACCTCTTAAGTCTTGTTTTTTTAAATACCATTTTCTTAATAGAAAACAGTTAAGTAATCTGGAAGAAAAACACAAAAGGTAATAAGATAAAAATGCATTTAAATAACAAAACATAACTCTTGTCTTATGATAATGACATATAAATATTCGAATTTTTGCATTTAAAAAATCCGCTATATTGCATAGTCTAGTCGCTAGAGTATAGGGACTATAGTCGCTAGAGTATAGGGACTATAGTCGCTAGAGTATAGGGACTATAGTCCCTAGAGTATAGGGACTATAGTCGCTAGAGTATAGGGACTATAGTCGCTAGAGTATAGGGACTATAGTCGCTAGAGTATAGGGACTATAGTCGCTAGAGTATAGGGACTATAGTCGCTAGAGTATAGGGACTATAGTCGCTAGAGTATAGGGACTATAGTCGCTAGAGTATAGGGACTATAGTCGCTAGAGTATAGGGACTATAGTCGCTAGAGTATAGGGACTATAGTCGCTAGAGTATAGGGACTATAGTCGCTAGAGTATAGGGACTATAGTCGCTAGAGTATAGGGACTATAGTCGCTAGAGTATAGGGACTATAGTCGCTAGAGTATAGGGACTATAGTCGCTAGAGTATAGGGACTATAGTCGCTAGAGTATAGGGACTATAGTCGCTAGAGTATAGGGACTATAGTCGCTAGAGTATAGGGACTATAGTCGCTAGAGTATAGGGACTATAGTCGCTAGAGTATAGGGACTATAGTCGCTAGAGTATAGGGACTATAGTCGCTAGAGTATAGGGACTATAGTCGCTAGAGTATAGGGACTATAGTCGCTAGAGTATAGGGACTATAGTCGCTAGAGTATAGGGACTATAGTCGCTAGAGTATAGGGACTATAGTCGCTAGAGTATAGGGACTATAGTCGCTAGAGTATAGGGACTATAGTCGCTAGAGTATAGGGACTATAGTCGCTAGAGTATAGGGACTATAGTCGCTAGAGTATAGGGACTATAGTCGCTAGAGTATAGGGACTATAGTCGCTAGAGTAGGGACTATAGCGCTAGACTATAGGGAAGTCCTTAGGATGTGGAGACCATGGCACTTTAAAGCTGTGGTTCTTATCTTAAATTTCTGCGGTTCTTTTAATAAAATTATCTGAATTGAAAGAGTATAATAATTTCAAACATGAGATATTAATTTTCAAGCATGGGAGACTACAGTCAGAGGTCTCTTGAAGATAATTGCCCAGGCTATTGAGACCATTGTCCTCAGACAGTAGGGACTATAGTTTTTCAAATTCCAAATCTTAAGTAATTTGTGCTTCATAGAGCTTTTATAACATTATTTATTTCATAAAAAAATAAAACAATTTTATCTATTTTTTACCTTTCTCTAGCCCAATTGCAATAGCAAAAAATCCCTTCACCACTCCCTCTCTAATTTTGTTTAAAGCAACAAAAAAAATCTTCTCACAATTTTGTTGACGAGTTTAATCAATGATTAGTCATGGGAATCTCTTTAAAAGTGCAACAAAATTACCAACATTAAATATCTAAACGAAGCACAAATTTGCATGCATTACAGACAACAATTGTTGTTGCATGTATCATAAATATATTCATTTTCTTCTATATTTTACATATTTTTTGTTGATGTTGTTGTAGTTTTCTGGTTGCACTCATACAAATTAGGGCAACATAAACGCCCATCCCAAGCACCTACAACAGCTACTGCTGGCAGATGGATTGATGAAACAAATGGAAACCACACATTACCCTTAATAGACTCATGCAACAAGATGTGGCAGTTATATGGGGAAATGTACATAAATCTGTGCCATCTTGATATTTTATATGTGTTATTTTCATGATATTAAACTCAAAAAAAAAAAAAGAAAGAAAGATGAAATAAAATATTTCAAAGTAACTGAGATATTTTATACCTTTTTTTCCAGCAACACAAAATATTTTCTGATGACTGACGACTGGTGGCAAAGAGAAGGAGAGAAAAGATAAAAGTGCTGATTCAACTACTTGCTGCAGTTGTTGCAGCATTAGCGGCTGCACTACAAAAGTAGATTGATGAGTGTTTGTCAGTTAATAAGCTTTGACTTCTTGACAATAAACTCAAAAAAAAAAAAAAATATATATTCAGCAATAAATAAAAAAAAGTAGATGATGATGACTGGAAATTATGATGACGCTGCTGCCGATCATCTTTGATGATAATGATGAAGTGCAATTTCTTGTTCCTAAATATTGCAAATGCTACGCTAATGTTGACAGCACACAGATATTTATGAAAATGCTAAAATGTTTTTGAACACAATTATTGTTGTCAATAGCGGCAGCAGCAGCAACAACAACGACAGCATGAGAGAAAGAAATTGCAAGACACTTAAAGAAGATTTGATTGTCAGGCCCTTAACCACAATATTATTATTTTTTTTTTAGCTTTTTGTAATTATGATTTCGCGATGAAAACAACAGAATGCTGAGAAGAGAAGAAGCAAAGCAAAAAAAAACAGCATAAAAAAAGAAAAAAAAAATATAAAACACTACAAATAGCTTTAATGCCAGCAAAGGGAAACAACGAATTTAAAGAGCGCTATTAAGACTTATGACAACATAGACAATAGTCCCAATACTCTAGCGACTATAGTCCCTATACTCTAGCGACTATAGTCCCTATACTCTAGCGACTATAGTCCCTATACTCTAGCGACTATAGTCCCTATACTCTAGCGACTATAGTCCCTATACTCTAGCGACTATAGTCCCTATACTCTAGCGACTATAGTCCCTATACTCTAGCGACTATAGTCCCTATACTCTAGCGACTATAGTCCCTATACTCTAGCGACTATAGTCCCTATACTCTAGCGACTATAGTCCCTATACTCTAGCGACTATAGTACCTATACTCTAGCGACTATAGTCCTTATACTCTAGTGACTATAGTCCCTATACTCTAGCGACTATAGTCCCTATACTCTAGCGACTATATAGTCTCTATACTCTAGCGACTATATAGTCTCTATACTCTAGCGACTATATAGTCTCTATACTCTAGCGACTATATAGTCTCTATACTCTAGCGACTATATAGTCTCTATACTCTAGCGACTATATAGTCTCTATACTCTAGCGACTATATAGTCCCTATACTCTAGCGACTATATAGTCTCTATACTCTAGCGACTATATAGTCTCTATACTTTAGCGACTATATAGTCCCTATACTCTAGCGACTATATAGTCCCTATACTCTAGCGACTATATAGTCTCTATACTCTAGCGACTATATAGTCTCTATACTCTAGCGACTATATAGTCTCTATACTCTAGCGACTATATAGTCTCTATACTCTAGCGACTATATAGTCCCTATACTCTAGCGACTATATAGTCTCTATACTCTAGCGACTATATAGTCTCTATACTCTAGCGACTATATAGTCTCTATACTCTAGCGACTATATAGTCTCTATACTCTAGCGACTATATAGTCCCTATACTCTAGCGACTATATAGTCCCTATACTCTAGCGACTATATAGTCCCTATACTCTAGCGACTATATAGTCCCTATACTCTAGCGAATATGTAGTCTCTATACTCTAGCGACTATGTAGTCTCTATACTCTAGCGACTATATAGTCTCTATACTCTAGCGACTATAGTCCCTATACTCTACTGTATAGTTTATCAATAGACTATGATTACACCAACTACAGGGTTAAAAATTCATTTTCCTCGATATTCAGAAATCATCACGTTTTAACTTTATTTGTTTAGTTTTGCGCGTTTTTTAGTTGTTTTACTGAGTCAAACAGCCAAATAGTCGTTGTTAAAGGAGAATGAAAAAAAATATATGTGAATGCGTTTCTTTATGCAGCAGAACATTTTTTTGTGGTTTTGTGTTGAACATTATTTTCCGTTGTTTAGTTTAGATTTCTGCTGTTGCAAGCAAAAATCTATTATAAATGATGGATGTGGTTTTCAATGGCTTTCAGTGTTTTGTAGTTGTTGTTGTTGTTGAGACTGTAGTAAAGTGAAGTTGTCATTATAGTGAAATTATGCAGTAAAGTTTCAAACATCATCCTCGTCATCATTATAAAAGTCATAAAAAATATTGAAATTTTTAACAAAATACTCAGTCACTCAGTTATACCTCCCTGGGCCATGTGCCACAATTTTGCCAAGAAAAAGATTTTCTTTTTTTCTTTTTCTGGGTTTTGTCCTCCAACAGACTTAAACTAGACTTTCTTCATTTTGGATGCTTTTCTTTTAAATAACGTGCAGTAGCCGTTGGTAGTTGACATTAAAAATTGAAAAAAAAGTTTAACTACTTTTATTATGTCTTCTAGAAAAAGGGCATATTTATTCCTGGCAGCCATAAGTAGTGTTTCCAGCGGTGTGCGAGACTGAAAGTTGTCACTTTTTGTTTTGATTTCTTTAAATCATGAGAACATCTTTTATTATTTGTGCCAATTTCTTATTTGTAGGACATAAAACATTTCTTTTGATTTAAGGCTTTTGAAAAAAAGACTTTAATGTTAGACTTAAAGGGATTTTTTTTAAAGTAACAACAGTATTTCCTATATGTTGCAAATTTGAAAAGCGAAATGTGCCACATTTATGAACATGATGCCACCTCGTGCTGAGAAAATAACATGGAAAACCTACTTCATGTTTAACATTCAATTTTAGTGACAATTTCCAGACGAAAACGAATTATTTATGAAGCTCAAGGGAGACTTTTACTTGTTATACGTGAAAAGGAGGAAAACTAGGCAAAATAGCAACTAATAGTTAAAGTATACTTACTGCTGTTGCTAGAGTAAAGTAGTTATAGTCGTTCAAGTTAAATTTTCTATAGAAAATTTAATGCTATTTTATATTTTCTATAGAAAATTTAATGTTTTTTATATTTTCTATAGAAAATTTAATGCTATTTTCAATTTTCTATAGAAAATTTAATGCTATTTTCAATTTTCTATAGAAAATTTAATGCTATTTTATATTTTCTATAAAAAATTTAATGCTATTTTATATTTTCTATAGAAAATTTAATGCTATTTTCAATTTTCTATAGAAAATTTAATGCTATTTTCAATTTTCTATAGAAAATTTAATGCTATTTTATATTTTCTATAAAAAATTTAATGCTATTTTATATTTTCTATAGAAAATTTAATGCTATTTTACATTTTCTATAAAAAATTTAATGCTATTTTACATTTTCTATAGAAAATTTAATGCTATTTTACATTTTCTATAGAAAATTTAATGCTATTTTATATTTTCTATAGAAAATTTAATGCTATTTTATATTTTCTATAGAAAATTTAATGCTATTTTATATTTTCTATAGAAAATTTAATGCTATTTTATATTTTCTATAGAAAATTTAATGCTATTTTATATTTTCTATAGAAAATTTAATGCTATTTTATATTTTATATAGAAAATTTAATGCTATTTTATATTTTCTATAGAAAATTTAATGCTATTTTATATTTTCTATAGAAAATTTAATGCTATTTTATATTTTCTATAGAAAATTTAATGCTATTTTATATTTTCTATAGAAAATTTAATGCTATTTTATATTTTCTATAGAAAATTTAATGCTATTTTATATTTTCTATAGAAAATTTAATGCTATTTTATATTTTCTATAGAAAATTTAATGCTATTTTATATTTTCTATAGAAAATTTAATGCTATTTTATATTTTCTATAGAAAATTTAATGCTATTTTATATTTTCTATAGAAAATTTAATGCTATTTTATATTTTCTATAGAAAATTTAATGCTATTTTATTTTTTCTATAGAAAATTCAATGCTGTTTTATATTTTTTGTCAAAAAATTAATGCTATTTAGTGTTTTGTAAAGAAATTTGTAAGTTTTTTCGTGACTTCTTGAGAATTTTTTTTTAGAAAATTAAAGACTTTTTGCAAAATTTCTTCATTATTTTTAATTTATTTTAGTTATTATTTATTGTAATTATTTCATATTTTTATTCTTTAATTTATTTCCTGTTTTATCTTTCACTTTTTTATTCGTAATTTCCTTTCTATTTCTATAATTTCTACTATTTTTCCTCAATTGTTTGTTTAAATCAATTATCGATAATTGTAGCTAAATTGCAGATTTTTTTCTCAGTTCTTCTTTTAACCACAAAACACTTTAACGGAAATTATGCTTATTTTTCTATTTCTTCGCACGCATTTTTTTATAATTTGAAGATGACTACCAAGAGTTCAAATTATTTCAATATTAAAGTGAAAATGAAATTTGAATAAAGTGATCAGAAGAATATTTTTTTTTATTTTTTATTTTCTAAAGAAATAAAAAAAGAAGAAGAAAAAGGTCAGGTCAATAAAAATACTTCCGTTAGAAATAAAAATTAAAATAAAAATTTTTAAATCGATAGAAAATCAGCTTTTAGAAGGGAAATTTAAATTAACAAATTGATTTTTATTTTTAAGATGTGGAAAAGAAACAAGTTAGAATGCTTTGTTCGGCTAAGCCGAATCATAGATACCCTCCACCACAAATACGGGTGAAATGAATACGTTATGTTTCGTATGCACACCTGCACACATACACTCACAGACATATACAAAATATAAACATTTTTCTTAAGGAGTCATAAAATTAGTTGTATTTTTTGACCGATTTTGACCATAATAAAGTACGTAAAGCTTAATATTAAAGCAAAATTTCGATTTATAATTGACAATTATGGGAAAGATGTTTATCTGAACTAATACTGAACCGATTTCGCTGGTTTTAAGTAGGAAAATTTTCAAGACTATAGCGATCACTCAGCTCAAATTTTATTGAACTATAACAATTATTGTGAATAACAGACATACAGGCAGACGGACGGACTGAGAGACACACAGCCAGACAGAGAGACAGCCACATACAGACTCTGATTTTGATTTGATGCAATAATATATCTACATTATGGAGTCTAAAATGATTTCTTCATAGCGTTACACACAGAATGACAAATTTAATATACCCTCTACCCCACTTATGTTGATGGAGAATTAAGAAATTGTTGTGAAGAATCGAAATTTGATCAATTTGATAAAAATAGAAATTGAAGAAGCAAAAGAATAAAATAACTTTATTAGTGTTGATGCCGCTGCTGATGTCCAATAAAATTTTGTTAAACAAAAAAAAACACATTGAATGTGGCAGCAACATCAATTAGAGGCAACATCTTAATGAAAAGTGCATTAACCGCTTGGCTGGGCATCTGCATATATACGCATAACTAAAAAAATAAAAACACACGCACCGTAAGACAACTTTATTTATAAATCATTAAACTAATTTATACACAAGAATTTTTACACATTTTTTCTTATTCTTCTTTTTATACCCTTCACCACCACAAGTGGTGTAGTGGGTATATTAACTTTGTCATTGCGGGTGTAACGCAAAGAAGGAATCTTTTCAGACAACATAATGTTTATATATATATTTCTGCATCAAATTAAAATTTGAGTCGATTTAGGTAAGTACGTTTGTCTGTCTGTCTGTTTTTGGCAGTGAAATTCTGCCTGATTATTAGTTATAGTCCAGAGAAGTTTCCTATTTAAAACCAGCAAAATCGCTTTATAATATTAAAAATATAGAACGATATCTGAGGCAGTCTCTAAGTACTAACAAAAAACTATCGTATTAACTTCACACGCTTCTGTGGTGGAGGGTATTGAGGATTCATCAACATCAACTTTCTTACTTGTTTTCCTTTAATTTTCTCACTGTGTGTTCAGGTAATCAATGGGAAAAAACTGAACAAAACTCTCTTTGACATCAAAGCATAAAAAAAAACTCTAAATTTTCCAACTCTCTTGGCCATCTTTTCAAGGCGGCATTTTCAATTTTTCACTTTTGTTTCTTTTTTTGTTCATAAATCCTTCAAACTTTGCAAAATCAAAGCAGCAGCACAAAAAAAAAACAGGAAAAAGTTGTTTATTTTATAGCAAAAACTAGAAGGAAATCTCAACCACAAATATTTACAATGGAACCAAGCAAAAGCTTTTTTTGCAGCAAACAGTTTGATAAAAATTACTTTTGAATGATAAAAAAAAGCTCTTGGGTGGTTGTGGGTGCCAGATACAGAGAGAGTGCAAACATCTGTTAGATACTCTTACTCTCCGAGCAGGCGCTCTGAGTGGTTGTATTTTGAAAGCACCAGGGGCATTTAAAATATTAATGCAGAGTTGTTTAAAAGGGGAAAAATTTTAATAATTAAAATATTTTTTCAAATTTTTGTAAAGAAAATGTAAGAAAATGTCCTAAATTTGGTATGAAAATTTAAAAAAATTATAGGAAATTGTAAATAGCACTAAATTTTCTGTAGAAAATTAAAAATAGCTCTTAATTTTCTTTAGAAAATTGAAAATAGCATTAAATTTTCTATAGAAAATTGTAAATAGCATTAAATTTTCTATAGAAAATTGTAAATAGCATTAAATTTTCTATAGAAAATTGTAAATAGCATTAAATTTTCTATAGAAAATTGTAAATAGCATTAAATTTTCTATAGAAAATTGTAAATAGCATTAAATTTTCTATAGAAAATTGTAAATAGCATTAAATTTTCTATAGAAAATTGTAAATAGCATTAAATTTTCTATAGAAAATTGTAAATAGCATTAAATTTTCTATAGAAAATTGTAAATAGCATTAAATTTTCTATAGAAAATTGTAAATAGCATTAAATTTTCTATAGAAAATTGTAAATAGCATTAAATTTTCTATAGAAAATTGTAAATAGCATTAAATTTTCTATAGAAAATTGTAAATAGCATTAAATTTTCTATAGAAAATTGTAAATAGCATTAAATTTTCTATAGAAAATTGTAAATAACATTAAATTTTCTATAGAAAATTGTAAATAGCATTAAATTTTCTATAGAAAATTGTAAATAGCATGAAATTTTCTATAGAAAATTGTAAATAGCATGAAATTTTCTATAGAAAATTGTAAATAGCATGAAATTTTCTATAGAAAATTGTAAATAGCATGAAATTTTCTATAGAAAATTGAAAATAGCATTAAATTTTTTATAAAAAATTGTAAATAGCAATAAGTTTTCTATAGAAAATTGTAAATATCAATAAGTTTTCTATAGAAAATTGTAAATAGCATTAAATTTTCTATAGAAAATTGTAAATAGCATTAAATTTTCTATTGAAAATTGTAAATAGCATTAAGTTTTCTATAGAAAATTGTAAATAGCATTAAATCTTCTATAGAAAATTGTAAATAGCATTAAATTTTCTATAGGAAATTGAAAATAGCATTAAATTTTCTATAGGAAATTGTAAATAGCATTAAATTTTCTATAGGAAATTGTAAATAGCATTAAATTTTCTATAGAAAATTGTAAATAGCATTAAATTTTCTATAGAAAATTAAAAATAGTAATAATTTTCTATTGAAAATTGTAAATAGCATTAAGTTTTCTATAGAAAATTGTAAATAGCAATAAGTTTTCTATAGAAAATTGTAAATAGCAATAAGTTTTCTATAGAAAATTGTAAATAGCATTAAATTTTCTATAGAAAATTGTAAATAGCATTTTTTTTCTATAGAAAATTGTAAATAGCATTAAATTTTCTATTGAAAATTGTAAATAGCATTAAGTTTTCTATAGAAAATTGTAAATAGCATTAAATCTTCTATAGAAAATTGTAAATAGCATTAAATTTTCTATAGGAAATTGAAAATAGCATTAAATTTTCTATAGGAAATTGTAAATAGCATTAAATTTTCTATAGAAAATTGTAAATAGCATTAAATTTTCTATAGAAAATTGTAAATAGCATTAAATTTTCTATAGAAAATTGTAAATAGCATTAAATTTTCTATAGAAAATTGTAAATAGCATTAAATTTTCTATAAATTAAAAATTTGTAAAATTAAGCATTAAATTTTCTATAGAAAATTGTAAATAGCATTAAATTTTCTATAGAAAATTGTAAATAGCATTAAATTTTCTATAGAAAATTGTAAATAGCATTAAATTTTCTATAGAAAATTGTAAATAGCATTAAATTTTCTATAGAAAATTGTAAATAGCATTAAATTTTCTATAGAAAATTGTAAATAGCATTAAATTTTCTATAGAAAATTGTAAATAGCATTAAATTTTCTATAGAAAATTGTAAATAGCATTAAATTTTCTATAGAAAATTGTAAATAGCATTAAATTTTCTATAGAAAATTGTAAATAGCATTAAATTTTCTATAGAAAATTGTAAATAGCATTAAATTTTCTATAGAAAATTGTAAATAGCATTAAATTTTCTATAGAAAATTGTAAATAGCATTAAATTTTCTATAGAAAATTGAAAATAGCATTAAATTTTCTATAGAAAATTGTAAATAGCATTAAATTTTCTATAGAAAATTGTAAATAGCATTAAATTTTCTATAGAAAATTGTAAATAGCATTAAATTTTCTATAGAAAATTGTAAATAGCATTAAATTTTCTATAGAAAATTGTAAATAGCATTAAATTTTCTATAGAAAATTGTAAATAGCATTAAATTTTCTATAGAAAATTGTAAATAGCATTAAATTTTCTATAGAAAATTGTAAATAGCATTAAATTTTCTATAGAAAATTGTAAATAGCATTAAATTTTCTATAGAAAATTGTAAATAGCATTAAATTTTCTATAGAAAATTGTAAATAGCATTAAATTTTCTATAGAAAATTGTAAATAGCATTAAATTTTCTATAGAAAATTGTAAATAGCATTAAATTTTCTATAGAAAATTGTAAATAGCATTAAATTTTCTATAGAAAATTGTAAATAGCATTAAATTTTCTATAGAAAATTGTAAATAGCATTAAATTTTCTATAGAAAATTGTAAATAGCATTAAATTTTCTATAGAAAATTGTAAATAGCATTAAATTTTCTATAGAAAATTGTAAATAGCATTAAATTTTCTATAGAAAATTGTAAATAGCATTAAATTTTCTATAGAAAATTGTAAATAGCATTAAATTTTCTATAGAAAATTGTAAATAGCATTAAATTTTCTATAGAAAATTGTAAATAGCATTAAATTTTCTATAGAAAATTGTAAATAGCATTAAATTTTCTATAGAAAATTGTAAATAGCATTAAATTTTCTATAGAAAATTGTAAATAGCATTAAATTTTCTATAGAAAATTGTAAATAGCATTAAATTTCTATAGAAAATTGTAAATAGCATTAAATTTTCTATAGAAAATTGTAAATAGCATTAAATTTTCTATAGAAAATTGTAAATAGCATTAACTTTTCTATAGAAAATTTTAAATAGCATGAAATTTTCTATAGAAAATTGTAAATAGCATTAAATTTTCTACAGAAAATTGTAAATAGCATTAAATTTTCTGTAGAAAATTGTAAATAGCATTAAATTTTCTAAAGAAAATTGTAAATAGCATTAAATTTTCTATAGAAAATTGTAAATAGCATTAAATTTTCTATAGAAAATTGTAAATAGCATTAAATTTTCTATAGAAAATTGTAAATAGCATTAAATTTTCTATAGAAAATTGTAAATAGCATTAAATTTTCTATAGAAAATTGTAAATAGCATTAAATTTTCTATAGAAAATTGTAAATAGCATTAAATTTTCTATAGAAAATTGTAAATAGCATTAAATTTTCTATAGAAAATTGTAAATAGCATTAAATTTTATATAGGAAATTGTAAATAGCATTAAATTTTCTATAGAAAATTAAAAATAGTAATAATTTGCTGTAGAAAATATAAAACAGCAAAACAATTTTTATGGGAATAAAAAGTAGTTTAAAAATTTTTATCTATAGTACAGTCTGTGTAGAATATATTTTAGCATATAATCTACTCTATAGTTTTGCCTAAAATTTAATATATAATTCACTCTTTAGTTAAATCAATAGTCTAGTCTAGTTTGAAAAATAATTTAACATTAGTCATTAGTCTATAGCTTAGTCTATATCATATACTAGAATTTAGTTTATAATCTGTTAGAAAGCTGGACCAAATTTATTTTCTAGAGTTTGTAATATAGTCAGTAACTTGATGTATAAAATACTATATTTATAGTCTTATAATTAATAGTCTATTTTTTAGTCTCATGTGAAATATAGTCTATAGTTTATTCTAGAATCTATAGTTTTTTTCTAGAGTTAAGTATTAAATACAGTAAGTAATTTCATGCATAAAATAGTCTATATTTTAGTCTCAAGTTAAATATAGTCAATAATTTATACTAGACTATATTCTATAGTTTTTTTAATATTTATTTTAAAATATAGTTTGTACTGCTTAGTTTATAACTAAGATTATAGTTTAGTGTAGATATAATCTATAGTCTTTTTTCAGTTTCAAATTTAGTCTATAGTCTTGTGTTTTTCTTTTCTTTTCACTACTTTTTTATTACAACTCTGCTAAAATAAGCTTTTTTAGCTTTTATTTTCCCTTTAAAGCTTTTTTACAATTTTTTTTGTTTGCAGCTTTAGTGAGCTCTCTGAAAATGTATAGATTTCAGTGTCCGTGTGGCATAAACTCGATGAAATTGTGACGTGCATAGAAAATAAGAAAAATTACGGATTTATTACTGAACAAAATATAAAAGAAAAAAAGATTTTTGCACAAAAAAAAGCAAAAAAAGAAAAAAGTAAAGAAAAAAGATAATAAAAGAAGTAAATGTAATTGAAAAAAGAATTAATTAGAAGAAAAAAAGGAAAAAAAATGGGCAGCAGTGAGATAAATTAAAATAAAAGAAAATTTTATAATAAAAATGAAATTCTGGAGATAAAGAAAATTTTTATTAAAATAAGAAAAAAAGTTTTTTGTTTAAAGAAAAAAAACTTGCTGCTGCTCTGGTGTTTCAAACAAAAAGTGAGGCAACTTAAGGGGAAAAGGGGAATAATAAAAAGGAATTATGTATGTATATAAAAATATATAATAAAAGAAGAAAAATACATATAAACGAAATAAAAGTGTTAAGAAAAAAAATAAAGAAAATTAGAAAAAAATTCTAAAATCAAAGAAAAATGGAAAAAAAGTGTTTTTTAAATAAAAGAAAATTTAATTAAATTCTTTTTGCAAAAAAAAAATCAATTAGAAATTCGTTAAACTCATTTGCATGCCAACACGAAATAGCAGCAAAAACCCAGCAAATGAAAAAAAAAAACTACAAATTAAAAATACTCATAGAAACAAAAGTCAATAGTCTAAGTATTTTGCTGAATATTAAATATCAACTCAAACCAAAGTCATTATTAGCCAAATGCTAACAACAACAACAACCACCACCAACATCAATCAACATCGTCACTACTATTACAAAAAAAAAACGCTAGACCTACACCTTGACCATCAAGGGACTTAATACCACAACCACCCAACAGTCCTTTCGCAGAATTGTTTCTTTTTTGCCAACAGAACCTTTAAATGGTCATTTAGGAAATTTTTTTTCATTTTACTTTGAACTATAAAAAAATCCATAATATTTTATGAAAAAAACAGGGCTTTTTTTAAAGCCAGGGAGAGGGGCGGGGCAAGGACCTTTAAGTAATTGTAATAAAATGTTTATGAAACCAAATATCATCATAATAAATTTTGAAAATAGCAAAAATCTCTTACACCTTCAACATTCCTTCAAAAATTTTGCTTGAACCCAGTTCACATACATACTCTCACATTTACTCTCTTTTCCAAAACATCTAACAACATCTACACTAACATTTTCGCATTAAAAACCACCTCCATCTCGGCTATAAAAGACCCAACAATTTGCTGCAATGGTAACATATTTGACCTTAGACACATCAACGTTTCTGTTTAACAAAAACAAAAAAAAATCATCAACAACAATAAAATAACAACATCGGCAATTGCGACAACAACAACCACAAATAGCAAAACATCAGCAACACACACAAACACAAACAAACAGATAACAAATAATCATCATCGTAATAATAATGAGAAATATGAAAATCAGCAACAACAAACAGATTAACAGAGTAACAAAAAACAACAATAAATAATAAAGACAACAACAACAACAATGGAAAGAGAAAAAACCGTTACAATAAGATACAATGTAGCCAGATTTATAAAAAAAAATATCTCCAAAAAATTTTCGAAAAAACTGCACAAAAATTTAAGTGATACTTTAGTTTGTACTATATAGTCCAAAACATTGGTCTACACTAGACTTTAGTCTATACAATATAGTCTAAAATTTAGACTATAATATAGCTTAGACTTTAGTCTGTAGTCTAGACTCTTATCTATAATATGCAATAGTCTAAACTTTAACTTATATAGACCTTGTTCTTTAATAGTATCTAGACTTTTAGTCTACAATATTTTATAGTCTAGACTTTAGTCTATACCATTCAATAGTCTAGACTTTAGTCTATACCATTCAATAGTCTAGACTTTAGTCTATAATATTTTATAGTCTAGACTTTATTCTATACCATTCAATAGTATAGACTTTAGTCTATAATATTTTATAGTCTAGACTTTAGTCTATACGATTTAATAGTCTAGACTTTAGTCTATAATATTTATAGTCTAGACTTTAGTTTATACTATTTAATAGTCTAGACTTTAGTCTATACTATTTAATAGTCTAGACTTTAGTCTATACTATTTAATAGTCTAGACTTTAGTCTATACTATTTAATAGTCTAGACTTTATACCATTTAATAGTCTAGACTTTAGTTTACACAATTTAGTAGTCTTAACTTAATCTATATTATATACTATATTTTAGTCTCCACTATAGTCTTGACTTTTAGTCTCTACTATAGCTTAGATTTTTATCTTTATTGTAGTCTAGACTCTCCATAGTAATTAAAACTTTTTCTCTACTATTATCTAGACTTTCCTTTATATGATAGTCAAGACTTTAGTCTATATGACTTTGGTCTATACGATAGACTAACCTTAGACTCTAGTTTATGTTACAGTCTAGATTTTAGTTCTTACAGTAGTCTACACTATAGTCTATTCAATAGTCTAGACTTAGTCTACACTAAAGTCTAGACTTTAGATTATACTAAGCTCTAGACTTTAGTAGATACAATAGTCTAGATTTTTGTCTGTTCTAAAGTTTTTTTGTTTATATTATAGACTAGATTTTAGTCTAAATATTAGACTATTTTCTTTATATAAAAAATGTAGATTGTTCACATAAAATAAATTTTATCTAGAACATTTTTGAGACTATTTTCTATAAAAAAATTTTTGGCTTTTTTTCTACGGAAAAATTGTAGGGTATTTTTGATAGAAAATTTTGAGACTCTTTTCTAGGGAAAATTTTTATACTATTTTGTATAAAATATTTTTGAGACTATTTTCTATAAAAAAATTTAGGTTTTTTCTGAAAAATATTTGAAGGTTATTTTCACAGAACATTTTAAGACTATTTTCGGTAGAACACTTATACAATTTTTTCTTTAGAATATATTTAGGCTTTTTAGTATAAGACAATGTTTAGCAATTTTTCTATAGAAAAACTAAAGCTATTTTTCTCTAGAAAAACTGAAGCTATTTTTCTATAGAAAAACTAAAGCTATTTTTCTATAGAAAAACTAAAGCTATTTTTCTCTAGAAAAACTGAAGCTATTTTTCTATAGAAAAACTAAAGCTATTTTTCTCTAGAAAAACTGAAGCTATTTTTCTATAGAAAAACTAAAGCTATTTTTCTCTAGAAAAACTGAAGCTATTTTTCTATAGAAAAACTAAAGCTATTTTTCTCTAGAAAAACTGAAGCTATTTTTCTATAGAAAAACTAAAGCTATTTTTCTCTAGAAAAACTGAAGCTATTTTTCTATAAAAAAACTAAAGCTATTTTTCTCTAGAAAAACTGAAGCTATTTTTCTATAGAAAAACTAAAGCTATTTTTCTCTAGAAAAACTGAAGCTATTTTTCTATAGAAAAACTAAAGCTATTTTTCTCTAGAAAAACTGAAGCTATTTTTCTATAGAAAAACTAAAGCTATTTTTCTCTAGAAAAACTGAAGCTATTTTTCTATAGAAAAACTAAAGCTATTTTTCTCTAGAAAAACTGAAGCTATTTTTCTATAGAAAAACTAAAGCTATTTTTCTCTAGAAAAACTGAAGCTATTTTTCTATAGAAAAACTAAAGCTATTTTTCTCTAGAAAAACTGAAGCTATTTTTCTATAGAAAAACTAAAGCTATTTTTCTCTAGAAAAACTGAAGCTATTTTTCTATAGAAAAACTAAAGCTATTTTTCTATAGAAAAACTGAAGCTATTTTTCTATAGAAAAACTAAAGCTATTTTTCTATAGAAAAACTGAAGCTATTTTTCTATAGAAAAACTAAAGCTATTTTTCTATAGAAAAACTGAAGCTATTTTTCTATAGAAAAACTAAAGCTATTTTTCTATAGAAAAACTGAAGCTATTTTTCTATAGAAAAACTAAAGCTATTTTTCTATAGAAAAACTAAAGCTATTTTTCTATAGAAAAACTGAAGCTATTTTTCTATAGAAAAACTAAAGCTATTTTTCTATAGAAAAACTGAAGCTATTTTTCTATAGAAAAACTGAAGCTATTTTTCTATAGAAAAACTGAAGCTATTTTTCTATAGAAAAACTGAAGCTATTTTTCTATAGAAAAACTGAAGCTATTTTTCTATAGAAAAACTGAAGCTATTTTTCTATAGAAAAACTGAAGCTATTTTTCTATAGAAAAACTGAAGCTATTTTTCTATAGAAAAACTGAAGCTATTTTTCTATAGAAAAACTGAAGCTATTTTTCTATAGAAAAACTGAAGCTATTTTTCTATAGAAAAACTGAAGCTATTTTTCTATAGAAAAACTGAAGCTATTTTTCTATAGAAAAACTGAAGCTATTTTCTATAGAAAAACTGAAGCTATTTTTCTATAGAAAAACTGAAGCTATTTTTCTATAGAAAAACTGAAGCTATTTTTCTATAGAAAAACTGAAGCTATTTTTCTATAGAAAAACTGAAGCTATTTTTCTATAGAAAAACTGAAGCTATTTTTCTATAGAAAATTTTAGACTATTTCTCCTAATGAAAGTTGTAGGCTATTTTTTTTTTTTTTTTTTTTTTTTTTGTTTATCAATTTGGCAACTCTGTATTTATTTAAAAACAGCAAATAACATTTAAATTAAACAACAAAAACTCTTATTTAGTATACGACACCCACCACCACCCTTGACAATCACTCACGAGCACATCAACTTTCTTACATACAGAAACACACACACAAACATAAACTAACAGACATTTAAACAGTCTTTTCTGCGGGATTTCAATATTTTTTCCATTCACATTTCTAAACTTTTATTTCAATAAAACTGGAATTTTTTACAAAATTATAATTCTTTTGAGAAAAACAATATTTGGATTTTTTTTGAAAAGTGATTAAATATAAGGAATAGGCCATATGTTTAATGTTTTTTATTATTATGTTTTTTCTAAAATACTTGAAAATGTTTGTTTTTTTATGGAGAAAAAAACACAAAAAATTAAAACAAAATTTGAATTTTTATGAACTTAAAAAAAAAAGAAAAATTATTCACATGAATTTCCATATTGTTGTTGTCGTTTATAATTTTTATTAAACAAAAAATTTAAGCGAAATGAGAGTGAGTGTTTGTGTACGTGCGATTGTAAGCTTTTTTATTGTTTTTGTTTGTGAGTGTGTGTGAAAGTATTTGTGTATACATTTTTAAAAGAAACAAACAACAACAATTGTATAAGTAAATCTCTTGTAATTTATTATCTCTATAATTAAATTTATTGTATATTTAATGCTCATTTAATTCTCTCTCTATTTCATACTCTCTCTCTCTCTCTCTCTTTCGCAGTTCTCAGAAAATCATTTATCCCCAAATTTTAATGCAAAAAAAAGCTTTTCTTTTGCAGATTTCTAAACACCGTTAAGCGAGAGTCTCTCACTCTCTTTCTCAGAGAGAGTTTATTTACTCTTGTATCTTGTTTTTATCCTCCTTTAAACAGTAGTTATTTTGTTATTTACCGCTATTTTGTTGACTCTCGTTTATTGTAGTTTTTTTTTTTTATCACATAAACAATTTCTGTGATAGATTTCCATTGTTGCCATATTGTTTACATAAACAATTTCGAAAACCTGCCTGACATATGTTTTGTTGTTGTTATTGCAAACAGTTTTGTTGTTTTTTTAATTATTATTTTGTTAAAAATCCTTGAAATTTAAGCAGATTTTTATTGTTTCACTTGAAACAATTAAACCGTTTTGTTTTTCAAACTACGTCAAATTGATTGCTTTATGTTCAGGGTCTTTTTGCATTTTTTTATTGAAACAATTAAAAAAATTCAATACATTTAATTGCGGGAATTAACAAATTAATCAAAATGAAAAATACTAGAGAAAAATATCCTTAAGACAACAAAAGTAAAAAGTTACACTACATTGCTGGTTTAAAATGGTAGCTACCAACAATTAATAAACGACCCTCGTATAAAAATATTTAGCAATTTATGCTTAAGAGGGCAGTGTATTATAATGTTACTAACATTTATGCGTTTTAAAAGGATTCTTATTCTGAGAAAAAATTATGGGTCGAATTTCTTAAAATTTAGCACATCGATTTTTGCTTATAATTATCTTTTTTGGACCAATTATTATTGCAAATTTAATGGCTCAACAATCTGATATTTGGATGAAAGTTGTGTAGGACTTATAATTTGGTACATCGTTTTTAAATATTATAAAACATATTTGTTTCAATTAAAATCATTTTATATTTATGGCATTTATGACTCAAAAACCCCGTTCCGGGAGGAGTATTTGTATAAGGCTTTAGCGCCAGCAAAATTTCAGAGTAGAGTATAGGAATTATAGTCGCTAGAGTATAGGGACTATAGTCGCTAGAGTATAGGGACTATAGTCGCTAGAGTATAGGGACTATAGTCGCTAGAGTATAGGGACTATAGTCGCTAGAGTATAGGGACTATAGTCGCTAGAGTATAGGGACTATAGTCGCTAGAGTATAGGGACTATAGTCGCTAGAGTATAGGGACTATAGTCGCTAGTGTATAGGGACTATAGTCGCTAGTGTATAGGGACTATAGTCGCTAGTGTATAGGGACTATAGTCGCTAGTGTATAGGGACTATAGTCGCTAGTGTATAGGGACTATAGTCGCTAGTGTATAGGGACTATAGTCGCTAGTGTATAGGGACTATAGTCGCTAGTGTATAGGGACTATAGTCGCTAGTGTATAGGGACTATAGTCGCTAGTGTAAGGGACTATAGTCGCTAGTGTATAGGGACTATAGTCGCTAGTGTATAGGGACTATAGTCGCTAGAGTATAGGGACTATAGTCGCTAGAGTATAGGGACTATAGTCGCTAGAGTATAGGGACTATAGTCGCTAGAGTATAGGGACTATAGTCGCTAGAGTATAGGGACTATAGTCGCTAGAGTATAGGGACTATAGTCGCTAAGGAAGTAGTATAGGGACTATAGTCGCTAGAGTATAGGGACTATAGTCGCTAGAGTATAGGGACTATAGTCGCTAGAGTATAGGGACTATAGTCGCTAGAGTATAGGGACTATAGTCGCTAGAGTATAGGGACTATAGTCGCTAGAGTATAGGGACTATAGTCGCTAGAGTATAGGGACTATAGTCGCTAGAGTATAGGGACTATAGTCGCTAGAGTATAGGGACTATAGTCGCTAGAGTATAGGGACTATAGTCGCTAGAGTATAGGGACTATAGTCGCTAGAGTATAGGGACTATAGTCGCTAGAGTATAGGGACTATAGTCGCTAGAGTATAGGGACTATAGTCGCTAGAGTATAGGGACTATAGTCGCTAGTGTATAGGGACTATAGTCGCTAGAGTGTAGGGACTATAGTCGCTAGAGTATAGGGACTATAGTCGCTAGAGTATAGGGATTATAGTCATTTTTTTTAAATTGAATTTCAAAAAATTTTCAAAATTAAAAATTAATATTTCAAATTGTATTTGTTTCATTTCAAACTGCTCTTAATAGCTTTAAGATTTATTACATTTTTATAAGATTTTTATCTAGTTTTAATGCCAATGATTGATTTCTTTGTAGCCATGTGTTTTCTATTTCAAATCAGAAAAATCTAAATATAATTTTTAACACTTAATAATTTAATTTAAAATGAAATTAAAGTGATTTTCCCCAAAAAAGAAGAAAAAAACTCTAAAATGACTCTAATGAGT
>PYHX02000495.1:88284368-88381738 GCA_004302925.2 Cochliomyia hominivorax | reverse complement strand
CATTAAACTCAATTCTCCTGATTCCATTGAAATAAAGTTGTTGATGTTTAAATGAAAACAATTTCCATCCTTTTTAAGAAAACAAACATTAAAATAAACTGAAATGAAGTGAAGTGAATTGTTTCGTTTGTTTAGTGCATTCACATCGGTGAATCTTAGGAAATTGCGTATTTATTTGAAAATCGAAAACTCATCAGCATCATCGGTCGTTATTATTAACGTCATTAACCAACGACAGCCGGCAACATCATGATCAAGTTTCTTTAAGAAAAGCTGCAGTAATTGAAAATGTTTATCTAGAGATTTTCCAAAAACAAATTTTATATTTTTAGTCATTTTTACAATGTAAACAATTTAAATATTTATTCATGTTTTTCCATCTATTTTTCCGAAGAAAAGGGAAAACAATATGAGTGTAATAATAACAACAATAATGAGATCCAAAAATAAATTTTGTTTTTCGTTTGGAAATTGCAAAATTTTGTTCTTCATGAAATGTTTAATTAAGTTTTTATACCCTTCACCAACACAAGTGGTGAAGGGGGTATACTAACTTTGTTATTGCGTATGTAACGCTAAGAAGGAATCATCTAAGACGCCATTATGTATATATATTCTTGTATCAAATAAAAAACTGAGTCGATTTAGGCAAGTTCTTCGGTCCGTCTGTCCGTCTCTTTGCTGTTACATGCTCACATTCACAATAATTGACAGATCTCAACGAAATTCGGTCTAAATATTCGTTATAGTCGTGAAAGGTTTCCTGTTAAAAACCGGAAAAATCAGTTCAGTATACTAAAAAAATATAGACCAATATCTCGACCAACCTCTAAGTTTTAGTGAAGAAATTTCGTAGAACTGTCAATTATAAATCGACAAATGATGGAAATCAGATCAGTGAGAAAAAAAGTTATAGCGAAAAATATAAATAATTTTATGAGTCATTAAGTTCTCCTTGTGTTATATTTAAAAAAAAAGCTTTTAAATATTATATACGTTTGTGAGCGTGTATGTACAAAACATAAAGTATTTACTTCACACACATTTCTGATGAAGGGTATTGAAGATGCGGCATTACCGAATTTCTTACTTACAAGTTTTTTTCTTATTTTGTTTTCTTTTTTTGTGCTTAAAATAGTGCAGTTTTCCAAACAAAGTGTAAACAATGTGGGTGATTGTGTGTTTGTAATTTCAAAAGTTCTTTTGTTTGTATTTCGTTTCATTTGTTTAGTGTAAACATCTTCATACAACTTTTGTTGTTTCATACAACAAAATTTTGAAGATAAAAATTTTTAATAAAAAAAAAAAAAAAAACCAATAACAGCAAAAACAAGTCAAATGTAAACATAACCTAAATTTTCAAATTTGAATCTTAAAGTTATGACCATAATTAAGCAGAAATAATTAGCATTGAATTATATAAAACAGAAGCTCTTTCGAAACTTTTTGTTCTCATAGAAACTTAACTAATTGGAGCAATTAAATTAAAGCTTATTTTATTTAAAAACTAAAAAATTCAAAAGCTTTTTCGTCCTGAAATATTTGAAAGAATTAGAAAGCTTTTTTTATAATGAAAAAAATATGTATATTAAAACTAGTTAAAGAAAGCTTTAAAAAAGCTTTAATATGAAAGCTCAAATTTATACAAATATATTTAAATAAATTTTCCTTAAAAAGTTCTTAACTAAGAGACTTTTTATAAACAATTAAAAAAAATATTTTAATATAAAGCTCTCTATAAAGCTAAAGGGGTAACAGGTCTTTCAATTAATGGTTTTTAAATGAAATTTTTTGTAAAGAGACATATAACTTTTTTGACAATATTAACTCTCAAAGCTTTTTACTAAAAAACTTTTTTTATAAAAGATTGTCATGAAAAAGCTTTAAATATATTTCTTTAAAAAATCTTTTAATTCAAAGGAAATTTATTAAATAGTTGATCTTGAAAAACTAACTTCAGAGCTTTTTGTATCACAAAAGTCTTCTTTACAGAAAAAAATGAAAAAAATATATATTAAAAATAGTTAAAACAACAAAGCTTTAAAAAAAGCTTTAATATCATAGTTCAAAATTTATACAAATGCACCAAAATGCTTTATATCTTTTAAAAACTGTTTTTAAATAACTTTATATTAAAAAGCTTTTTATTTAGGGACTTTTTAATAAAAGGGAGATTCAGTCTTCAAAAAGGCTTTCAATCAAAGGTTTTGAAATGAAAATGAAAAAAAAAGACCTTTTTAACAAAATTAACTTTTAAAGCTTTTTATTAACAAAAACTTTTCATATAAAAGATTTTGATCAAAAAAGCTTTACAATTATTTATTTTAAAATCTTTTAAATTTAAAGGAAGTTAATAAAATAGTTGATCTTTAAAAAACAATTTCAGAGCTTTTGTTTATCACAAAAGTCTGTTTTCAAAAAAAGGTAAAATTTTTGTAAAAAACGATTTTAAAAAAGCTTAATAAAAAGCTCCACATTTGAAAGTTTTTAAATGTTTATATTGAAATAATATATACTAAAAAAAACTTTAAAGCTTTTTCAAAAAAAAAAAATTCTCAATAAAAAAATAAACTGAATTTCTTTGATTTTAAAACTTTTAAAAGTTTAAATAAATTTTTATTTAAAAGCTTTTTTTATAAAGTTTTTATTAAAAAGCTTTACTTTTTTAATTGCAAAAAAGGTCTTTATATAAAGAGCTTTTTTCATAAAAAACTTTTCAATGAAAAGTCTTCTTGAATTATTTAACTATAAAAATTCTAAAAATAAAACTGAAAGAAAGGTTTTTCGAGTAAAAAATAATTAAAAAGCTTTTAAGTAAAAAAATTGAAAGCATTTTTTGTGAAAAAGAGCTTTTAAAAAATAGTTTAAAAAACCGTTTTCACTGAATGCAAAGAGGTTTTTTAATGTTTTTAAAGATATTTTTTAATAGGAGACATTTATTCAAAAGCTTTCTTAATGAAAAGCTTTCAAAATAAAATAAAGAAAATATTTTTTGTAAAAACCTTTATTAAAATATAAATCTTTAAATGTAAATGTTAATCTCCTAAAGAAAAAGCTTTCTTCGTCTAAAGAAAACTTTTGCAAATAAAGCTTTTAAAGTGTAAAAAGTTTGTTATTTTCTCTTTAAAGCTTTGAGCTTTAATAAATAAAAGATAAAATTTAATTTAAATTAATCATTAAAAATTTTTCAGATCTTTGGCAAAAAAAGCTCTGATTTGTCTTTAAACAAATTTTTGTTAAACTTTTATTGAACTAAAACGATTTTTTAAAGAATTTATTTTAAAATATTTGTTTTGAATAAAAAATATTGTAAGTTTTTGTTTTTAGTTTTTGTTAGAAAAAAAGCTTTTGAAAAAGCTTTTACTTAAAAAGTTTAATCTAAGTTATTAGAAGAAAGTTATTAGAAGAAAGTTATTAGAAGAAAGCTTGTTTTTGCAAAAAGCTATTAAATTAATAATAAGACATCAAAATTTAAAAAAGCTTTCTTAATATACTTTATTGCATCTTTTTAAGACTTTTAATCTAAATTATTTGAAGAAGTTTTTAAATCAAAAGCTTTTTTTTTTGCAAAAAGTTTTTTAATGTATTATAAGATATTGGAATTATAAAAAAGCTTTCTTAGTATATCTTATTGCATCTTGAAATGTATGAAAAGCTTTTCAAAACTTTTAAAACTTTAGATGAAACATTAAAGTGCATTAAAATTAACAGTTTAAGGACACAAAAATTTGGCTATAATTTCCTTGCCTTCGACTTTTTCCTTTAAAGCTTTATTTGCGCCCCCATAGATTTAAAAAAAATATTGTGCTGTTTGTTAAGCTTTTAAATAAACAAAAACAAAGAAATAAAGAATTTTCCTACATTTTTGCTCAATATAAAAACGATATTGAAAAAGTTGGGGGATAAAAATATTTTGGGGTTTCCAAAGAAGTGGGTGTTAAAGATGTTGGTGGTGTTGGCCTTTAAAACTTGCAAACAATTACCAAATAAACTTTTTTTGAATTATAAATCAAAATGTGGGTTTTATTGCTAAAGAAACCAGAAGAATTAAAAGCATTTTATAAAATAAAGTCAAGGTTTTTGTTAAAAAGAATTTAAATACAAAATTTTTTCTCTTTTTCATTTGCAGCTTTAAAGTTCAAAGAGCAAACTTAAGAGTATTATAAAATGCCAGCAATAATAAAAAGCAATATGTATCACAAAAGAAAGAAACGTAAAGAAGGAAAGACAAGAACACTGGGAAGTGAACAAGGATAAAAGCTAAAAGATTGAAAAAGTAAAAGCTTGTATTAAAAAAAGCTTTTTAAAATTGCAAACTACATAAGGAGAAGTCCAATTAAAGAAACTTACCACACAAAAGCTTTAAAGCTTTCTGGAAGGAAAATAACTCTCAGAAGTTTATTTGAAATTTCTAGGGTTTTGAGAGCAGCTTAATTGTGTGCTTAAGAGCTTTGAAAAGACCCATTTCAATTTGGGTGTTTGGGTTTGTGGTTTATATTGAAACATTCCTCCACATAGTATGGCCTCGGTCGCCGCTTGGCTGCCATTTGCACGGGCGGCGGCCATAGGTTGGGTACCCATAGCCACTCATCCCCTGCCACCAGCTCCCATACCCAAAGATCGTCGTAAGACCGATGATGAGAAACTCTTAATCAATGTTTCGGGCAGACGTTTCGAAACCTGGCGCAATACTTTAGAAAAATATCCCGATACTTTATTGGGTTCCAACGAACGTGAATTCTTCTATGATGAGGATTGTAAAGAATATTTCTTTGATCGAGATCCGGATATATTTCGTCATATATTAAATTATTATCGCACGGGTAAGCTGCATTATCCCAAACATGAATGTCTCACCAGTTACGATGAGGAATTAGCGTTCTTCGGCATTATGCCCGATGTTATTGGCGATTGTTGTTATGAGGATTATCGTGATCGTAAACGTGAAAATGCCGAACGTTTAATGGATGATAAACTCTCCGAGAATGGCGATCAGAATTTACAACAATTAACAAATATTAGACAGAAAATGTGGCGAGCTTTGAGAATCCGCACACCTCAACGGCTGCCTTGGTTTTCTATTATGTGACCGGCTTCTTTATTGCCGTCTCCGTGATGGCCAATGTGGTGGAGACGGTGCCTTGTGGTCATAGGCCCGGACGTGCGGGTACACTGCCCTGTGGCGAACGCTACAAAATTGTTTTCTTCTGCTTGGATACCGCCTGCGTTATGATCTTTACCGCCGAATATTTACTGCGTCTCTTCGCTGCCCCCGATCGTTGCAAATTCGTGCGCAGTGTCATGAGTATCATAGATGTGGTGGCCATTTTACCCTATTACATAGGTCTAGGCATAACAGACAACGATGATGTGAGCGGAGCGTTTGTAACGTTGCGCGTCTTCCGCGTATTTCGTATCTTTAAGTTCTCTCGTCACTCACAGGGTCTCAGAATTTTGGGTTATACACTCAAATCGTGTGCTTCCGAATTGGGTTTCTTGGTATTCTCCCTGGCCATGGCCATTATTATCTTTGCTACCGTTATGTTTTATGCCGAAAAAAATGTCAATAATACCAATTTCACATCAATACCAGCGGCCTTTTGGTATACTATAGTCACAATGACCACCTTGGGGTAAGTATTATGTTAACCATAATCCTTCCTTCTCCTACTCCAACTACGAACTCAGGCGTATCACCTCATCACTTAATTTGACTGTGAAAATAAAATAAAACAAAACAGAGAGAGAGGAAGTGATAGAGTGATGTGATGTGATGTGTGAATTTTTATTTTTGAGAAATTTCCTCCTCCATTAACTGTTGTTGTTATTCTGGTATTTTAGTTATGGTGATATGGTACCGGCGACAATAGCTGGCAAAATAGTTGGTGGTGTTTGTTCATTGAGTGGTGTCCTTGTGATCGCCTTACCCGTACCTGTTATTGTATCTAACTTTAGTAGAATTTATCATCAAAATCAACGAGCTGATAAACGAAAAGCACAAAGAGTAAGTGGTTTCAAGTGCGTTGGTCTCTATAATTATCATTATTATTGCGCCAACCACCTTCTTTCTACTACACTCCTTCAATTTAAGGGAAAAATGTCTCTAGATCAAAATCTTTTCAAAATATTTAAAATTATAAAAAACAACAACAAAAACAATAAAACTGCTTTAGCCATATTTTGCTATATAGTTTTCTTTAAAAATATTTTATTTTTTTAAATATTTCAAAAAAAAATGGCTGCTGGTTAAAAAATGTGTCAATTTATTTTTCTCCATTTTTTTATTTATATAATTTTTTGCTTAAAATAACTGCACTTCCATAAACAACTTTAATTCAAGCACGCTTTATAAGCTTAAGGTCTTTATTACTTATGCTTGCTTCAAATAAGGCTTTTAACTTTCTAAATGCTAAACGCTTTAACTAAATGTCTAATATTATTCACTTAATTTTCTTTTAAATTCAATAAACCAAAGAATATTATTGTTTTATAAAACAAAATGTTGAGGTTAAGTTGAACAATTTATCGAAATAATAACAAATTTAAATAAAAAACTTCTGTCAAAATTTTCTAAAAATATAAAGATTATAATTCGATCCAAAAAATTTTAAAAATGCTTAAATTACAGAAATTAGCTTTGAGGTAGAGTGAAATAAATTCTTAAAAATTTACTTTTTGAAATTTTAAAACTGTAAAGTTTCAAAAACATAGAGATAACGAATTCCTTTCAATTTTTAGTAAAAAAACAAAAATTGCCAAAATTAACTTTGAGGTTAAGAAGAAAAAAACTCATAATAATAAACTTTAACAAATTTTAAAAACTGTAAATTGGTTGAAATGACATAATTATTTAAATTTCTTCTAAATTTTAATAAAAAATCAAAAATTGTTAAAATAATGTTTAAGGTTAGGTTGAAAAACTTCGTTAGTAATGAACTTTTTTTAAAATTTTAAACCTCTAAAATGATTTTTCATAGTCTTAAATCACAATTTGCTTTACATTTCGTAAATAAGAAATTTTTAAATTGAGGTTAGAATGAAAAAAATTCTTTAAAATCAACATTTTAGAAATCTAAAAACAGTACAATATTTTTAGTAAGACAAGAGAAAATAATGTTTTTAGATATTCTTAAAATTAATAAAATTGAAGAAATTAATTTTGAGGTTAGAATGAAAAAAATCTTTAATAATAAAGTTTTTAAAGATTTTAAAACTCTAAAATGATGTTTGACAGTCTAAAATCATACTTTGCTGTAAATTTCGTAAATAAAAAATTTTAATTTGAGGTTAGAATGAAAAAATATTCTAACAATAATTTTTTTAGAAATCCAAAAACTGTAAAAAATTTTGAATAAGATTAGTAATTAAATCCCGTTTAAAATTCTTTGAAATTCCTAAAATTGTAGAAATTAACTTTGAGGTTAGGGAGAAAAAAATCGTTAATAATGGACTTTTTTGAAATATAAAAACTATAAAATAATTTAAATAGATGTTTAAAGCGAATTTTTGTAAAATTCCTTTTAACGAGGTGAACTAGTAATGGTCAAAGTTAAGAGCTAAAATTATTGATATTCAAAAATTTCAAGTTTCTAAAGAATTTATTAAAATATTTCTTTAACTAAAAATAGTTTTAAAAATTTGAAACCAAAAATAGCAAATTTTACTATTTCAGCTAATATTGCTATTACAATATTACAAACTATTTTTTAATTCAACATTTTCTTCATAGCTAAAAATAGCATTTACGTAATTTTGACTAAAAATAGCAAACTTTATTATTTTCATATAGAATATCTTAGTCTATAAACAGATTTTCTAATATCACTAATATAGTCATTAATGTTTAATGACTAATATATTTAATAATTTCTTCATAGCTAAAAATAGCATTTATATTTTTTTAATTAAAAATAGTAAATTTGTCAATTTGAGGTAATATTATATTTGCTATTTAAATAGGCTACCTTAAAATTGTAATATAGTCAATAATATCTTCATAGCTAAAAATAGCATTTAAGAACTTTTACTTAAAAATAGTTAAATTTGATTTTTACTTTGAAATTATGTTTACTGTAAATAAGCTATTGGAAAATTATAATATAGTCATAAAATTTTCCTAAACTAAAAATAGCGTTTATATATTTTTGACTAAATATAGCAAATTTTTAAATTTGAGATAATATTATGTTTGCTGTTTTATTAAACTGTCTGAATATTGTAATATAGTCGAAAATAGCTTTGTAGTCTTAAATAGCACATATGAATTTTTGTTTAAAAATAGCTAAATTTGCTAGTTTCTTTAAAATTATGTTTGCTGTGTAAACAAACAGTTAAGAAAATCTAATATAGCATTTAAATTTTCGTTAACTGTATATGATATTGTGAATGTTCCAAAAATAGCAATTTTTACTATTTTACTTACTTTTCTAAAGCCAAAAGAATGACTCTAGAAATAAATTACAGGAAGTATAGCTATTAAATAAAAAGATAAGTTTGTTATTGATTTTCTTCTAAAGCTGTCTTCTAACAAACTGTTATACTCTATAACTCTTAAATTAGTCTTTTCCATTTTATGCCTTAAAAAAGCAAGCTATTAATGATTTTAACTCTATATATTTCTCTTTTAATCCTAATTAACCCTTAACAAAATATTTATTAATAATTAATGACACATTTTTTACAAGAATTCTAACAAAATATTTGTCTTCACAAAAAGACAGCTATTTTGTAAATTTTTATAATTTTAGCTTAAACTTTATTTCGCTATATTTTTTGTTAAAGACATTTTTCTTCCTTTTCTCTCGTTATTATGTGGTTTTGGAAATATGCAAAAAATATGAGTATTTAATTCTTCAAATGCTAATATTTTTTTTCAAATAAAAGCCACATAATAAAAGCTATTACAAAAAATAGCGTTTTCTTTGCGTTTCCAAAAATAGACCACTAATACACTCTTTGTGCAGGTTAAAGGGTAATTTTGGGGGGTCTTTAATGGGCCAATTATATTAAAAGGGGAAAATTGCTTGAAACTCCTTTAAAAGGATTTCAATAGAAATTAAGCTTAACATTTACTACTATAGCATTTTAAACTAGTTTTCTTCTTTTTAGCTATTTTATTATGCTAAAAGCTTTTTCTTCTTACAAAAAGGCTTTTTTCCCCTTTTATGCTTTAGGTCAATTTTAGATCCCTTCGTTACCGCTTTTAATCTTGGTGGTGTTATTGCTAATTGATTTTTTTTATAAATCAGAGTCGAATATTCACTTACAAAAGTAGTGAAAATTTTACTCTTAGCTATTTGGACTTAAAGGGATTTTTTCTTTCAAAATTTCCTGGGCCAAAATTAAAAACCTAAAACGTTTTGAAATTTTGTGTGGAATTTTAAAGGGAATTTTAAGAAAAAATCTATTAAGTCTCAGGGATTTACTTTACTTTTACTTTTATAGCCTTTAAAAAAACAACTATTTTTTAAGTTTTCAGCCAAAATATGCATAAAAATATTTTAATCGAAAAAATGCATGTTTAAAACTATTTACAGTCATAGCTTTAATAAATATAGTTTTTTTACTAAATATTATTTCGTAGTTAAGCTAAAAATCTTTAATCTTTAAAAAATATGCATGTTTTTTTGTAATTATAATATAAAATAAATTTAAGCTATAAAAATAGTCATTAAAATATAGTAAACATAAATATATATTTAAAACATATTTTTGTAATGAATTGTAGTTTTCATAAATAAAGTCCTATTTTTTGTAATTTCTTTAAAATATATATTTTTATTTGTAATGCAAAATATGTAAATACTAATGACTATAGTCAATCTAAAGAATTATACAAAACACTATATTTTTATCATATTTTCATTCAAATAAAATTTAAACACAAAACAAAGTAACTATAGAAAAAATATTCATAACTTAAAATAGCATTTTGAATATTTTTATTGAATATAGTTAAATTTTCAACTTAACATAGTCTTAAAAATTCCCTTAACTGAAAATAGCTTTTAAGGATAGTGAAGTAAAAATAGGAATTTTGACTATTTCATTTAATAGTATTCTTGCAGTATTAGTAAGCTTTATAAAAATTAATATATAGTTGGTAATTGCTTTAAAGCTAAAAATAGCATTGTGAAAAGTATTTTCTAAAAATAGCAAAATTTTCAAAATGTTCAAAAATATTATTATCTTCTTGACAAGCTACCAAAAACCGTTAATATAGTACTTAAAATTATCATAGCTAAAAATAGCAGTCAATAATTTTAAGCAACAACTAGAAATTTCATTCATTTAAATAAATGTTATTCTTGTTACCAAAAAGGAACTATCTTAAAATTCAAAAATAGTCCAAAAAATTTCTATAGCTAATAATAGCATTTGACGATCATTAATTAAAAATAGCAATTTTTTTGAATATTATGATTCGTATCCAAACGAGCTTTCGAATAATGCTAATATAGTCTTTAAAATTCCCATAGATAAAAATAGCATTTAAAAGTTTCAAACCAAAAATAGTAATTCTGACTTTCTAACTTTATAATAATTCTGTAGTCTAAGCGAACTTGGCAAAAATCTATATATAGTCGAAAAAAAATTTACAGCTAAAAATAGCTGTTTAAGATTTTTGACTATATATAGTAATTTTAAAAATTTTAATTAATATTTTTCTTGTTATCTAAACAAACAACCTGAAAAAATTTTATAGTTTTAAAAATTATCATAAATAGTCGATAAAATATTATGGCTAAAAATAGCGTTTTAGGATTTTTGACTATAAATTGCAATTTTATGAAATTTAATTAATATTATTCTTGATATCTAAAAAAATAACCTAAAAAATTAAATATAGTCTTAAAAATAATTATAGCTAAAAATAGCATTTAAGAATTTTTAAGTAAAATGTTAAATTTTAAGAATTTGAATTAATATTATTTTTGCTATCTAAGCAAGCTATCTTAAAAACCATATATAGTCACAAAAATCACTAAAGCTAAAAATAGCATTTTTATATTTTTTAGCTAAAAATAGCAATTTTTCGTATTTTTGTAATTAGTATTATTGCTCTCAAAGTAAACTATCTGAAAATTCTAATGTAGTCAAAAAAATCTATTTAGCTAAAAATAGCATTTAAAGGTTTTGAACTATAAGTAGCAAGTTTGACTATTTTACTATTATTATTCATATTATTATATCAGTTTAGGCAAACTATCAAAAAACTTAAATATAGACAAATAGAGCTAAAAAACTTATTTCTTTTTTGGAAAATACTTGCAATTCTTAGTTTTCTTCTTTAATTTATAAGTTTCTTAGCAGTAGTCTTAAAATGCAATTTTATGGCTATTTTTTGGAGAGATTGAAAATTAACAAATTAAAATCATTTATTACATAAAATATTGACTTTAGTCTTTTATTAATGGTAGTTATTAGTTTTTTATTAAAAATGTTGGTTTTTCATCTAATGCTATTTTTATAGCAATTTTTTTATTTAAATAATATTGACAATGGTCTTGAATAATTTGTAATTTTTTGTTTTCTTATTCAATTTATTGATATTTTAGTTGTAGTCTTAATATTTTTTGGAATGGTCTAGTGCTATTCCATGGCTTTTTTTTTTGAGTTTGAAAATTTAAAAATTATTGATATTTTGACACAAAATATTGACTCTAGTCTTTAATATTTGGTAGTTATTTGTTTTATTATTTAATTTGTTAGTTTATTAACTTAAAGTATGTATTGAAAATGCTATTTTTATAGCAGTTTTCAGTTCTTATACATTTGCTTGAGTAATAATATTGACTATAGTCGTTAATACTTTGTTATTTATTATTTTGACTATTAAATCTAAAAGTTTTGTGATGAAGTCTTAATATTAGCTATTAATATTTAGTAGTTATTAGTTTGTGTAATTTAATTTCTTAGTTTTTCTACCTAAAATAGCTATAATATTTTTGGTAATTTATAGCTACTTTTTGCTATTTTTGAGCCATAAATTGAACTATAGTCTATAAATATTCTTATTGTTTTTAGTTTAAAGAGTTAATTTTAAAAATTATTTTTAGTCGATTTTCTGCTATTTAAAGCAGTTTTGAAAGGATTTAAAATTTCTCAAATTTTAACTGAGAATATAGTTAAATATTTTCTGTTTATTTTACATATTTTCATAGAAAGCCCGCTTGGCACGCATACGCATTGCCAAAGCGTCTTCGGGTGCGGCCTTTGTTAATAAAAAGAAGGCTGCCGAGGCACGATGGGCTGCCCAAGAGTCAGGAATTGAGCTGGATGATAATTTCCGAGATGAGGACATTTTCGAATTACAGCATCATCATTTGCTAAGATGTTTAGAGAAAACAACGGTAAGTTGAGATTTTTAATTACAATAAAAGAAACTAAACTTTAATTATTGATTATAATTTTTAATTAATTTTTGTTAATTCTTGTTCTTTTTTTTAAATATTTTTTTCTTTTTTTTTAATTTTTTATTTTTATATTTTTTCACAACAACAACAAAAATAAAAAAATAAAAATAATAATTGACCCCGGGGGAACAGATGTAGCAACCATTTGTTATAATTACAAAAAGCAATGACAACATATGTATTTTTTATAAAATTTAATTTAATGAAAATAACTATAATAACAGAAAACAAAACAAAAACAAAACTCCACTACAAAATTTATTAAACTTAAACCAAACGAAAAAGCTAAAACTACTATTTTTGTAACAGTACTAAAGTACCAAAAAGAAAATAAAACTCTGATTTCTATTAAATCGCATTATAGTCCCGGCCTCGTAACAAAGAAATGATTAAAATTTAGTCTCAAACTAAAAGAAAAGTGCGTAAATAATATTTTTAACAAAAAACTATTTATTATTTAATTAAATAATTAATTAAATATAATTTATTTGTAATATTTTGTGTGTAATTTATAACTCTACTTCTTTCATCTTTAATTATTGTTATTTTATTTATTTCACTTAATTATGCCCTCCACCACCACAAGTGGTGAATTTGATATTACGTGTGTAACGGTAAGAAGGAATTACCTATAGTATATATGTAGTTTTGCATCAAATGAAAATCTGAGGCGATTTAGCTATGTCCGTCTGTCTGTCCGTCTGTCTGTCCGTCTGTTGTTAACACATTCACATCCACAATAATTGACAGAGCTTTATGAAATTCGGCTATAGGTCCTATTTAAAACCAGCATAGATTATGCATAACCGAATGCAGTATTCCTACTTGTTTTACATGAAAAAATAGATCATGTACATACAGACTGTACGTACTCACACACTTAACAGTGAGTCTGAAATGTAACAAGGGAACACTTAATGAGTTCAAAATTAGTTATATTTTTATCTATAGATTTTTTTTGTATTGGACCGATATTGATAATTTTTGGTATGATAATGAGATATAAAACTTGATATTATGCCAAAAAGCTTTTTGAACACAGAGGTTGCCTGAGATATAGGTCTATATCTTATAATGTGATAAACCGATTTTACTGGTTTTAAATAGGAGAATTTTGAGATCTATAGCAATTACTCTGGCTAAATTTCATTGAGCCCTATCAAATATTGTGGATGTGAGAGTTCAAACAACAGAAAGACGGATATAGCTAAATCGACTCAGATTTTGATTCGATCTTAGAATATTTATACATTATAGAGTCTGAGGTGATGCCTTCTTAGCACTACACACGGAATAATATACCCTTTTCACCACTTGTGGTGTTGTTGGGCATAAAAATTCTTAGTAGTTTTTAAGTTTTATTTCTAAAACTCTAAACTGTCAGTTTTCATATATTTTATATAGAAAAAAACTGTCTGTTTTTCAATGTAAATTATTATTTATAATTTTACTAATTTATTTTTAGTTTTATTTATTGTAAAAAAAACTCTTTTTTATGTAAAAAAAATTAAATAAATAATTTTGTAAAACAATTTATGTTGAATTTTTCATTTTATTATTATTTTTTATGAAAAAGGGGGAAATGCGTGATGAAAAATGTAAATATAAAGGGAAATTAAAATAAAACATAAACTTTTTAATCTCATTAATTGATTTAAGCCTAAAAATTGAATTAGAAACAAAAATAGCTTAAAAGAGCTACAAATAGTCTATTCATATATTCTCTACAAAATATTTTATTTAAAAGAAATAGTTTAATTTTTATATACATATTCTTCAAAATAGCAAATATTTTATGCCTAAACAATAAACTTTACAAAAATATGCATATAGTCCAAGATATACATATGAGACTAAAAAAATAGCATTAGCATATATTGCTTTAAATATATAAAAAAGACTAAAATAATGTACTTTTAACCTCATTTATTGATTTAAGCCTAAAAAATTGAACTATTAACAAAAATAGCATAAAAGAGCTACAAAATAGTCAATACAAAAAATATTTTATTTAAAAGAAATAGTTTAATTTTTATATACATATTCTTCTGAACCATAAACTTTACAAAAATATGCATATAATCTAAGATATGCATATGAGACTTAAAAATAGCATTAGCATATACTGCTTAATATATATAAAAATATAATTAAAACACTATATTTCCTATGTTTAAGGCTTTAACTTCAGAAAGATATGCCCATAGTCCTAAATATTTGCTCTAAATTAATAAAAATTTATTAAAGCTAAATATTTTCTATGCTTAAAGCATACATTTTGCAAATAGTCGATAAATAGCATTAGTATATTCTACTTAAATATAATTCAAATATTCATAAATAACACATATTTTATTTTAAGACATAAACTCCTTTAAAATTAATCATATAGTCGAAAATAGATAAATTACAAAATAGTTCTAGCATACATTACAGTAATCCAATTAATATATTAAAGAAAAATTCATATATTCTATGTTAAAGGCATAAAGCCTTCAGAAATAGTCATATAGTCAAAAATACCCAAAAGACTATTGTTAGTCTTTGGACATGACATTTAAATTTTCCTTAAAAAGTATACCTATTTTATGTTCAAAACATATACTTTTCAAAAATAGCAATATAGTCAAAAATAGTCGAAAAACTCAAAATAGCTTTATCGTTAATTGCTTAAATTATATTTAGATATATTCAAAGAATGAAAAGTTTTTATGTCTAAGTAATAAACTTTTAAAAAATATGCATATAATCAAAAATAGTTAAAAGACTAAAAATAGCATTGACATACACAAGTTTATTGATATATAAATATTCATAAAAAATAATGTATATTTCATGTTGAAAACATAAGCTTTACTAAAATGCCTATATAGTCAAAAATAGACCAAAGACTAAAAATAGCATTAGCATATAATGCTTTAAATAAATAAAATTTTTTTTGAAAATTCAATATTTGTTATAATTAAAGCATAAATATTACAAAAATTTGCATATAGTCAAAAATAGCTTTTTAAATAAAAATAGCATTTAAATTTACTACTATAATTAAATTGATATATTCTTAAAAGTATCATATATTTAGTTTTAAGGGAATAAACTCTCCGGAAATTTGCATATAGTCAAATATTGTTGAAAAACTAAAAATAGCAATAGCATATTTAATATTTTTGAAAAAATATTTAATGTAATAAATATGATTACAAAAATAGCTTAAAAAAAATATGGAAATACTATAAAAATGATATACTTAAAAACAATATTTATTCAATAAACAATTTAATACAAAATTTAAACTAGAAATAAAGATAGTCTTTTTTAAGTATGAATAAAGTGATCAAAAATATAGATTACAATTAAATATATTTGATGTATAAGAGACACTATTTCTAAAAATATGACTAAAATCAAAAATAGTTGAATGGCTTAAAATAGCAATAGCTAATATTTAAATGAAGCATAAATGGCTACAGAAATAAAAATAGCTCCTGTTTGATAAATAATTAAATATATGTGAAAACATTAATAGAAGAAACTTTTAAAGGTGTCAGAAAATTTTTGTAGTCTTTTAATAACTATAGTCATGTTAACTATATGACTGAATAATGTTAACTATATGACTATAACTGAACTATAAATACTAGACTTATGGCATATCCTTTGCATTGTGTGAAAATATTAAATTAAACAAAAAATTTCTTGTTTTTGATGAATAGCCTTTAATGAACTGTAGTTATAGTCAATAATACCTAAATAGCCAAAAGTATAAAATGTGGAAATAATGCTAATTTAAGTAAGAAATAGTCAATATTGTTGAGCAAGGATTATAGTTTTTCGTAACTATTTTTCACATTGAATATAACAAATCACATAATATCATTATTTTTGCTGAAATGAGAATGAATCATAAATTATAGTTGTTTCTGCCATATTTATATATAAATAATCACAATCTCTGATGCAGCACTTTTTAACAATGAATTTTTGAAAGGTGCTGCATGCAAGCGATCAGATTATTTATATATTTAAGTCTTTTGCTTAATGTTATGAATAATCAAAAATTAATGTTATTTTGTTCTGAACACTCTTTAGATTAGAATTTGTTGGAATTCTTATGAATTTAGAGACTTTTATGAAAAAATAACGTTTCTAATTTAATATAAAATTTTTAGTATATTTCCTTGCTAAATATAGTAGGAAATCACAGATTACCATTATTTTAGGTAGAATTTGCTTAATTTAGTTTTACAAAAGATTTGTGATAAGTGCTGCATATAACCTCAGATTTTTAGGGAAAATAATGTGAATTGGTTACTATGATAAGTGATCACAAATTAACATTACTTTGTCTTAAATTGTTTAGCTTTTAAAGATAAAACCTTCTCAATGAGGTTATGAATCAATTTTAAACATAAAATTTTCACTTATAGTGAACTTAACGAAACATCTCAAATTAACGTTATTTTATCTCTAAATTAGCTTTTAAAGGTGATTTCATGAAAAATATAGCTATTTTTGTGATAATTTTTTAAACTACTATAAATAAAAGACAGTCTCAAATTAACATTGCTTTTCCCTTAAAGCCTAATTTATTAGGATTTAACCGGATTATTGCCTGACTTACGAGACATCAACGATTAACGTTATTTACTTAGCTTTTAAATGCGATTTCATGAAAATTATTGTGATTTTTGTATTAAAATTTTTGTATTAAAACTGTAAATATATTTTGCTGTAAAATTTGATAAGCTAAAATTAACAGAGCTGGGAGTTTGTATAGGTTTTTTATTTATTTTTTATTTGATTTTTTTTAATTTATTTTAATTTTTCATTTCTGTAATTTTTTGGTTTAATGTTCTCTCCTTTAATCGTTTTCTACTACTCCTGACTCTCTCTTTCTCTCTCTGTTTCACACTTTCTGTCTCTCTCATTACGCTCATGAGTCATGACTAAAATCTCATAAAAATCAGTTCAAAAATTATGCCAAAACCTATTTACCCTTTTCAAAAACCATTTTGAATGATTTCTCACATTCATAACGTTAATTAAACGCTGTTTAACTTTAATATCAACTATTTTTAATAACTGTTTGTGTGTGTGTTTATATATATATAAATGTGAGTGTATTTTAACTATTAACTACTGATTTCAAAAAAAAAAAAATTAAATGTTTAGTATTTGAAATAAACTCTTTTTACCAAAAATTGGAAAATTTATGACTTTGAAAAAACTTTCCAAGCCTGACTTAAAACCTGTTACTAAGTTTTTTTTCTTTAGTTAAAATAACTTTTTTTGTTTTTTGTTCTAAAAACAATTTCATTTCAATAAATAACAAATTAAGGTCTTTTTTGAAAGAACTGTCTCAAAAACAAAATTGTATGTAAAAAAAAACTCATTTAAATTTGTGATTAATTTAATTAAAAAATACTCATTAAACAGTAATTAAATGTTGTTTTCGTTGTCAATTGCTTAAAGAAAAAAATTATATAAAAAAATCCTGTATAAAAGAAATCACTTTATTTGCTTTTGTATTTGTGTTATTTTTGAAAAATTAGCTAAAATTTCTGATAATAAAATTATTTTCTTAAAAACTAAAAAAACCTAAAAATTTTTATTAAACGCCAAAATTTAGGATCGTGAATTTGTGGAGCTAGAAATACCTTTTAATGGCCAACCAAAGCGTCCTCGTTCACCCTCACCGATGGCCAGTCCGGCCCATTCTACCAATAGTACCATGGGTTTGGTACAATCCTGCTGTGGCCGTTGCTGTTCTCAGCGTTATCAGGTAAATTACTGTGATCTTTTAAAGAATCCTCTTTCTTATTAAAATCTCTATTTCCAGGCCTGTGGCAAATATATGCCCGCCACCAGCAATGCTCAGAGTAATCAAAACAATCAACCCATGGATGGCACTTATTTGGTGGAGGCCTCATTTTAAGTCTTAAACTCTGTGTATTTGTTGTATGTCTGTGTCTCTGTGTATTGTTTCATAAGGCACTGATATTTAATTTAATTAATTAAGTAAATTTAAACCAAAAAAAAAAACAAACTACTTTATCTAGTTATGTAGAGTCATTTAAAGTAAAAACAGCAAAAATATTAGTAATTAAAAAGAGAAAAAACTAAAAAAACTAAAATAAAAAGAAAAGGAATTTGTGATTTTTTTCCTAAAAACAAAGTCATAAAATCATAAAAAGGGAAAAATCGAAAAAAGTACTTTCTCAACAAAAAAGTTTTTAAATCTTTTAAAGACCTGACATGAATTAAAAATTCTGTTTCCTAAAGAAAAAGAGACTGAAAAGTTTGAAAGGGTTTGAAAAGACTTTTAAAGAAATGAGTGTTTGGTGAAAAGAGACCTGAAAAAAGTACCACATTAAAAAGTATTCAAATATTTAAAAAGGACTTAAATCGGGTTAATATGTCATTATTATCTAAGAATTGAGCTTAAATGACCCTGGGAAACACCTTAAAATTATCGCTTATAGAGACCATTATCAGGCTTCAAAAAAATCTTTCTAAGGGGAATCATTCTGTCCTTAGTGTATCAAAAAAGAGTCCTTCATAAACAAACATTTTTAAAATAATCTTAATCGGTTTGAAATAATACTGTAATCAAGGTTTCATATGATCACTAAACAGCAATTCCAAAAAGCTTTAGTTAGACATTCAGAACGGTCATATACAGACCCATTTTAAGGTTCAAAAAATCCACCAAAAAGGGTCTGTCTTAAGTAATTGGTAAAAAAGAGCTTTAACTAATATTAAGTTGAAACCATTATAAGCTCTCTCTTCTTTTATCGCAACTAAGATATATTATTCAGCTGTATTTTTATTTAACTGAATCTGCAACAAGGGACATAATTAAGACCTTAATTGGACCTATAATTGATCTTCAACAAATGTTAAATTAAAACAATCTTAATTGGATCATAAATTCAGACTCCATAAGAGCTGAATTTGAGCTGTAAAAACACTTATATTATGATTCCTAATTGGGACTGAAAAAAAGAAGTTTTTAAGATGCAAAAAAGTTCGGAATTAGGATACCAAACTGGTACTTAGTTTAAACCAAAAAGTAATCTTTAATTGAAACTTAATATTGGAGTTCAGAAAATTATTTAATTTGGTCATAATTAGATCTTAAATGAAAACCATTTTAATATTTAATTGGATCTGCATAATTTGTCATAATTTGATCCCTATGTTGCACTAAGACAGGATACCCAAATAATGATTATGGAGGTCTTCAAATTCTTCTAGAATTGAAGCATGTTTTGGATAGAAAAAGCTCCCCTAGAAATGTATGGAATGACCATAAATTCTTGCCTAATTTGGTCTTAAGTGAGGCTTACTTGGGTACTGTAAAAGGATCTTATTACTACATATTAACTATTGTATTGTATGGTCTTAAATAGACCTTATTAGATACCCCAAATAGAGTTTAATTAGGTATCCAATTGGTACATACAATTGATTCTATTTAGGTCAGTTTAACTCCATGTTTAAAAAAACTAGTATTTCAAGTGTTCCAAGTTTAAATTAAAAAACAACAAAGGATGGACAGACTCTACTGCCACCCCACCTACTGGAGAAATACCTCTATATCACATATAGTGGTCGTTCAGCAATATATACGTTGATTTCATTATCCAATTATCTATAAAGCATTATTTACAAGAAAGAAACTGAAACAAAGCTGAACGATAAACGCGAAATGCAAGCTTTATTGGGGTACTGTACTCCTATTAGAATTGAGAAAAAACTCTACCGATCTGATCCCAAATTCGATATATTAAGTTTGAGAATAAAGCATTTATATTAAACCTTTCCAAACTGGGTCTTCAAGAATCCTAAAAGAAATTTCAATTGAAATTTTTAAAAGAATTTATTTGATTTTCTAATAAGATCCCCAACATCCCTCTAAAGGGCTTTAATTGATCTAAATTTGTTATAGAAGTGTTATAACTAATTGTGGATTAGATCTTCAGAAAATACCTCAGTTAGTGCTTTAGTAGGGCCCTGAAGAATTAAGTTTTTTTATAGTTTCTAATTTCTAGTTTCCACAAAAAAGACTTTACGGAAAGATCTTCTTCGATCAGATGCGGGGACCTGTTTATAATTAACTGAATTAATCGAGTTCTTTAGTTCGTATTTTTACAAATTTCCTTAAAATATATTTATGATTTTCTGACTTTGTTTTTCGGATAATTTTCGGTTTCTTTTTTGTCTAAATTCCTCACTTAGATTAGATCCAAAGAAATTTAAGTTTTACAATTTTTTTCGTAAAATAAAATATTGATAATTTAGAGAAAAAGTTTAAATAATATAAATTAAGTTTAAAAATTCTTAAAAGAAATTTTCAGTTAATAAGGATTTTTTTAATTGAAATTGATTTTAAAATTTCACATAAGTTGGTCCTTCGCTTAGGTTTTCTTTGTTACTTTTCGATGGAAAATCTTTGGTCCTTCGCTTAGGATTCTCTTGATACTTTTCGATGAAAAAATCTTTATGAAGAGAAAATTTCTTTAAAGAAAAATTTCATTTTTTAAACGAAAATTATACAAAAAAATATGATAAAAAAGTTTATTCTTAGAAAACAGTGAAAATGATAAAATAATAATAATTTAGGAAAATAATTTATTATAAACAAAAAAATAAAATTTAAAAGAAAAATTGTTAAAATAACAGAATTAGTATAAAATCATTAATAAAAAAAATAAAACACTATGGGAAATAATAATAAAAATTATGAGAAAAATTTGGAAAATTTCTTAAAAAAATTTTTTGAAAAAAATAATAAATAATTTTTATTAATAAAAATTAAAAACAAGTATAATTTCATTTTTTTAATTATTTTCTTACTAAAGTTTCATAAATTTTATATAGCATGAGTGAAAAAAGTTTTGAAAATGTAATATATTTTCTAGCATGATAGAGAAAACAAAATATTATTAATATAACATTTTCATTTCTCGCACGATTTTAAATATTTTTGAAATGCAAATATATGGACTATTATATAAGCTTTTAAAAGGGTCTACAATTTTCTTGCATGCTAGAATAAATCTGTATAGAAAAGTGGAATTTTCTGAAAAATTAACATTAAAAAATGAATAAAGCATTTCAATATGGTCTTAAAAGATATATCATAACTTTGTTGTTTCTTAACCGATTTCAAATATATTTTGCACATATAAGAAAAACTTGTTTAGCAATTGAATAAGTGTAAAATTTTCTAGCATGCTAGAATAAATTTATAGATAAAATTTAAATTTTCTAAAAAAATAAACAATAAAAACTAAATAAATTATCTGGTTATGATACCAAAAAATACAACATAAATTTTTTATTACATAACTGATTTGAATAATATTTTGCTGCTTTATATACCACTATATTAGCAATTGAATTAATGCAAAATTTCTAGCATGCTAGAAAAAAATGTATTAGAAAAAATTATTTTCTTGGATAATAAACATTAACAAATGGAATAAAATATTTGAATAAAGTCTTAAAAATGTATCTGAACTTTTCCTATACTTAACCGATTTAAACAAATATTTTGCTAATATATTTAAAACTATATTAGCAAATAAATGAGTATAAAACTTTTTGGCGTGATAGAATAATTTTTTTGAGAAAATTCAATTTTAAGTAAAATAAACATTAAAAAAACTGAATAAAGTGGGTGAATATGATTTAAAAATATAAATTATAACTTTATTATTTCTTAGCCGATTTCAATATCTAATTTCACTGGTTTTACAAACTACTATATAAGCAATTGAAAGAGTTTAAAATTTTCTAGCACGTTAGAATAAATTTCTAGAGAAAAATAAAATTTTCCTTTTCCAGAATAAAATATTTGAATATGATCAAAAAAATTTGTTATATTTTTTATTTTTAATCTGATTTCTTAAATATTTTGCTGAAATATAAACTGCTATATTAGTTATTGGAAGGGCAAACAATTTTCTAGCATGCTAGAATACATCTTAACAAAAACTTATGTTTAATCAAAAAATAAAGGAATATTTTAAAATTAACCTTAAACATTTTCCTATAACTCGTCTATATCTGAACCGATTTTTAAGAATTTTGTCCTATATATAACAAATATTATAGGCAACTAAAGACGTTCAAATTTTCTAGCATGATAGAAAAAATATTTTAGTTACACACAATTTAAATGAAAATATATTAAATTATTCTGTTGTAGACTAAATGATACCTTATAGTTATTCTATATATGTTCCGATTTCAGAAATATTATATAATAAATTTAGTAAACTAATTAATGAGTTTATTGTTTTATAGCATGCTAGAACAAAATGTCTCAGAAACACTAAATATGAATGGCAAAGTAAAGTAATTGTTTGGATTTAACTTAAAAAATGTCTTATAACTCGTTTACATTAGAAGCGATTTTAACATAAATCTACAGAAATGTGCAACAAAATGTAAAGTGTTAAATTTTTCTAGCATGATAGTATAACATTTTTGTGAGGAAGCTGATTAATGAGAAAATATCGTTTAGTTAGAAAATTTACTTTAAGAAAATTTACTTTAATTAATATTTAATAGTTATTCTATATATGATCCGATTTGAGAGATATTGAAAATTTATATGGTCAACTTAATGAACTATTTAAAAGGTCTTAAATTTATAGCATGCTAGAATATTTTAACGAAAATTATAAGGGAAATATTTATTAAGAAATATTTATTATTTCCACCCGCTTAAATTCTAGATTTTTTGATACAGATACATAACATTGTGCTAATTTCAATATGTTAAAAAAAATATATCATGCTAGAAAAAAGTTTTAAAAAAGAAGAAATTTAAATGAAGAAATTTGGAATAATCTTCTTAAGACGGAACCGATTTCTAAAACATTTTGTATTTATATATAAAATACAGTCCTTCATTTAAGGATCATAAAATTGTATAGCATGCTAGAAGAAATTTTTTTTTGAAAATTTATGTGAAAAAGAAAATTATATATAAAATCTGGTATTGACTTTAAACAATTTCTGATAACTGCTATATATCTGTTCCGATTTTAAAGATTTTCGATACATATATAAATAGCATTACACTTATTTTGTTAAGAAAATTATATCATGCTAGAATAAAGTTTTGTGAAAGGGACAAGTATTAAGAAAAATATATAAACAAATATAAAAATATAACATTCTAAGATTTGAACCGATTTTTGAAATATTTTATATTTTCGTAAGGAAAATAGTATTCCACTGAGCTTAATGAGTTTAAAATTTTATAGCATGCGAGAACAAAATCTTAAAAAAAAATAATTTAAAAAGCAAAAAGACATACAAAATATTGGAATTGAGTTTAAACAAATTCTTATATCTCTTAAACATATAAACCGAATTCTACGATATTTCGTACATATATAGACGAAAATATAAAGATTTTAATTTTATAAAAAAATCTCTATCATACCATACTAAAGTTTGGAAAAAGAAGCAAATTTAAAGAGAAATGCTTAAACATTTTGAAAATAATATTTTTTTATTATTTATAACATTTTTTAAATCTGAACCGATTTTCGAAATATTTATATATTTTTATTAAAATTATGATAATCTATTTAAAATCACTAAATTTTTATATCATGCTAGAATAAAAACTAAAAAAAAAATAATTTCAAAGGGAAGCTCTTAAACAAACTTATATAACTCTTCTATATGGGAACCGATTTAAAAAAAATTTTGTTATATAAATAAAATACATAATAAGCTACTGAATAAGCTTATTTTCTTAATTTTAATTTCTTTATAATTTTCCTATAGTGTTTTAATAATTATTGAAAATAACATAAATTAATGAAAAAATTTTCAAAAAAAAAAAAAATTATTTTGAAAATTATTTTTCAAAAATTCCTTAAAAAAAACGTTAAATATTAATGAATAAAATAAAACACTAAATTAAAAAATTACACATAAATTAAATTAATTTTATAAATTTTCTTTTTTAAATAAGTAGAAAAAATTTTCAATTAATATTTAATTTAAATTTAAATATTTTTTTTTTTTGTAAAACATTCATCATTTTTAGATAAAAAACAAGATTTTTATTATAAAAAAAATATTTCAAAAACTCAGACATACTTTTAATAATTAATTTTTAAAACCAAAAACATAATCTGAGCTCGTATTCTTTAATTTTTCTGTTTTATAAAGAAAAACATTTAATTAATTAAAACTTAATTTAATATTTAATAACATCATTATTACAAAAAAATGAGAAGAATGCTGCCAAAAAAACACAAAATTAACCGAAAAAAATTAATTAAATATTTAAAAATGACAAAATTAAAAAAAAAATCCTAAAAAAAATCTAATAAAAATCATTTATATATAATTTTCTTCTACCCTCCATTAAATAATTAACTTAATAAAAAATAAAATCTAAAAAAATTAGTAAATTAAATTTAATAAAACACTTTAACTAAAAGAAAAGTAACAATATTAAGAAAAAAACTCTAAAACTAAAGAAATTAATTTAAAACTTCCATGCTCTAAGCTGTTCTTACAACAAAAACAACAACAAAAAGAAAACTTGAGATTAAAAAATCATAAAATTAAATATTAATTTTTTTGTGTGTGTCTGTGTCTATAAAAAAACAAGAAAAAAAATTTAAAAAAAAACAACAACAAAAACCATGTAAAAATAATAAATTATTACTTTAGTGTAAATGTTAATAAGAAATTTCAGAAAGTTTTCTAATTTGGACTTAAGGAATCGAAATCAAAAAGGTAAGAATTTCCTCCTAATCTGTCTATTTCAGTTCTAATGCAGTTCTAGTTCAGTTCTAGTTCAGTTCTAGTTCGATTCTAATTCAGCTCTAGTTCAGTTCTTGTTCAGTTCTAGTTCAGTTCTAGTTCAGTTCTAGTTCAGTTCTAGTTCAGTTCTAGTTCAGTTCTAGTTCAGTTTTAGTTCAGTTCTATTCCAGTTTAAGTTCTGTTCTAATTTAGTTCTAGTTTGATTCTAGTTCAGTTCTAGTTCAGTTCTATTCCAGTTTAAGTTCAGTTCTAATTCAGTTCTAGTTCAGTTCTAGTTCAGTTCTATTCCAGTTTAAGTTCAGTTCTAATTCAGTTCTAGTTTGATTCTAGTTCAGTTCTAGTTCAGTTCTAGTTCAGTTCTAGTTCAGTTCTATTCCAGTTTAAGTTCAGTTCTAATTCAGTTCTAGTTCAGTTTTATTTCAGTTCTAGTTCAGTTCTATTCCAGTTTAAGTTCAGTTCTAATTCAGTTCTAGTTTGATTCTAGTTCAGTTCTAGTTCAGTTCTAATTCAGTTCTAGTTCAGTTTTAGTTCAGTTCTAGTTCAGTTCTAGTTCAGTTCTATTCCAGTTTAAGTTCAGTTCTAATTCAGTTCTAGTTCAGTTCTAGTTCAGTTTTAGTTTAGTTCTAGTTAGGTTTTACTTCAGTTCTAGTTCAGTTTTAGTTCAGTTCTATTTCTTCTAGTCTAGATTCTAGTTAACCTCTTAGATATGATTCTAAATCGGAATGTAATTCAGATTCTTTTTTACGTTCGAATTTAATTCAGATTTTTTTAAGCTTTTTGTCTAGATTCTAGTATGGATGTATGGATGATGAGTTTAAATACCGGTTTCGGGAGATTCTAGTTCAGTTTCTGTTTCCCAATCTATATCAGATTATCGTTCCATTTCTAATTTAGATTCCAGTTTAGATTCAAGTTCAGGTTTTCACAGATTCTAGTTCTATTTTAGATGTGAATTCAGATTCTTGTTCAGATTCTAGTTTAGATTACAGTGCAGATTCCAGTTCAATTTTTAATTCAAATACAGACTTTTTTCAGATTTCCACTTATATTGTAGTTCAGATTTTAGTTGAGTTTCAGATTTAGATTCTAATCCAGATTCTTGTTCAGATTCTAGTTTAGTTTCTTTTAAAGATTTAAGTTCGATTTCTAGTGAATATTCCAGTTTAGATTTTAATTCAGTTTCTATTTTAGATTTAAGTTCTATTTCAGTTTTCAGTTCAATTTCAGTTCAGTTTACAGTTCGAATTCCAGTGAAGGATTTATTTTAAACTTTTGTAAATATTCTTATCCAGAATCTTGATTCGATTTTACTAACATGAGATTTTAAAAATATATTTTAAGATTTCCGGTGATTTAGATTTGAAAAAATTTAATATTTTTATTTTTAGTTTATTTATTTTTTTTTAACCCCAAAATTTAAACTTTATTTCGATTCCATTCCATTCACTTTACAATTTTTTTTTCCAACACTCTACAGGGATTATTATTCTAATTTATTTCAATTTAAACTGTAATTAAAACTTCAAAATTGTTTTCATATTTTTAAAAAAACAAAACTAATTTTAACTTAACTTTTACTTTAAGGGGAAAGTCTCCCCGTTGAAAAAGTTAATATTCTCATGCAGTTGACCTAAATTTTATTATTACAATTATTTTTACTTTTATTTCCCCCAAAAATAAACTTTTTCTTTTTTCTCTGATTTAAAACTTCTGGAATATATTTAACATGATTTGTGTACGCTACACCACCACTAGTGGTTACGAGGGTATATTAGTTTTGTCAGTCCGTATGTAACGCTAAGAAGGAATAATTTCAGATGCCATAATTTAAGTAAATTCTTGCTTTAAATCAAAATCAGAGTCGATTCAGCTATGTTCGTCTGTCCTTCTGTCTGTATGTCTATCACGCTATAGTCCTTTCAAAAATCAGCAAAATCGGTTCAGTATATTTAAAGCTGTAGACCAAAAATATAACTTATTTTATGACTCATTATAAGTTCTGCGTTATATTTAAGAAGTTTTTACCCGTAGCGCTTTGCTGGACAAAAAGTATCCTCAGTCCAAGATCTCGTGAGAACGTGTATAAAAAATGTATCGCATTGTACATTATTCCAAATGCCTCTGGCCCTATCCGTTCTAAAATTTTATTTAATATTTACTTTGCATCCTACATTGTGTCCAGTAAAACTGTTTGGTATCAAATTTTAGTTGTTTGTAATGGGGGTATCTATCCTCCTGGTCCTATCCGTTCTACATTTCGTTCATTAATCAAGTTCCTTGAGAAAGTGATTGTGACCAAATTTAAGAACTCTCGCTGTTATAGTTCTTTAGATATTTGATAATCATTATTTCCTTTGTATGGGGGGGGATCTCTTGCCCTGGTCCCATCCTTCCTATAATTTGGTCAGTAAAAAAGATTCTTGGGAAAGTAATTGAAACCAATTTGAATACTCCCTTTTTTACAATTGTTACGATATATGACACTTAATATTTGCTTTTCATGGGAGCACCTTTCCCCTCGATCTTACCCGTCCTATATATTGATCTGTAAAACAAATTCTTGAGAAAGTGTCTGAGGTCGAATTTGAGATCTTTTGCTGTTATAGTTCTTAAAATATTCGATATGCAACATTTTCTTTGTAAGGGGGACACCTCTCCCCATGATCCTATCCGTTCTTTATTTTGTCTAGTAAAACAGTTACTTGAAAAATTTATTAGGATCACATTTGAAGACTCTTGGTGTAGTGGTTTTCTAGATATTCAATTATCAACATTTTCTTTGTATGGAGGCCACCCCTCCCCCTGATCCTATCCGTTCTTTATTTTGTCTTGTAAAATAATTTCTTGAAAAATGTATTGGAACTAAATTTGAAAATTCTCGCTGTTATAGTTCTTTAAACATTCCATGGACAAAATTTGGTTTCTATGAGGGGAACCTCTCCCCATGGTCCTATCGAATTTTTTTAAAGCCTTTGCTACTTTCGGGTACATGGGGATTTTTTATATAAGTCTATGTGTTATGAAACGTAACACATTTTCTTCACTAGCATTTGTAGTGTTGTAGGGTGTTGAAGATTCGGCATAGCCGAATATAGTATTCATACTTAGTGTTATGAAAATCATAGTCATACCTTTTGAGCTTTTATTTTTATTAAAATGTTTGCATTTGTTCTACATTAAAATAATTAGTTTAGTTGTTGTTTTATTTTATTTTTGATGCCTAAAAAATTACTTAACAAAATTACAAAAATACTTAAATTCGAAAAAAAGCCATTAATCATGGTAAAGTTTTTTTTTTAATTACCGCTATTGTTTTGGAGTTTAAGGCAATGGATGGTTGGTATTTGGGTTAAATTACAACCATTAATTTATTTTTATTCAAATTTAAATATTATAACGTTCTTTTCTTGTCTTCTTAACTGGAATTTCACTAATTATAGCCATAAAGTATTTTCGACAAAAATATAGTTTTTGAAATAGATAAAAATAAAATTAAGTGAGTTCCACTATTAATGCTACTTTATTTGTTTCTTTCCCCAAATATTTATTCAATTATTGACTTCTGTACTTAACAATTTGAGTGAAGTGATTTAAAATTCGTGATTGCAAATTGTTTTTAAACCCTAAAGCTTTAAGTGGTACTGGAGCTATGAAAAGTAGCAGTCACTAATTTTAATAGATTGAGGAAGCTTAATTGGACGAAAATTTTGCCAATCGTATTCAGGTGAGTCAGTTAGATTTGGAACCATAACTAAAAGAGGTTAAAAAACTTTTTCCTACTTTCTTTTAGAGATTTTTTTTAAAGGAAAACCATGCGGTAAAAGCAAACAAAGCAAAAAAGGAATCTTGTCAGATTTAAGATCTGATTCTAGCTTTGTTAACTGTTCAGCTCCAAATGCAGTATTGAGTGCTTAAGAGACTAAAAACCAATGAACGTTCTAAAGGATTTCCGATTCTAGTTCAGAAAAAAATTTCAAGGACAAAGTTTCAGAGGCAAACGACCTAACTTATAAAGCGAACGACCTAATTTTTAAAGGTAGACTTTTGCCGATCGTATGCTTGAAATATCCAAAGCATTTTATCACACTGGTACTGGAATGAGCGATAGCATCACAGAGAGTATTGACGAATATTAAAACTGTCAGTGACGATGGAGAACCGTAGATATTTTGAACTTGGAAAAAGTGAGCTTTATAAGGTGCTGGATGTTCTAACTGGACACTCCAATTTACAGCGACTCCTTAATCGTTTTAAAACGAGTCATTTAACGAGTCCCAACACTTTATGAGAAATATTTTACCTAAATTTTCTTCCCTTTAAAAGATTGAGTGATGAACATTGAGAAATGAAAGTCACTTCTGGATCGGTATTTATATAAACCACTATATCGGTTTTCGCTAAACCGAAATAGTGGTCTGTCTAGGGACATGAGACCTTAGAGGTTTCCTCAACCTATCAAACTTCTAATTTAGTTCATATTGTAGTTCTTCAGTTACTTCAGATTCTATTTCAGATTTTGGTAACAATTATAATTCAGATTTTAGATCATAAAATAGATCATATAATATTTAAGTTTTTAGTGCTCATTGAAGTTGACATTCAAGTGTTCAGATTTCGGATGAAATTCTTATTCAGATTCTAATTCTAATTCTTATTCCATTTTGGTTTATAATTAAATTTTTGGTTTAGTATCAATTACTTAATTTAATTCAGATTCTAGTTCTTATTTGAGGCAGATATGAACTAAAATTTGAACTTTAGATTTTAGTTCATATTATAATACAGATCTTAGTTCTGGTTGTAATTGAGATTCGATTTAAGTTTTTAGTTTAGATTCTTCAAATCCTAATTAATATTGTTGTTCAGTTTATAGTTTAGACTATAATTAAAGTTCTTTTACAAATTTTAGTTAAGAGCGTAAATCAGTTTCGAAGTTCTTGTTCTAGTCCAGATACCAGTTCAGATTTTAGTTCTGATTATAACTAAAATTTTAGTCCAGATTTTAGTTAAGATTCTAATTCAGATTATTTTTAAGATTTAACTTCAAGTTTTAGTTCTTATTTTATATAAGTTCAGAAATAGATTTCAATCCAATTTCTCATTATATCACAATTCCAATTCTTTTTCAGATTGTAGTTCAGATTTCAATCCAGCTGCTTAGCAGTTAACATTCCAGTTGAGCTTCGTAATCAAACTTTAGTTCAGATCTTGATCAAATTCCAGTTCTGTGACAGATTCTAGATCATAATCTTCTTTAGATTTTTATTGAAATTTAAGTCCAACAATATTTATATCCTGCTTAATTTGTGATCTCAAAACAATTAGTTTCGTTTGCTAAATATCTGTCATAACCTCAAAATTGAATCTATATAAATTGCAAATTAAACTGCTTTTGAAACATAAAATTATTTAAAATTATAATCAATCAAATTAAAAGTTCTTTTTCTGTTATTACTCTCTAATACAAAGTAATTTTTAACAAGTTGCAGTTTTTTCTCATTTTTTCTAAACTTTAAAGTCTTTAAACCCTGAATTGAATTAGAGACATTTTGGCTAAAAGCTATTTAGCGACAAAACCAGTCATAGAGTTAGAGTCATAGATATGAAATTTATAAAATGATGTATTATGGTGGCAATGAATTGTGTTCACGACACGATTTGCATTTCAAGAACCAGCAGTTTTCTCTCTACAAGAAAATAACTGGAGCTACTTAAAGCCAACATTAGTTAATGATGTCTTTTGTGTAGGAATTTAGCTTAAAGGAATTTTGTTTAAGAACAAAAAAATTAAATAAAGAGAAAATTTGTGTTAAAGATACACTTGAGAAAAAAATGGTTGCTAAATATTAAACATGAAAAAAATGGTGACTGTACCCAGTTAAAATAAAGTCTTAATATTTTTTAGGACTTTTGAAATCAATATTCCAAACACTAGTCAATTTCACCTCATGGTCCCTTGTCTTCACTTCCAGCAAGCTTTTTTCTTTCTCTGTATTATGATTTATTTCCTTTATCTTTATTTTTATTGAATTTACAGCATTTTTCCCTTTTTACTCTTATTTCTTGTTTCACATTTTCTTTAATTCCAGCAATATTGATTAAAAAGTTACTATAACCACTATTAAATTAAATATCGCTTTAAACCATAGTTATTCATGACTAAACTGAGATAAATATGATTTATATGAACAACTTAGCACAAATATCATTCATTTCATGATCATAAGCTTTTAAATGTAATGAAAAAACACAAGTAGCTATAATTTGTACTTTATCTGGTGGAAAAGACACTAATTGAATAATTTTTATTATAGAAATGTCTTAAAGGAATCTTAAGGATATTAAGAATTAAGAATTGTAATTCGAGAGAATGTAACCAATATGACTGTTTTTGGTGATAATTCTGTAACTTATGAACCATTAAACATATCTTAATGAAATTTTATATGATAACAATTGTGGTGTTGTCGAGTTGATATGGGGTGTCAGGAGCGTAAACAGTGAGCTCTAAAATTGTGCCACCTCAATTATATCGCGAATCTCCTAAGGATTAACCTGAATTGCTGGTCTTATAGCCACATGTTCTACCAGCATGGTATTCGTTGCAAACCCACAATTCTCAACTATTGTATCTAAAGTGCTGATATCACATAAAGCGAATATATATTGACTTTATTGCTTGCTGCAGTGTAGGATCTTATCCTATCCTACAGTGTCATCTGTAGTTTCATCTTGGCTCTCAATCCTCTGACACCTTTACGAGCCGTTTCAGAGTTTCTAAATGAGTAATGCCATGATTCTAGGTAGCAGTTGAATCTCTTCTAAATCGAGAACACCTTCTCTTAGGCCATCCTAAGATGAACTTTTCCAATTAAAGGAACACGTCTGGGAACCAAAAATGTTACTTTTTAAAGTATAAAATCAGACAGACAGACAGACGGACAGACTTTATTATATAGATGAGTGAGCTGGCTCTAGGTAGCCATGCTATCTTCTCTAGAGAGACTATATTGAGCCCAGCCACTTCTTATATAACGGACAAGGTCAATTTGGGCCATTAAAGGAAAACGTATACAATCAAAAATGTTATTTTTTTACATTGACATCAAGCCAATCAGACAGACGGACAGACATTATTAAATTTTCTTAGGAAGCGATTATGAGTTAATTGGTATATTATTAGCAAAAACAACTTGTGCACAATTGGACCATAACCCCATAGTAATATAAATATCGCTGAGTAGGAAAATCAATATATTTTTCTGGCATAATTTTTTTTGAAGGAATTCCCAAAGTAAGACGTGAGGACGGACAAGAAAACTTCTTTATTTTAAATCTGATGTCAAAATAATGTTGAAAAGTTTAATACTGATGGAATCTAAATAGATTGAATGAGAGGAATTTTCTAAATAGTTAAAAATTTCGGTCAATATTGACAACTGAGTAATCACTTCTTACGTCTCACATGTAATTTTTTAACATGGTTTGCAAGCAAACCAGATGGACAAACGGACGGACGGACGGACTTAATAAAACTGATTGAAGAAGTGATAAAGTGATAGTTGTTATATTTTTGGAAAGGTTTACTTCTAAGTAAATGTTTAATATACCATAATTGAGAATTGTACTAAAGATATTGGAAAAGGAAAGCAAACTACAAGTCCTGCTGAAAATTGAAATAAGTATATTTGAAGTGAAATTCATAAGAAGGACAGATGGACGGACAGGCACATTTTGTTACTTTCTATCAAATTTGATTAAGTTTTAAATGAAATGTTTGCTGAAGGGTTTAAAATAGATTGATAGGATAAAGAATTAAAAAGGGTATAAATTTAGGTCCATTTTAGTAAGACTTTTATATTTCCCAAAATGTATTTTTATCTCATTTTATTGCTTCAATTTAAATAACTTTTTTATTTTATTTATTTCAATTACTGAAAAATAATTGTTTGTAATTGCGAAAAAAAATATATAAATTCAATTTACCAAAACGATTTCTCCCAAGAATTTCCCACCAAATGTCATGGCATCTATTTCTTTTACAAACGTCGTTCCGATGTTTTTCTAACACATTTCAACAATTTTCTTTATTGTTTTTTTTTTTTTTTTTTTTGGGTTCAATACAACTTCCTAACAATCAATGATTATTGTTGGCTGGAGAGGATAAAGAGGAAAAAAAGTAAAGAACAACATAAAACAACGCCTAACATTGACACCAAAAATCCAAAATAAGAAGAAAATAATTGACCAGAATCAAATAGTTTAAACGTATCGATAGAATTGTGTTACAAACAATAACAACAAATAATAAATAAATGAAATACGAATAAATTGAATTGAAAAAGAAATCCAAAACCAAATCCATATAGAGTCCATCCAATACAAACACACACACACACAACATAAGCTTAGCACCAACTCAGCTCTTGGAAATTACGTACAACCTATCAACTGTAAACACACTGACCCACAAAAATGGACAGAGTTTTAATATGAGTGTGTATGTGCATTAGTCTATGGGTCCAATGGCAAAACGATAACCAATTGAGGAAAAATCAGCTAAAAGAAGAAAAAAAAAACAAACAAATAGTTTGTAGATTGAATAAAATTCAAGTAGAAATACAGATAATGGAAAAATTAAAGTCAAAGAACATATTTTTTATATTGTTGGAGAACAAGTTTCTGCTTTTTCTCCTTGTTTTTTACTATTTTTGGCAAGACAACAATTGGCTGGAGGAGAAGAAGCTGTAAAAGAATAAAATTAATGTCCATGCCAAGACATAAGGTGTCAATGCGTTTTTCAAATGTTATAAAAATATCTCGCAACCATTTAAAGCCAAAAGGAGGAAATTACAAAAAAATTTGGAATTTTATTTAAATCTTTTCACACTGATAATTTTAATGTCTCTCAAAGGATCAAATTTTAGAAATTCCCAAAAAGTCACTCTCCAGTTTCTTAAAAAAGGCATTCAGTGTTGAAAAATGATATTGATTTTTAAAAATGTTCGATTTTAATTCAAAAATCAAAAGCCATTTGTCGAGGTACCAAAAATTTTACTTTATAGTCTGATTAATTTAAATCCCTCTCAAATTCTAGAGGTACCCCAAAAACCCTTGCTAGTCTCTTAATGAAAGCATTAAGTTATATGAAGCGATATCTAAACACAAAATATCGCCCTAAAATAAGAAAGTACCAAAAAAACCCCTTCTAGTTTGATTTCCTCACAAAATACGAAATTCTAGAGCAATTGGACCCAAAAGTGAAGGCAAAAAGTCATATTAAAGCGTTACTGAATAGCAAAAGGCAAAATTTAAACCTTTCTGACATAAAAACTTAAAGACAATGAAAATGAAAAACTTAATTCTAATAGTACCAAAATGTTCCCTTTCGGGTCAAAGATAGATTTTTTTTAATTTTTTTGTATTAAATATGATGAATTCAGATTCAGTAAAAAAGAGTCAAATACCTATTTTTCAAAAACGTTACAGATTCAATTTTCAAAATCTTTTAAAGTGCCAAATTCTAAAAGTACCAAAAATTTCCCCCTTTTGGACTATTTTTCTATAAAAGTCTTTGTTAAAAAATAACATTTTCATTTGTTTATTCTTTAAATTAACCATAATTTTCTCTAAAATATTATTTTAGACTTTAATTCAATTACAATAAAATGTCATTAAATACAAATCGCCAATTTTGGTCTTAAATAAGAATTAGTAAACATTCTTTTAGACAAACACCACAATTTCTTTACTTTTATTTAGTTTTTTCTAATTTTTCCATTTTCCTCAATTGTAGAACAAATGACTTTAATTAAGAAAATTATTTGTAGTTAAAATGACATTAAATAAAGTTGTTTTAGAAAGATCATTTGAAAATGAATCTTTGTCAGTTAAAATTGCGAAAAGGCTTTGAAAAATTAAATTAAGAATGATTTAGAATCTGAAGTAAAATCTGAACTATAACATAAGTTAAAATCGGAATTAAAGTCGGAATCAAACTCTTATCAAGAATCTTTGAAAAAACAAATGAAGAATCTGAAATAGAATAAAAACTTGAATATAAACAGGAATCTGAACTAGAATCTGAACAAGAACCCGAACTAGAACCTGAACTGGAACTTGAACAAGAATCTTAATTAGAATTTAAACTATCTGAACTAAAACCTAAAATATAATCTCATTTAGAGACTAAATTAGAACTTTAATAGGAACTAAGTCGAAATTTGAACCTGAACTAAAATCTGAACCAGAATCTGAGCGAAAATCGGTACAGGAATCTTAAGCAGAATCTTAACTAAAATCTGTTCTAGAGCCTAAAGTGAACTAGAATCTGTACTTAAATGTGATTTAGAGACTTAACTAGAATCTGAATTAGTATTTGAACTATAATCTAATTAAGAATAAAAACCAAAATCTGTGCAAAAATTTGATTTAAAGTCCGAATTGGAATTTGAAGAAGAACTTGAACTATAATCTGATTAAGGAACTAAAAAAGAGCCTAAATTAGAACTGAAAGAAAAAATATACCAATAACCAAGCTACAAACTGAACTGAAGTCCTGATTGTAATCTGAACCAGAATCTGGCCACGAAACTCTATAAGAGTCTCAATTAGAATTTGAACTGGAATCTTATCTAAAATTTGATATGTAATCTAATTTAAAGTCTAAATAGGAATCGGCTTTGGAATTTAAAAGAGAATTTGAACTAAGTTTTACATTAGAAAATAAAATCAACCAGAACTTGACTCTAAATTAGAGCTGAAACAAGAATCTGAAGTAAATTTCTGACTTGAATCACAACTATAATCTGAACTTATATCTGAATTATAAGTTTAACTGGAATCTAAAATAGAACCTGTCATACAATCAGATATAATCTGAAGTGGAATCTAAACTGGTTAGATTCTGAATTAAATTAGAATCTGAAATAACATCTGAAATAAGATCTGAACTATAACCTGAACTAAAATTTTGATTAGAATTTAAGAGTCAAACCAATACCTGAACTAGTATTTAAACTAGTTTATGCTGAACTAGAACTAGAAAAGGTTGTGTTACCACTATTTTTAAATTTATATATTGACTCAGAATCACAGAATCACGATTTAACGTTGTCCGTCCATCCGTCCGGCTGACTGTCAATATAAAATTTGTGATCAAAATTTAGATTGCAGTTTTAAAGATATCTTGATGCAACCTAATATGAGTAAGTATTCAGGTCCAATGACGAAGTTTATAATTATATAGCTTTGATACATATGTGTTCCTGAATTGGGCTTTTAAGCTCCTAAATACATAACGACTTCAACGAATGAATACACATAACTTTTGTAATATTCTAAAAACAAAAAGCAAAAGATCATTTTAAAACGAACAAATTCCACATCAATCGAACGACCCTCGTATAATATGTTTATGCGAGGGTCGTTCCATTTAGAAACAATAATTTTTGTAGGGTTTGTACATAGTTGAACTTGATTAGCAATAACTTTTTACTTGTTTGTCATCGCCACAGTTCATCAGTCAAATCTTTATCAAGACTTTCATAACGGCAAAATACCATAAAGAAAATCAAGAAGAAGATAAATGAAAACTTCATTCACATTATATATATTTACAAGATTAAGTCTCATATTATTAATAGACACACATATGAAACATTTTTTTTTTTGTTTCTTCTTGCCACAACTGAGATTCTTTTGAAAATCATGTTAAAACTATATTAAAGTCTTTTTTTTTTTTGTTGGTATCTCCAGTTGATGGCTGCTCATAAGTATGCCATACCATATTCTTGGTTAGATGACTTCTAAAGTTTATGTTAAGAATTCATAACAAAAAAAAAATATGAGCAAAATCATAGAAAAGACGCAACACCACACATTATATTATGAAAAAGACTTCAATTGCAGCAAGAGTAAGAACAACATTGTCATCTTTATTGTCAGTTGCCACAAAACTACAATTGTTTTAACATGAAATAAAGTTATTAAAGTCAAAAGAAAGAACCGTAAATCTGAGATCATTCGTAGTGAAAAAGAATTTATGGTTTAAAGTTGTGTTCTTGCGAAACGGGGGAGTGCAAATCACATTTACATTTCTAAATCTTGGATAACATTTCCTCAATGCAAAAAGGTTTTTTTTTTTTGCGTATTTTGAAATTGATATTCTCAATGTGCAAATATTTTATGGTTTTCAATTTTTCTTGATTTGCCACTGTATTGGAAAAATTATTGTTTTGGAATTTGCATTAATTTATTCCGCATCAACTAAAGCATTTTAAAAGGAGGCAAAATGCCAAAGTAAGAAAAGCCGACTTTAAGTAGAGTGAGGAAAGAATATTAATTGATTTTTATTTCAATAGAAATAAAGTTTTTGATGAAATTATGGTCCTGCGAGCCGGATTTTAATAAAGGTTATGTTACTATGGCTGTTCAAACAGCTCAAGTACTGTCAAGTAGAACCAAACTAAGCCGTTTTAAAACGACCATACAACACGTAAACCTACAAGTGTCTAGTGTGCATCTGTAACTAGGTAGAGGTACTAGATACATCCCGTCTCTGAAAGGTAACTATGTGGATCGTTAAGCTTGACCTTTTAAACTTTTAAGTTTCACAAAGAGAGTCTAGTGTGTGGTTGCCCAAGAATCTATTTCTTTTGCTAAGGCCGAACATTCAAAAAAGGACATGGAAAATACTTTCCTTCCATCTCTAAGTTATCACATCCAATGTTCATTAAATGAGTACTCCAATTCAACTTGCATACCTTCCTAAAACTTTACTGAGAGCAACCTGGAATCATTTTTGCCACTATGTCTCACACTTTCCAGGTTGAAAGCAGAGCACATCTCTTTGGCGACTCTCTATGTATTAATTCTATCTTCGATCTGTTTGAGAAACTATTTGAAAATACTTTTCCTAATATGACCAGGCGGAATTGTGACTGACTCCATATTGGATATATTAGATGTAAAACTTTTCCTTTCTAGCTCATCAGCCTGCTTATTACCAAAATGGTCTCTATACTTCGCGATCTAAACTAGTGTGTTGTCAAATGTCCGAGCTTACCTTATCAACTTTTTTTTGCATCGACCGACTTATAGGGATTTAGTCACGTGATCTTTCAGTGACAAAAGTGCCACCTGACTGTACATAAGCATTCCGATTAGCCCGGAAGTTTTCCTGTTCTCTAGAAGCTCGCAGGCCATATACATATACACGTACATACACTGCATTCATCAGGAAGCCAATATGGAATGCATAGTCCAATATCTTCCGAAAAGACATCAGCCCCCATGCCAGATCCAAGTGCTATAGTTTCGATTACGTTACTTCTATTCCACTCAATTCTGGCAATGTGTCCAAAATCCTCGCATTGAGCTTCACTGCGCTGCATGCAGATGTGGCCATTTTATACATAACAAAGGGAATAAAGTGCAGTACGGTATTTACGAGGGGATGGAACCACTTTTGCACTTCCCACCAAGCTAATCTTTGTACCATATAAAATTGATCTACTACATAAGATCCACTAGCAAGAATTAGACGTTAATAAAAGAAGATTGAGTAAAAAAAGTAATAGGTTTGCGAACTGGATTATTAAAGACATAAACTATGATGAATGAACTAATTGGAACAAGAACCTTAACTTGAATCTGAACTATAAGCTGAACTATATTCGGAATTAGAAACTAAGTTAAGATCTGAACTGGAATGTACAAGAATCTGTACAAGAATCTGAACTGAGAATTATAATCTAAAACAAAGTCTGAGCTACAGTCAGGAAGAGAATCTGAATTATAGCCTGCATTAAAATACGAATTTTATTCCAAAACCAGCATTTGAAGTTTAATCTGAATTAGAATATAAAGTATAACTTGAACGAGGACGTTATTTTGAATCTGAATTAAAAGCTGAACTGGAAGCTGTACTAAGTATAATTTAAACTAAATGGGAATTATAATCTGAAATAGAGTCAGAACTAAAATTTGAGCTACATTCTGCACTAAAGTCCATAGCATTATATGTTTCTGTGATTCTTTTAAAAAATTTAGTCAATTTTATTTATTTTCCCTAAAACTTGTGATTTTTTGTTTTTTTTTTTTTGTTGCTCTCAAATTCCTTTAACCTAAACTAACAAAATCTTCCCACATTTATTTTGATCTGATTCCCAGCCAAATGAAGACAGTAAAAACGCCTTAAGCTCTTGTTAGTTACCACAGAGGAAAAACGCTCACATACACTCAACAACCTTAACATATTTTTGTTAGATTTAAAGCGTAAAGATTATTTTAGTTAAATTGCTCTAAAACTCCTAAAAACAAAACTAAAACTTACATATTTAAAATTAGTACAACAAACTAAATCTTGTTGTTGGTCGTTTATTTTTTTATTTTTTTTTGGTGACTCCTTGTTCACCTAGAAAATAATGGATGTTAAAACACAATATTGTCATAAAACTGAGTTAAAACAAACGAAAAAACAACAAAAACACATGAATTAGTTTTGGCAATTTTTTGCTGGCAAAAAAAAGTCAAAAACTTGTAAATTTCGTGACCACATGAATTTTAACATTTATATTTCTGGCAAAGAAAATTTGTGGAAATTTAACTCCCCCTAAAATGAATTAAGAGAAAATGGGGGGGAAATTTTGAAGGAAATAAAATCAATAAATTATATAAAAAAATAGAAAAGTTAGAAAGCGCTTTAATATCTGACTGAACTAACTAAACTGAAACAGAATATGAACTTTTGAACTGGAATCTGATCTGAATTCGAGCCCAAACTGAGTGTGAATTTGAGCAGATAAATACGAACATGAATCAGAAACTTAACTTGTATACCAAATGTAATCTGAACTATAATCTGAATTAGAATCTAAACTAGAAAATGAACGAGAATTTCATATAGAAAATGAATAAGAAGCTGAATTATAATCAGTAGTAGAATTTGAAATAGAACTTGAGTTTTAAACCCAAAAGCAATTTCATCTAGAATCGAAACTTAAATCAAAATGTGAATTATAATCTGAATCAGATTTAGAATGTTAACTAAAATCTAAAATTCAATCTGAATTACAAATTACGCTTTAACTACAATGGGAACATTAATCTAAACTATAATTCGAATAAAAATTTGGGATCTTTAAATTATTAAACAGATTCGGATTCTAGTTCAGGTTATGGGAAAAATTTGGAATCTTGAACCATAAACAGAACTAGAATCTGAATTCAAATATGAATCAGAATCTGTACTGTTCTAAAAGTTTCATTCTGATTAGGAATTGTATCTAGAAACTGGACTAAAATCTGAACTAGAGTCAGAATTGCTATGTAAATTGGTATTTGAAAAACCTGTAATTTGATCTGAACCTGAATGATCTGAACCTGAATCTTAACTTAAACTGAACAAGGAATTAATGAACTTAAATTAAGAATTGGATCTAAACTGGACTTATTAATTAATTTTTTAACCAGAAACTAAGCTCGAATATATATTAAAATCGGAAGTCAATTTCAAAACAAATATCGGTACTGGAACCTAAAACAAAGTCTAATGTGTAACATGATTAAAGAATAGAGAATCTAGAAGAAGCTAAAAGAATCAAGAAGAATCTAGAAGAACTAAAATTTGAATCAGATTCTGAACTAGACTCCTACCTAAAATCAGAATTAGAGTCGGAATTAGTATCTGAATTAGAATCTCAAATAAATTTTTAACAAGAGTCTGAATCAGATTCTTCACTGGGGCCTGAACGGGTATTCGAATTAAAATTTCAAAAGGAACCTAAACTAGAACTTTCAGTAGAATATGAATTGGAATCGGGCCAAGAATCTAAACTATTATCTGATTTAGAATATTATTTGAGATCTAGAATCTGAGCGTGACTCTGAACTATTTTCTGAATTAGAATTATAACAAGAATCTGAACAAGAATTTTAAGTTTAATCTGAAATAGAATATAAACAGGAATCTGAAATCTGGAAAATAATTTCAATTAGAATCCTAATCAGAAACTGAACTAGAAACTGAATTATAATTTGAACTGGAACGGAATTTTTATAAGAATCTTTACAGGAATTTGAATCACAATCAAAACTAGAAACTGAAAATAATCTCAAATACAATTTGAGTCACATTCCGAATTAGAATCTAAACTTCTGCCTGAATTAGAATCTGAATTGGAATCTAAACAAAATTCTTAACTAAATTTAGAACTAAAATCTGAAAAGAAATGATCCTGAATATGAAATTAAATCTGAATTAAAATGTCAAATAGAATCAGTATGAAAGTAACTGAATTAGAATCAAAATTGTAATCTAAACCATAATTTGAAGTAGAAACTGTATAAAAATTAGTCAAAGAATCAGTACAAAAACTTTAACTATAAACTGAACAGCATTCTGAACTGTAAACTAAACTGGAATCTCAGTTGAAATCTGAGTTGAAATCTGAAATAAAACATGAAGTAAAATTTGATCTAGAATTTGAATAGGAATCTGAACATGAACCTAAATTAGATTAATCTGGAACCTGAAATTAAATCTAAACAGATTTTAAGTTTAGTATTGAAATCTGAATTAGAATTTCAGTTAGAATCTGAAGTATAATAAAAACTTTTATCTGAACTAGATTCAGGAATAGAAATGGATTTTGAAATTGTGTCTGTACTAAAATCTGGACAAGAATCTAAACTAGAATATGAACTGATACATTTTACACCATTTCAACCATTAACGTTCCCTTTGTAATGAGACACTCAAAATATGAATCACAAATTTGTAGTTTATTTTTTTCAACAAAATCCAAAAATGCTGCCCAAATTAAGAAAAAAATCGAAGTTACTAGATTTATGCATCTCTGTAGCGGCGGTATTTCATTTTACCTCCTTTTTCCCGTTTTTCAATTTGTAAACTATTTTTTGCTACAATAAATCTATAAAAACAAGTAACCGGTAAATTAAGGTTCACAATATTGCACTTTTCCATTTCTCCCCCCCCCACCTTCCTTTTGCCATAACGAGAGAGAAACAAGATGATAAACACGCCACTACAAATTGCACACGAATTTAACCAAGTTTTACATTTTAGTTGTGGGGTTCATTAGTTTAGGTCTCGATCTCATACTTTCGGTAGCTGACAAAATGACTAGATGACTACTGATTTTATTGCATTTCTTTCCATTTTTTTTTTGTTGTTTGTGGGCAAAAACATACATTGTAAAGCGATTAATGGAATAACAATAAGTTATAAAGTAACCAGTTTTGAGGGAATATGGTGAAAAGGCATTTAAAATGGGAGGTTTATAAAGTACTAAAAGTACTTTTACGAAAGAGTAATTTCAGCTGTAATATTGTAATTAAAATTTAAACTCTTTATTTAAAAATCGTCTTTTTTTAATTAGTACTTTTTGGCACTTAAATGTAAACTTCCCTAATTTCCTTTTAACCCGCCTCCACTATTAAGACTTAAATCTTTGGTATATAATTCATTTTAAAACCTTTAATCAAATTAAAACCTCAAAAAACGTTGTTTTCTCTACTTCAAATTTTTAACAAGAAATTAGTAAACTCTTTTTTTTTGGAGTTTAGCGCAAAAGGATTCCAGGGAAAAGTTAACCTCAATTTGTTAAAAGTGTTTTTTCTTAAACTTTTGTTTTATTTTGTAGATTTTGTCCATAACTCCAAGTTTTTTAGAATTAAAGTCTTTTTAGAATTAAAAATCATTTAAAGATCAGATTAAAACCCATTTCAAGTTCTAATCAATTTTCCTAGTTCCGAGTTTTAGTTTAAATTCCAGTTTAGACTCCAGTTTAGAATCCAGATCAGATTCTAATTCAGGGTTTAGCACAGATAACAGTTAAGGATCTAGTTCAAATTCCATTGCAGATTCTAATAAAGATTTTGTTCCATATTTCGATACCTGTTTCGGTTCCGATTTGAGTTCAGACTCTAATTCTGGATCAAGATCATATTTTTTCTTCAGGTTCTAGTTCAGATTTTAGTTAAGATTAAGTTAGTTCAGGTTTTGATTTTCGTTCAGATTTCAGTAAACTATTAAGTTCAGAATCCAATTCAGATTCAATTTTTGATTCTCGTTTTAATTTCCAGTTCAGATTCTCGTTCAGATTCTTATCCAGAATCTATTTCAGATACCGATTAAGAAACTATTTCAAATTCGACTTCGAGTTTATATTTCTTTTAAGGATCGAGTTCAAATCCCATTTCAGATTCAAATTAAGTTTCTTTTTCATATTCCAGTTTCTTCGGTTCCTATTCCAAATACAGACTTGAGTTATGATTCTGGTTCTGGATCTTGTTCAGTTTCCAGTTCAGGAACTTATTCAAATACAAAATAACAGTTACATTTTACAAACGCAAAAATATAAAAATATAAGATTAAAATTTATCTTCTAGAGCTTAAATTAAAAAAAATCAAGTTTGAGGTTAAGTTGAAAAAATGTTTAAATATAAGATTTTTTGAAATATTGCAATTGTCAAAGATTTCTACAAGATTAAGGATTACAACATTATAAAAATAGTTCACTTAGCTTTCATATTCTAGAAAATAGATTTGAGGTTAAGTTGAAAATTTTCAAGAAGATTCAAATTTTCAACAAATTTTGACGGTAAAACAATTATTATCTTTACTTAATGCCAAAAGTCTAATAATTACTTTTTATATGATCTAATAATTTAAAGTATTTGTATGTGCCAGAAGTGCTTTGTTTTAGAACTTTAAAATCATTTCAAATGAACCATTGAATTTTAAACTAATTTCAACATTTAAAGTTCTTTTAACACTCTTCTTTTATGTTTTTTGCTATTTTCCTAGAAAAATCACATTTTATCATTAAATTTCTATCTACAAACGTAACAAATAAAATATTTTCTTTTTTCTGCTGGTTTTTTCTTTTTTTTTGGATTAAAAGGGCGGCGAGATCTTATTACAATTGCTACAATTCTTTTTCTTCTCTCTAACGAAGATTTTTTGTTGTTCGGAGTCACAAATAAAAATATTCAAGAAACGCACTTGATATGAATGCAAAATTAATGTCACGCATATCATTAAGATCACATAAAGTCATAGAGAAGAAAAGACTTAAAAGAAAAATTTACACACAGAATTAAAGAGGAAAAATGTGTTTTATGGTCGAACTGAAAAAAGTTATAGGAACTTATTTGGCACCATAAATTATACACTCACTAGAGATAAGGAAAACTCTTCTGAGAAAAGGAACTTTAATTTTAATTAGATTTAAAAATTATACAAAGTTTATTCTCAGTGTATTTTAAGCTTAAAAAAAGCTTGTGCTTTTTCTAGCTACCAAAACTAGCATTTCCAGCAACCATATGTTGCTATTGCTCTTAACATTTGTTGCTGCTACTTTTGATTATTTAATGCTTTTGTGAACCTTAACAACATTTGACTTTGTTGCCAACTGCTGCTGTTGCTGTAGCTGCTGCTGCATTTCTTAAAGCTTAAGCTGCTGTTTGTTTGCTAAAGTATTTTCTTCCTCTTTTATTCATATTCATTTACAATTTCTGTAGTTTTTTTTCTTAATCAAAAGTGGGTCACTAGGAAAAATAATATTGTAATGCATTTGTAAATACATAAAAGAACAGAATTGTATGAGAGAAAGATAGACAGCTGGACAGACAGATGGTGGAAAAAAAGTGCACTCAGCAGCAAATAAAACCACAATAGTCAATGATTGAATTTAAAGACATTTTTTTTTCAAATATGATATGAGACCAACTAATAATTAGAGGACTAGAAACTGTATCACAATCTGAATTAGAAACTGGAATCTGAATTAAATTATGGAGGAAAATCTAAAATGAATTCTGAACAAAAATCATAACTGGAATGGGAATCTGATTTTGAATTAGAATTTAAACAAGAATTTGAATCTGATAATGATCTGATCTGAATAAGAATCCGGAACTTAAATCTGAATTAGAGTGTAAACTAGAATTTGAACAACCTTATAGGAATCTGAACTGGAATTAAATTCTTGACAAGCATCTGCTAATCTGCAATAAAATCTTAAACTGAATCTGATCTAAAATCTGATCAAGAAACTGAACTGGATTCTAAAGTGGAATCCGAATCTGAATGAAAAACTGAACTAGAATCTGAATTAAAGTCTTTACTACAATTTGAACTGAAATCTAAAATTTTGCTTAAACCAAAATTTGAATGAAAACCCGATTAAAAATTTAATTAAAAATCTTAATTAAACTGTTAACAAGAATACGAACGATATTCTGAATGAAAATCTGAACTAGAATCTGAATTAAAGTCTTTACTACAATTTGAACTAAAATCTAAAATTGTGAGCTAAAATCTAAATCTGAATGAAACCCCGATAAAAAATTTAATTAAAAATCTTAAAAAGGCTGTAAACTAGGACACAAATTAGAATCTGAATGAAAATCTGAACTTGAATCTGAATTAAAGTCATTACTACAATTTGAACTGAAATCTAAAATTTTGCTTAAACCAAAATTTGAATGAAAATCTGATTCAAAATTTAATTAAAAATCTTAATTAAACTGTTAACAAGAATACGAATGATATTCTGAATAAAATCTGAACTAGAATCTGAATTAAAGTCTTTACTACAATTTGAACTAAAATCTAAAATTGTGCCTAAACCAAAATTTTAATGAAAATCCGATTCAAAATTTAATTAAAAATCTTGAAAAGACAGTAAAATAGGATACGATTTAAAATCTGAATGAAAAACTGAACTAGAATCTGAATTAAAGTCATTACTATAATTTGAACTAAAATCTAAAATTTTGTTTAAACCAAAATTTTAATAAAAATCCGATTTAAAATTTAATTAAAAATCTTAATTAAACTGTTAACAAGAATACGAACGATATTCTGAATAAAATCTGAACTAGAATCTGAATTAAAGTCATTACTACAATTTGAACTAAAATCTAAAATTTTGTTTAAACCAAAATTTTAATGAAAACCCGATTAAAAATTTAATTAAAAATCTTGAAAAGACTGTAAAATAGGATACGATTTAGAATCTGAATGAAAATCTGAACTAGAATCTGAATTAAAGTCTTTACTACAATTTGAACTAAAATCTAAAATTTTGTTTAAACCAAAATTTTAATAAAAATCCGATTTAAAATTTAATTAAAAATCTTAATTAAACTGTTAACAAGAATACGAACGATATTCTGAATAAAATCTGAACTAGAATCTGAATTAAAGTCATTACTATAATTTGAACTGAAATCTAAAATTTTGTTTAAACCAAAATTTTAATGAAAATCCGATTAAAAATTTAAGTAAAAATATTGAAAAGACTACAAAATAGGATACGATTTAAAATCTGAATGAAAATCTGAACTAGAATCTGAATTAAAGTCTTTACTACAATTTGAACTAAAATCTAAAATTTTGTTTAAACCAAAATTTTAATAAAAATCCGATTTAAAATTTAATTAAAAATCTTAATTAAACTGTTAACAAGAATACGAACGATATTCTGAATAAAATCTGAACTAGAATCTGAATTAAAGTCATTACTACAATTTGAACTAAAATCTAAAATTTTGTTTAAACCAAAATTTTAATGAAAACCCGATTAAAAATTTAACTAAAAATCTTGAAAAGACTGTAAAATAGGATACGATTTAGAATCTGAATGAAAATCTGAACTAGAATCTGAATTAAAGTCATTACTACAATTTGAACTAAAATCTAAAATTTTGTTTAAACCAAAATTTTAATGAAAACCCGATTAAAAATTTAATTAAAAATCTTGAAAAGACTGTAAAATAGGACACAAATTAAAATGTGAATGAAAATCTGAACTAGAATCTGAATTAAAGTCTTTATTACAATTTCAACTAAAATTGTGCCTAAACCAAAATTTGAATGAAAATCCGATTCAAAATTTAATTAAAAATCTTGAAAAGACTGTAAACTAGGACACAAATTAGAATCTGAATGAAAAACTGAACTAGAATCTGAATTAAAGTCTTTACTACAATTTGAACTAAAATTGTGCCTAAACCAAAATTTTAATGAAAATCCGATTAAAAATTCAAATAAAAATCTTGAAAAGGCTATAAAATAGGATACGATTTAGAATCTGAATGAAAATCTGAACTAGAATCTGAATTAAAGTCTTTACTACAATTTGAACTAAAATCTAAAATTTTGTATAAACCAAAATTTGAATGAAAATCTGATTCAAAATTTAATTAAAAATCTTAAAAAGGCTGTAAACTAGGACACAAAGTAGAATCTGAATTAAAATCTGAACTAGAATCTGAATTAAAGTCATTACTACAATTTGAACTGAAATCTAAAATTTTGTTTAAACCAAAATTTTAATGAAAACCCGATTAAAAATTTAATTAAAAATCTTAAAAAGGCTGTAAACTAGGACACAAATTAAAATCTGAATGAAAATCTGAACTAGAATCTGAATTAAAGTCTTTATTACAAAACCAAAATTTCAATAAAAATCCCAACTAAAATTTAATTTAGAATGTGAAAAATTTAAACTGAAATCTTAAGTAAAATCTAAACCAGAAACTGGAATAAAATCAGTTTAAGAATCTGAACTAAAAATTTAATTAAAGTCTGAACTAAACTGGAATCTAATTAAAATAATCAACTGTAATCCGAACTAGAAGCTGATTTGGAGTCTTTACTTGAATATGAACTGTATTCTCAACTATTGTCTGAACATGATTGTGATCTGGATTCTCAGCCAAAAATTGGAACAGAGTATGAACTGAAATTTGAACTGAAATTTGAACTGAAATTTGAACTAAAATCTGAACTGAAATTTGAACTAAAATCTGAACTGGGAACTGATTAAAAATTTTAACAGGAATCGTAACTAAAATCTTAATCAGAGTCTCAACAAATTTTCTAAATACAAATCTGAACTGCAATCTTGACTAAAATATAATTGCGAGTTTCTATTAAAAAACTGGATTCTGAACAAGAAACCGATTATGAGTTAAATTTTTAACAAAAATCTAAACTGGAATCTGGACTTGAATTTTAAATAAATGCAAAACTCAGATTGAGTTCTGACTCAGATTGAGATAGAATCTGACAGTAATCTGAATAAAGATACGGACTATAATTTTAAATCAAAAAATCTGCTCATTAATATGAACTATGAACTTAACTAAAATGAGGAACAGAATCTGACCACTGAGCGTAACTCTCATCTGTAACCTCATCTAAATCTGAATCTGAACTATAATTTAAAGCAGATAAAATCTGAATAGGAAACTAAAACAGAAACTGAATAATTATACGAAAAGGAAGTTAAATCAGAGTCAAACTGGAATAGTTTATTTCGTAAACAGCAGCCCAGTTTTAAAACTGAAGTACAAATCAATATATATTTAAGACTATATTGTGAGATATATTATGGACTACAGTTTAGTTTTTAGTAAAGTCTATAGTCTTAGTGTCAGTCCAATTTAAAGACTTAACTATAGTGCAATTTGTGATCTAGCTTACGATTCTGTTTATATCCTAAGCCATAGTCCGATTTTTAGTCTAAACTATAGTCTGGACATCAACCCAATTTAGAGTTAAGCGTGAGATAAAAATTCTAGTTTCGGCTCTAGACCAATTTGTATTTCAGAATATGTTTATTTTATAATCTGCTCTAGAATTTAGTTGTACTTCAGCTTATAGTTTTCTATATAGTTGGTCCCCTTTATTCTCTCATTTTTCACTCTTAGTTCCATATCATTTTCTATTAAATATGTTTTTCTTTACTTTTAACTTCTTTTTCCAGTTACTTAAATATGGTTTTATTGTATTTCTTATTTTATATCTTTTTCTCCTCAATACGTATAAATAAGGCTTCTTTCTATCATTTTGTGCAGATTCGTTAGTTAACCCGGCTAACAAAATAAAAGTACTGCTATTTTTGCCATCTTCTATTCTTGTCGTTTTTGCCATTAAGAAAACTTCAAGTTTATGTTTACTTAAGATCAAATTTTCTTTCACACATTTCTCGCTCATGAGCTCTCAAACGAAGAAAATGCAGAAAAGTATCTGAGTGGAGAGAAAAACACATTTTTAGGTGATTTTTTTTTTATATTTTTATATGCAGAACATGAAGATGAGTTCTATTGTTGGAAGAAAGAAAACTATCGGATGATTATTATCTGCCACATAATGCAGTAGACTTTTCTTCTTCTTCTTGTTTGTTAGATGTTGCGGTTAAACATAAAAACGACATTCTTTCTCTTTTTTTCTATTATTTCAGTTTATTTTAGAAAATAAGAAAAATAAAAGATAAAAAAACGTATTATTGTGACAAAAATAAAAAAATTCTTAATGTTTAACTCCCACGTTTGGATTTCAATACCTTTTTCTGTCTATAGCTTTTTTTATACCGATTTTACGTATCTGGTAGTCAAGTATTTTTGACAAATAAACTATTTTTTATTAAAAAAAAAAATAATATTGTTAGTTTTAAGTCTTTTTTCGAAATTTTATAAGAATCATGGAAAAGAAAAACAAAATCATTTAAATCTCTATTTTTTATTAGTTAAACATGGTAATAACTTAAATTGTCGCATGCCTTAACGCTTGTTACGCTCCGTTTGAGTTTATGATTTTATTGTTGTTATACTTAACTACAACAACAACAACACTTCACAAAAATAACTAACTGCTTTGAAAGTGCTTAAGTAACTGCTTTACAAAAACAACAACACTAAAAAGATCAAGAAATAAAATATAAACTATCTAAACAGTTATATTTTATGTACTAAAAAGTGTTTAAAAAATATCAAAACAAAAACAAGAACTTGAAATAAAATTGTTAGATAATCTAAATAATTTGTAAAGCTATAAAAAAAGAGCGAAACTAAAAATAACTTAAAACTTAACTATAAAAAAAAGCAAAAATTTTCAACAACTACAAAATGACTAAATTAATTTAGAAAAATGTTCACAGAAAACCATTATAATCTAACTAATAATGACAATAATCCTAACTTAAAACTTAAATACTAAGTAGACTACAGACCGGACTACCAACTCGACCAGAGTCTGGACTATTAGCTAATCTCTAGACTAAACTATAAAAAAGTCCATGGACCAAACTTAAAACTATAATTTAGTCAATAGCCAATAGCCTGTATTGTAAACTATAAACTAGTCTATAGTCTGGACTATAAACTAGTCTATAGTCTGGACTATAAACTAGTCAATAGCCTAGACTATAAACTAGTCAATAGACTGGACCATAAACTAGTCAATAGACTGGACTATAAACTACTCAATAGACTGGACTATAAACTAGTCTACAGTCTGGACTATAAACAAGTCTATAGTCTGGACAATAAACTAATCACTAGACTGGACTATACACTCGTCTATAGTCTGGACTATACACTCGTCTATAGTCTGGACTATACACTCGTCTATAGTCTGGACTATACACTCGTCTATAGTCTGGACTATACACTCGTCTATAGTCTGGACTATAAACTCGTCTATAGTCTAGACTATAAACTCGTCTATAGTCTAGACTATAAACTCGTCTATAGTCTAGACTATAAACTCGTCTATAGTCTAGACTATTCTAGACTATAAACTCGTCTATAGTCTAGACTATAAACTCGTCTATAGTCTAGACTATAAACTCGTCTATAGTCTAGACTATAAACTCGTCTATAGTCTAGACTATAAACTCGTCTATAGTCTAGACTATAAACTCGTCTATAGTCTAGACTATAAACTCGTCTATAGTCTAGACTATAAACTCGTCTATAGTCTAGACTATAAACTCGTCTATAGTCTAGACTATAAACTCGTCTATAGTCTAGACTATAAACTCGTCTATAGTCTAGACTATAAACTCGTCTATAGTCTAGACTATAAACTCGTCTATAGTCTAGACTATAAACTCGTCTATAGTCTAGACTATAAACTCGTCTATAGTCTAGACTATAAACTCGTCTATAGTCTAGACTATAAACTCGTCTATAGTCTAGACTATAAACTCGTCTATAGTCTAGACTATAAACTCGTCTATAGTCTAGACTATAAACTCGTCTATAGTCTAGACTATAAACTCGTCTATAGTCTAGACTATAAACTCGTCTATAGTCTAGACTATAAACTCGTCTATAGTCTAGACTATAAACTCGTCTATAGTCTAGACTATAAACTCGTCTATAGTCTAGACTATAAACTCGTCTATAGTCTAGACTATAAACTCGTCTATAGTCTAGACTATAAACTCGTCTATAGTCTAGACTATAAACTCGTCTATAGTCTAGACTATAAACTCGTCTATAGTCTAGACTATAAACTCGTCTATAGTCTAGACTATAAACTCGTCTATAGTCTAGACTATAAACTCGTCTATAGTCTAGACTATAAACTCGTCTATAGTCTAGACTATAAACTCGTCTATAGTCTAGACTATAAACTCGTCTATAGTCTAGACTATAAACTCGTCTATAGTCTAGACTATAAACTCGTCTATAGTCTGGACTATAAACTCGTCTATAGTCTGGTCTTTAAACCAAGTCTAGACTGTAAGCTAGACCATATTCTGAACTATTAACAAGTCTATAGTGTAGTCTATAAACACGACTATTCATTTTACTATTGTATGTTCCCTCAGCATCATATTTCTCTTTTACTTCTTTTTCTATTGAAATATGTTCAACAACAACTCCTACGCTTAAAATTCATCATGGCAACAACTTCATCTGATATAAAAATTATGAATGTCAATTTTCCTGCTATAATTTCTAATAAATTTTGAAATGAAAAATTCCTACTGCAACAACAACACATAACAATAAAACTACTTAAACCTGTAAAAGTAGTTGGCAGATAAAAATCGGTATCTTTAACAGCATCATCCTCGTCATCATCATCTTCATCAGTGGAAGCAACAGCAACTTCATCTTCGCATTACAAATCCAGAGACAACAGGTTGTTTTATTTTGCTGTTTGCTTATTTCTCTTGTCATTTGAGGAGAATGTAGTTCTAACCTCTTTCCCTGTTTTGTGGCAAATATTTAGAGATAAATCCAAGAAGAAAAAAACAATGGCATACGACTCCATTGCACAATTAACTAACTTGTTGCTTCCAATGTTGACTAAATGAAGAAATTTTCTTTAGAAAATTATCGGTTGCATTAAAGTGCATCTTGAAATTGCAACTTGACAAACTTCAATGTCATGTTAGTTTGAAGAAGAAGAAACAGAAGTGAATTGTTTTTTTTTTTTTTTTTTTTTTTTTTTTTTTGTAAAATTGTTTTATTTTGTGATTTTTTCTAAGACAAGATAAAATTGTAGTGGAAGAACCAACAATTAACTGTTTTTTGGGAATAACTATAACTACAATATGTCAATGAGATAAAAAGGGAAATTCGAATTTTGGAATAATTTGACGTATATAAAAAACGACTTTTATTTGTAGTATAAAACTGATGCTTTAGACATGTTCATAGTATAGTCTGCAAGCCATAGCATAGACCATAGGCAAGAGACTGATGAGTAATTTGTTGTCTAGACTAGTTTATAGTCCAGATTATATATTAGTTTATAGTTGAGAAAATAGTTTACTTTATAATCAATAGTCCAGGTTATGGCCTTATTTATGATTGATCATTTTTGTTGAGATTATAGTCGCTACTCTCCTCTGTAGTCTATTCTTTAGAGTGTATCCTAGTCTAATTTAGCTACTAGTTTATAGTCTATTTTAAACACTAATTTGTAGCATATTCTATAGATTAGTTCTTAGTCTATTCTCTTGATTTATATAGACTACATATTCTATAGACTATTTGCTTGACAATTCAATGGATTAGGCTCTAATCAATTCAGTGAACTAGTCCCTAATTATACAGCCTCTAGTCCATTCATAAGCCCAATAATCCTTCTAGTTATTCAATCTTTCTAGTCTAGTCTAGTAATTAATAGTGTAGTCCTTTAAGACTACTCCATAGTCTATTCTATAAACTAATCCTTAATGTATTCTTTAATCTATTTGGTAGTCTAGTTTATCATCTATTTTCTAACTTATTCAACAGTCTATTCCATAGTTTAATAGTTTATAGTCTAGTCTACAATATATGCTATAGTCTTGACTCTTTTTTCAGCTCCCACTAAACCTCTCCTTCTCATGTCATGTTTGTTTTTCGATTTTTCTTCACTTCCTTCATTTTGAAAATTTGTGGCAGTTGTCTACAGTACTTTACAAAAAACTTTTTGTTGTGACACTTGTTGAATGTTGTAAGTTCTTTTTCTTTATTTATTTTGTTGTTGTTTTCTTTTTCGTTGTCTTGGTGGCAAGAAATATTATTAGTTTTATTGCTGCAACTTGTTGCTTAATGTTTATTATTGTTGTTAAAGCTACTACTTTCAACTTGATTTTTGTTGTTCTATAGTGGGTGTTTTGTTGTTGTTTTTGTTAGAATGTTGTTGTTAGTTTTTTTTATTATTTCAGTCGTTAGTTGATTGTTAATGTCATGTTATTTTAAAGCTTTATTTGACGCTTTGAAGTGTGACAGTTTCTTGACGGCTTTTCTTTTCTTTATTTGCTGATGAAGTTGGAGTTGTAGTTGTATTGTTGTTGTTGTTGTTTTGATGTTGTTGTTAAAGGAAATTAATTTTCTAGTGTTTAAATTTATGTTGTCTTTAGTTTTCTTCTACTTTTTTTTTTGAAAAAATTTCCTAAACAGTTATGGGAAATTGTTTTTAATTTGTAAGAATTTTATTAGTTTGTTATGAGAGTCTTTTTTTTTTTGCTGATGTTTGCTATTTTGGTAGCTTTTAGTTAAGGTTTGTATGTGTTTATTTTTAAATTTTATTTTTTTAGTTTAAATTATTTTCAAATTTACGGAATTTTCTTTAATGCAAACAAAAGATTTAAGACACGAACTTGAATTAAGTTTAAAATGTTTGAGTTCATTGTCTGTTTTATTATTCCACAAAGCTATTTAAATCAAATGCATCTATTGCTGGTTTAAAATTCTTTAGAACCTCCTTATGTTATTTTATAAGATTTTCTAGTCTTGTCAGCCCCATTTTTAATCCCTTTTGCCGAGAAACAGCCTAAACTAAGTAACTAAATCTGTTGAAAATATACATGTTTCCAGACAAATGACGCCCGTTTGGCACCACTCACTTGGGCAGGCGTCAAAATAATGTGTTAATAACCTCAAGGGATTTGTAACTCCCTTGAAAAAAAAATGAAGAATTTCTTCTCATAATATCCCCATCCAATAGCTGCTGCTGTTGATGATGATTTCAAAAGAAGCCTAAATGATATGAAATGCTTCTTCAATATGCATAAATAATTTTTTTACAAATAAACTAAACGCACAACTATGTATAGTCTATTTTGAAACTTAACTTAACTTAACTAAGTATTATTTTTCTTAAAGGTTTCTAAAAAGCCATAGACAATCAATTTTAAAACGCCTGTCCATCAACAAGTGTTATTTTCACAAAATGTTTATTGTACTAGAAATTTGTTGTTGCTGAGCTGAAAAAGAAGATAAATTTCTAAAGACTCCATGAAGCTAAAAACTAGAATTATTCGTATGTGTTAATGTGTATGTTATTGTCATGTATGTAAAAGAAATGATTTATGCGTCAGTAAACATGCTAAATCTAATATGGCCTTGAGTGTTAATGAAACTATTTAAATAACTATAATTTTAGGTTAGAAAATAAAATTTTGAAAGAAAAAATGTAAGAAGGAAATTTCAAAGGAAATTAATCAATTTATAGTCAAGATTTTAGACTAGTTTATAGTCCAGAATATAGGCTATATTTAATTCTAGATGAGTTTATGAGTTTATAAGTTTATAGTCCAGACTATGGACCAATTTATAGTCCAGATTATAGACCAGTTTATAATCCACATTATAGATTAGTTTATAGTCCAGACTATAGACCAGTTTTTAGTCCAGACTATAGACCGGTTTATAGTTCAGACTATAGACCAGTTTATAGTCCAGACTATAGACCAGTTTATAGTCCAGACTATAGACCAGTTTATAGTCCAGACTATAGACCAGTTTATAGTCCAGACTATAGACCAGTTTATAGTCCAGACTATAGACCAGTTTATAGTCCAGACTATAGACCAGTTTATAGTCCAGACTATAGACCAGTTTATTGTCCAGACTATATACCAGTTTATAGTTCAGATTATAGACCAGTTTATAGTCCAGACTATATACCAGTTTATAGTTCAGACTATAGACCAGTTTATAGTCCAGACTATAGACCATATTATAGTCCAGATTATAGAACAGTTTATAGACCAGACTATAGACCAGTTTATAGTCCAGACTATAGACCAGTTTATAGTCCAGACTATAGACCAGTTTATAGTCCAGACTATAGACCAGTTTATAGTCCAGACTATAGAACAGTTTATAGACCAGACTATAGACCAGTTTATAGTCCAGACTATAGACCAGTTTATAGTCCAGACTATAGACCAGTTTATAGTCCAGACTATAGACCAGTTTATAGTCCAGACTATAGACCAGTTTTTAGTCCAGACTATAGACCAGTTTATAGTTCAGACTATAGACCAGTTTATAGTCCAGACTATAGACCAGTTTTTAGTTCAGACTATAAACCAGTTTATAGTCCAGACTATATACCAGTTTATAGTCCAGACGATTTATTAATGTATAATCCAAACTACAAACCAGACTACAGACTAATTTTTACAAAATCTAGTTTACAGTCCAGAACAGAAATTAGTTTATTCAGCAGACTATAGATTACTTAATAGTCATTATGTCAGTACTGCAGACTATAAACTAATTCATAGTCTAGATTTTAGGTAGTTTGTAATTTGGACTTTAACTGGTCCACAGTCGAAGAAACTTGTATTAATGTATCTCCAAATTAATTTTAACTTGATTTGTTAACCATAAAAAGAGCGATTTAAAACTTTAACTTAATTAACAACAACAATTTATGACCAACATAAAAATCAGAAGCCACTGTGCAGCACCTGCTGCTAATGATATTTTTCCATTTTCTAACTATGTTGGTGGCATTTATTGCTCAATCAGTTTGGAGAAAAGTTAGAATTTTTAATTAAAGTTAATCTGTGTTTTATTATCTGTATTTTTACAAAATTCTTTCGCTTTCAAATAAATCCGGTCCAAATTAAATTTCATGCTTTAACAAGATAAACGCAAAACGATAAAAAAACATTTAAAACTTATTTAAAAAGAAATAAAAGGAGAAAAATTTCAGACAAGACAACCAAAAATACACACATTTAATGTTCTTAAATAAAAATGACAACTACCGGTTACAGCGGATGTGGAGCTACAAGACAGTGCGGTAAAGAAACTTAAGCCAATGAAAACAGAAAAAGAAAATGTTTTGTAAAGTATAGAAAATAGAAATTAAAGAGGAAAATACAAGATTATAAGAAATGATGGAAGAAAGTGAGAACAGTTATCTGGTGTAACCGATGCCGTTAGTTATCTTGAAGCCAAACAATAGTTAAGAGAAAATAGAATAGAAAACCCAACCAAACAAAAGCCACAAATCTTTAACGAACTTTTTCAAATGCTAAAGGAAAATTGTCAAAATATATTTTTTTCGAATCGAAACAGGAAAATAACTTTCTTTACAAGAAATTCAGTTTTTTTCACAAAAACAATTTCTTTAAAACAAAATCTGTTTTCAACTTAAAAACCGAAAGACTTAAGATACAAATTTGTTTAAACAAAAGATTTAAGACACAAACTTTCTGCATAAAACAAAGTCGATAGTTATTGTTATGACCATTATTGTTGTTATTCAATTTAAACATATTTGCTTAATTTATATTTAAGAAAATCTCTCGTTTTTTATTTAATTTTAATAATTTTGATTAAAAAAAATTAAACAACAAAAGAAAAGAAATTTTTTGTATTTTTCTTCTTTTTTTCATATTTTACAGTTACTAACGCTGAGGAATTTAGTTTTCTAACAAATATTTTTATCTTGAAAAATATTTATAGAAAATAACTTCTTTTTCGCTTTTGATTAAAATTTTTATGCATTTGTCTGCATTTGATTAATTTTTTTTTGTTCAAAACTCTAGTCACACATGATTGATTTGTTTGGTTTCCAGCAAAGAAGAAAAAGTAAAAAAACATTATTAACATCATTATAGTGTTTTTCATACAAAAATAACATTATTGTCATCATCACGTTTTTTTATTTATAGTTATTTGTGTGCAATCGCCTTAATAGCGACCTTAGATAATATCATGGGAAATAAAGAAAGTTATTGGATTTAGAATGCAAAAAAATATCTATAATAAGAAAGAAAATTTTTTAAAAATAATAAAAGTTACAAATAATTATTTACAAAGAAAAATTACTAAAATCTCAGGAAAACTTGAACGTTTAATATTTTTTATCTATAATTTGAAAATACTTCTTGAACATATTTTTCCACTCAGACAGACGTAAGGACAGACATTGTAAAATAGCTAAAATAATTTTTTGTTTTCTTTTTTTTAATTTTTTTAATGTCTTAAAAGTGCACTTAATAGTAATATAATAAAAATTTTAATAAGTTTTATTAATTAATGTTAATTATGTGCAAATCTTAATAAACAGGATTTTTTTACTTTTTGTATAAGATGGACAGAAGGACGGACATCATAAATTTACTTCTGAAAATTATTATGAATAAATTTAAAATTTAAAATATCATAGATTTGATATATTAACGTTAAATTAAAAAAAATATTAGTATTTCTTTATTCATATTTTAAAATATTAAAACATAATTAAAGTTACTTTTAACCAATGAGCAAATTTTTCTATCATAGCTTTATATACCTTTAGGATGGACGGAAGGACGGACATTGTTAGCATTATTTCCTATAATATTTTAAACATTTTAAAATATATTTAAATCATAAATTTTATGTGCTTATAACGTGTATTTAAAAAATTAATTTGTTTTATAACTATTTTAAAATATGTAAGCATTTTTGTAAATACTTATTTTAACAAAATAGCAAATTTTTCAGTTATAACATCAAATTTTTGCAGCATAGACAGAAGGACAGACATTGTAGGCAATACTTGAAGAAACTGTTTCAAACTTATTAAAACACATATAAATCACAAATTGTATGTACTTGTATTGTATATTTAAAACATTAATATTTTTATTAATATTTTAAAATATATAAGTATTTTTTAAATACTTTTACAATTACAAATGATTTTTCATGACTTTTATTTGCAGTATGGACAGAAGGACGGACATTGCAAATTGATTTTTGTTATATATTTTATACTTAATTAAAAATAACTAAATTATATATATGATACACTAATATTATGCATAAAAAATACTGATAGTATTTTATTAATATTTTAAATATTTGAATATCTTTGTAAATATTTAAATAAAAAAAATATGTTAATAAAATAAGATGGACGGAAAGACGGACATTATAAATTAATTTTTAAAACATATTTTCAGTAAATGAAAATATAGTTGAATTACAAATTTAATAGGTGCCATTTAATAATACTAACTTTTTTCTTCTAAAGTACAACTGAGGAGTGAGATCGTTTTTCATTAGAACTTTTAACTCCAGTATTTTTTGACTTTTTCGATCAAGTTACCTTTGTAAGCGATGTCAGTTGTTAATTTGATTTAGTGGATACGAAAATTTTAAAGTATTTTCAACAAAACCCAACAACAAAAATTAGGCCAAGCATTCAAAGGTCTGGCGTCAAACAGTTTTCAATATTATTACATGTAATGGGAGAACTTGCCCGTTGATAGAAAATCTGGTTCAATAAGAAAAAATGGTCCAGTTAGCTTAGTGCTCGTACTATTTGGTAATTAAAAGTTTAACTTAATGAAGGTTTAAAAATATGTATGGCTTCCATTTATAAGGCTTCTTAATGTGTCCAATTATTTTTGACCTGACCTGACATACTGTCACTATAGTAAACAAGCAAATTTTTCAAACTGTCCGAAGCGAAGTTTCGATTTTAAACGGACTTTTAAACACTTTCAATTTCAATCAACTAAAAACACTTAAACTCTTAGATAAGAGGTTTCCTCTTTATGAATATATATGTATGTCAAGAAATTTTTGATCTCACTTCTTATACAGCTAATAGTCTAGACTGTATTCTCATCTATATGTCGTCTGTAGTGAGACAATAGTTCTATCAATAGATGACAATATTCTACAATTGATATCTAAGCCTTTGATCCATTATTTGTTAAATACTATAAGTTGTTCTGTAGCTGAGTCATAGCTTAGCTTTCGATTGATACTATAGTCTATTGTATGACTGAATCTATAGTCTTTTTCTATAATGAAAACTTTGTTCTTAGTCTGTAACTAATAATTTATTTTAGTGACAATTTTTGGACATCTATTTTGACAAATATTTTGATTTGTTTTATTCATAAAATATATTTATAGCTTAAAGTTTTTTTTAAAGCTTTCAAACTTTTATTGATTTTATTATAAACTCCTGGTATTTATGTTAAGCCCTAAATTTTTTTTCAAATATACATTTTTTAGGTTACATTTTTTTCTAACTCCATAACCCAGAGAAGAAAACTAAGACTCTTTAAAACTAAAATTAGCATTACAAAAGTTAGAATTAATTTATATATTATAATGTTTTAGACGAATAAAAGAAATAATATAGAAACCCACAAAAAAAAGCAACTGTTCTTTATATTCATACATAATAATGTCATGGGAAAAATGAAAGAATGGAAAAGAAACTTAAACTAGAGAAAATAATAAAATATTAAATAGAGAACAATAATGGAGTGAAAATAAAGAAACATAATACATAAAGTGCATACATATATGAGATAAATGTGGAGAGAGACATAGAAAGGGTTTAAGGAGGCTGAAAAGGCACTTATATCAAGGATTTAAAACAGAATAGTCCAGGAGGGATATTAAATAATTTTGATTTCCTAGTAAAAGTCTAAAAGATCTAAAAGATCTTTTAGACTTTAAAAATGATTTAAAAATGAAGAGAAAAGACTTTTAAATGTCATATATTAAAAATACTCTTAATTAAGACAACAAAACCAAATTTAAAAAAAAAAAACTTTGTAGATTTTCTCTTTGCTCTTTATTGAATTTAAAAAATTTGTAAAAAAAAAATAATTACATCTGTAGTGGTATACCACTCACCTGCAGCAGACATTCAAAGGATGAATTTAATATTATAACGAGACACTGAATTAATAATGAATCATGAATTTGTTTACTAGAATTCTTACTCAAATTTTCAAGAACTCTCTTAAGGGTCACAGTGCTGCAGTATGTGGGAATTATCGCTTTGGAAAACAGATTGTGGGAATGGTTCTTCTTTCGGAAGATTTTTCTATTACTCTTCTTCTTTCAGGAGTCTGCGTATGCGCTTCTTATGCTGCAATTCACAGCAATCTCTAACGTATTTGACTTAACTCTCTCTCTTAATTTCTATTATTTCTCTTTTCTAACTTTTCACATTACAGATAAGAAAAAGAGGCCTTCAGATCACAAGTCAGCCAAACCTTGTTTGTTTTATCTTTTATGGTAGAGGCCTTCAGATCACAAATCAGCAAAACGTTGTTCTTTTAAACTTTTATGTTCTAGGAATAGAATGAGAATTTCATTCCTCTTTGTAGAGGAGCTTTTTATTAGAGAAATATTACAGGTAGATTATTGTGACATCTAATTTTTAACCTCCGAAAGTGCTTAAATAGAGCATGAAACAAAGGCTTCTGTCGTTAAAGAAAATTCACCCCAAAAAAAGCTTCATCTGGTAACCAATTGTTATGATTTTTCTAAGAGTGTAACCAAAGCTTTGATTAACTTAAATATCTACTTCATTTTAAAACATCTTAAAGGTTATAGAAATTATTTATTATGCTTTATTTTCTTATCTTTTTTTGCCAACAAAATTATGTCTGAAAACTTAAGCAGACTAGGTCAGTGTCTAAACAAAGATCTCGGAAAAAAAGTTACATATATGTAAAATAATCGTACCACAAACCTAATCAAAATTATAAAATAAAAACAAAAAAAAACGCAATCATTAACTAAATAATAATGATAAACAGAAAAAATAACAATAAAAGTTTTATATTTAAAAAAAATCTTAAAGTATTATTTAATTTTTTTTCACCAGATAGTGGGACTTGTTTGTTTGTGTGTCTTGATTAACTTAGCGGTAGTTTTATGTTACTTTTTTTATTTATAACAATCAAAGATTTAGATTCTTTCAAATAACATTGTTCATTCTTTGTATAAAATTATTATTAAAATTGCCAGCAGCTGGTATATAAAAAATAATAATAATAATAAAAACTACAACAAACAACATAATGATGAAAATATATATACAACAACTAGATTTTTACAACATTGTTATTAACATTAACACAGAGAACTAAAATTAAAAGCAACAGCAACAGCACTAGAATAACATTGTGATCATGAACATCAGCATAATAATCATTAAAGATCATTAACAAATCTACAGCTACTTAAATGTGATTGTAATTATATTTTTTTATAAGCTTAATTATATTTTTATTTTATTTAAAACAAAAAAAATCATAAATTTTGAAGTTAAAAAATAAAAAAAAATATTTTAACAATTTTTTTCGGTTTGAAATATCAGACTTTTTTATATTTATTTAAAAAAAATATGTTAAAAACTGACTTATAAATACATTCAACTATCATTATCGATTTTCTTTTCCCTCATATTAATTTATTGTGATCTAATTGTTCTTATAACAAAACAAAAGATTTGAGACACAAACTCGCTTTTTGTGTAAACTTCTTATATTTATATCTTTGCAAAAATTTTCAATAAAACTTCCTAAATTTTGATAACATAAACCATTAATACGCCAAATTTTAGTACCAGAAATATTTAGACTTTTTGAAAAAATTTCTTTAAAGTCCGTCTTTCCATCCGTTCCATGAAAGCAAAATTATAACTTCAGTAAAGATATTTACAATCTTTTAAATTTAAATGAATAATAAAAAACACTTTAAAACTACTTTGACCACAAATAATTTGTATAGCAAATTATAAAAAACAAAACAGTTTCAAAAATTTTTAAAATTCATTCTAGAATAATTTTATAATGTCCGTCCTTCTGTCCGTCTTAACAAATATAAAATACCTCAAAATTATTTAATAAAATTTTAAATATATTTTTTAATAATTATTTTTATTGATTTAATTAAACAAAAAACTAATCAGTGTTATATATTAGTTTTTTCAAAACATTATTTAAAATTGTCAAAATTCAAAAACAAAAGATTTAAGACAAAAACTTGTTTTTGTATAACTTGTGTACATTTTTGTAAAATTTTCAATGAAAATAAAAAAGTCACTTAACTTTAAAAACAGAGATCATTAATAAGCTATTCTCTGGTTTCAAAATTATTTCAGTTCTTTTAAAAAAAATGCCTTAAAATTGATACATAATGTCCGTCCTTCTGTCTGTACCTTCATTCGTACTTTACAACAATTATTATAACTCCATTGAAAGTTTTACTTAATATTAAATACAACAAGAAATAAAGCAAATCTTAAGACTATTTAACTACAAATCATTAGTAGATTAACTCTTAATAATAAAATAGTTGTTAGAAGTTTAAGGAATCATTCCTTCTTCACTATCTCTAAGTAAATGGAAAACATTTCTTAGTTTTTTTTCTAAAATTCGAAATATTTTTATTTAATTTTGTAAATTTAAACAATTTTATTAACTATAATAACTTTCATCTCATAGTTTTTACTAAAATAAATTAAAATTCGTCTAATTTTCTCAAATCAAATACAAAAGATTTAAGACAAAAACTTTTTTCTCATACAAGAAATACTACTTAGTTGTTTAGACAATTTAAAATAACAATAAAATTTTAGTTCTTAAAACACAGAAATATCAAAATTATTGTTATTTGATCTTTGGCATAGGAAATGTATCTTTTATGGAGATCGAAATATTTTAAAAAAATCATACTATAATAAAACTACAGCGTCCATCCTTCTGTCTGTCTAACCACTTAAAATTTATAACTAAAAATATGTTCAAAAACATCTCAAATCTTTAAAGGAAGTTTTTAATATTTTTCAGTAAATATTGATATTTTTGTACACGGATCTTTAGAATAAGGAATTTTTTATAGTGCAGATCTTTCAATTCATTAAAAAATCATTCTAAATCTATTTAGTCATGTCCGTCCGTCTGTCCGTTTTTTTTTTTTTCTAGAAAATTTAAAATTTTGCCAAATTTTAATATGAATTGTTCTTCAATGATTTTGATCAAATTCACATAATAACAGCATGATTAATATTAAAACAAATCTTTTATATATATTTTTAAGATATTTTAGTTCAAAAACAATTTAAACATTTAATTTCGAAAAACTTTTAAGGCAAAATGAGAGTTAAGATTTTTTGGTCTCAATTTTTATTTTTGAATTTGATTTATAGTCTTTTGAGCAAAAAATCTCTAGTTACTAAACTATTGAAGATATAAAATTATATTATAAAGGAAAGTTATAGAAAAGGACACAGGCTTTTAGAAATATTATCTTTGAATCAATTTGTATTAACACATAATAAAATACAGGGTGTTAAAATTGACTATCTCGAGTTGGAAAAGAAATAAATTTTTATGTAAACAATTTAAAACTTTTCAAATATTTTGGAAAATTTCACCTTCACAAAATTGTAATTTTTTTTATTAATAATATATTAGTTTTCTTTGTAAATTTGAAAACTATTTTAGTTTTTTTGTCTAATTTTCTTTTCAAATGTCAAATTATTTTCTTTAGAAAAAAACATTTTAGATAAAGTAATAAAAAAGAATTATTGAATAAAATCTTTTATTTTTAATACCTTTAAGATAACCAGTTTTTTTAGAAAAAAATAATTTTAATACCAACTAACGGTAAACATTTGAAAATAACATAATTTTTTGAAAAATCGAAAATTTATTTTCAATATTTTGGTTTAAATATAAAAAAAACTGAAAAAGATCTTTTTTTTTTTAAATAATGATAATAATTTTAAAAGTTTGAGGTCAAGAAAATAAAAAAGAGATTTTCTTTCATTTTTTTAACACTCACACACATGGCTTATATATCACAAAAACAAAAGACTTAAGTAAAAAACTTGTTTTCTATTTTTTTCTTATGATTTTCAAAAAACAAGTTGTTTATTGGAAATTTATGTGTTATTTATTTAATAAAGTTTATTTAGTTGAAAACAGAAAAAAGTGTTAATTTGTTGTGATTTTTCTTTGATTATTAACATTAACCTTAATTTACATATGTTTTTTTTAGTTGTTGTTGTTTTTTTAAAACTTCTTAAGAAATATGTTTTGAGTAGGAAAATATGTAAATAATTTAGTTTTAGAGAACAAAACTTCAAAAGAATTTTAAAATTGTTAATAAGTAATTTATTTTATTATAAATAAAATTTTTAATTTTAATTATAAATATTTAAATTAAAATATATTTGTTTTCTTTATTTAAATTGAAATTTTTAAGTAGCTAAAATTAGAATACAAAAGAATTCAGAATTTTTATTTAAAATAATTTACTTTAAAGCATTTAAAAAAATATATGTAAAAAACGTTGTCTTCAAAATGAATATTTGTAGAGTGAACAGAAGGAAGGACAGACATTCTTAATGAATCACTTTAATCACTAATGACTAAAAAGTTATAGTCCTAAAATATATCTATTAAATTTCATTAAAATGTCTTTAAAATAACGATCTGTAGTTTTATCATAATAACAAGCTAAACAGACGGAAGGACGGACAACATTATATCGACAAAGAAAGTGATCTTTTGATATTAAGGACAAACTGCGATAACTGTCTTTATGCACTATAAATATCGGTAATAATATTCCAATAACTAAATATAACAAATTTTATCAAAATATTTATCATCATTTCTAATTTCAATATGTACATTGATAGTAGGTGAGACGGAAGGACAATAATCACTAAATCGAGTCAAAAAGTAAGTTTTTGAAACTATGAAGCGACAACCACTTTTGTGCACTATAATTATTGGTACTTAAAAATATCATCCAATAACTATATCTACCAAATTTCATTAAGATCTGTACTTTAATCATAATATTTACATGGATAACTTGCTAAACAGACGGAAGGACGGACATCATTAAATCGATTTGGAAAAAGATTTATATAGTTTATGTTAATCATAGTAAAACCTATTTTGTGTATTATAAATATCGGTACTAAAAACTAATATTTCTCAAATTAAATCTAACAAATTTTATTAAGATATTTAAAATCACGATCTATACTTTGATTACAATATGTACATGGTTAGCAAGACAGACGGATGGACGGACATTATTAAATCGAATCAAAAAGTGATTTTTTGAGTTTTAATAGAGATAACTTTAACGACTCTTCTTAATTATAAATATTGATACCAAAATGTGATTAAACGAAAAATTTTATCAAGATATTTAAAATCACTTTGATCCCAATATGAATGTTAATTGTTACACGACGGAAGGATGGACACAAAAAATTGTTATATATTTATTTTTCTGCACTGTAAATAACGGTACTTATAACTAGTATTCCAGTAACTATATCTTTCAAATTTGATCAATATATCATTGACATTAAGCGTATTTTGATCATAATATTTACCAGAATAGATATACAGACAAAGGAAGGAGGGGCATCTTTATATAGAGACAGATGGTGATCTCTAGATTTCAAGAATAAATTTTGATAACCATTTTAGTGCATAATAAATAACGGCACTAAAACTTATGATTTCAAAAATTATATCAACCAAATTGCATTAAGATATCTTTAAAAGTATGATACGTATTTTGATTTCGAGACAGAAGGACGGACAGAATTATATCGAGATAAGAGAATATTTTTATATTCCAAGATTAAAGTAATATAACTGATTTTGTCTACTACAAATCGGTACTTTACTTAGTCCATTTATTTACAGCATAATGGCTATTATTAACAATTAAAATCTAGAACTTTAAAAAAGTTGTGTTACCCAGTAGCTGTCTTAAGTCTTTTGTTTTGGTAAAAGTGAAATTATTTTATTTCAAAAAATCTTTTATTTTATAAATTTCATAATATTTTGTTGTACAAATTGTAATCGCTTTAAAAGATTTTCAATAATAAATAAAGTTTTCACTTTTAATTATTAAAAAAAAATTAAAAAAAACTTTATTTTTTTATAAAATAATTTTTTGTCTCCAAATGTCATAATTTTGAAAAAAAAAATATTTAATATAAAATTTTGAAAAACCAAAATATTTCAAAACAGTTTGAAATATTTAATTTTTCCTATTTATGCCCGTCTGTCCGTCCATCTGTCTGTTTTTTAATCACAATTAATAATGTTTCTTTTATTTCCTTTTCAATTTACTTTAATTATTTTGTAATAAAACGAAATGCAAGTGTATGAAATAATTATCATTAAATTTGTTACTTTCATCTAATTTATTGGTTTTTATTTCTTTCTTTCTTTGTTATTTAATGTCATTAAAGTGGCCGTAAAGAGTGAAATGTTTTTATGTGGAATTTCTCTAATTGACGATGAATATAACAATTTCTTTCGCAGAGCAATAATGTAGTCATGGATGACTAAAGTAATATTTTAGAAAAAATGTCATTTTAGTCTGCATTATAAACAATAGTTTATATTATGATTTGACTATAGTTGATACTATAGTTCAGATTATGTATTGGACTATAGTTCACACTATTGTGTTTACTATTTTCAAGATCTTTTATTGTAAAATTTCCGTAAAGAAATATTAATATTTTTCTTAGTGGAATTTTAGGATACTAAATTTTCACTTAACAGAAAGTTTTCTTCTCCAGGAAAAATCCTTTAAAAGGATTTTATAATGTCCGTCCGTCTGTCTGTCAGACTTAAAAAATAAAAAGAAAAATGCTTCAAAAATTGTATATGTGATATACGATCTTGACTTTTATTAACACTCCAGTTTAGACCATTTTGTATATTATAGATAAGACCTTCGTTTAGACTATTTTTAAGCATTTTTTTTTTTGAGAATTATTAGTTCTTCTCTATTACCTTTAGTATGAACAAACTGTCTGATTTGAAAAGCTGTTTATCTTATAAAAAATCTAGTTCATAAGTTAGACTTTAGTCTAGTTCATAAACTCGACTTTAGTCGAGTCGAGACTGTAGTCTAGTTCATAAATTAGACTTTAGTCTAGTTCATAAACTAGAATATGGATTAGAGTTAAGTCTACTTTAAAGACTAAACTTTTGTTTTGTTTATTAAATAGAGATCAAAAGACTTTAATTTCATTTAGTTTAATCTTTTGTCCAATTCATAATCTAAACTATAGTCTTGTTCATATGCTGGAATAGTTTAAAGTAGTTCATATAAAGGACTATATTATCTATTTACTTTGTCATGGTAATTAAGCTAAAGTTTTAGTTTAAGAATGTTAAAAACTTCTAAAACTTTTGAAATAAAATAAAAGCGTTTCTTAAGTTTTTTTTTCATGCTTGTGTCTTAAGTCTTTTGTTTTTCATGTACATTTTTCAATTGTTTATTACAAACAATTAATGTTAGTGACCCATAATCACTCTTCTCTAAATAATTATTTAATTACCTCAATACAATGATGATATATGAGGTAATTAAATCATATAAGAAGTGATTTAGACAGTCACACTTCTAATTTTCAAAGAAGAAAAGGTTTCAGTTAAAAATAATTAATAGAAAGATAATTATTTTTTTTTTGTATTTATAATTTTTGGAATGAAAAACAAAGAAAATGGAAATTTAAGAGAATTAAAGAGAGAAATGTTTGTATTGAAATTATCAACAAAAGATGACCTGTTTTATGGTTAGATTAACATTTAGATATCAAAAGTTTTTGGGTGTATGCACCTGAAGAATATACATATGTTAAAATTTAATATGTCATCAAAATGTAGGTAAAACAAGTAACAATGTTATATACGGCTATTTCGAATCTTAAATACCCTCCATCACTTCATTGAAGACAATGGATTTTTGTCTCAGATAACGGTCATTAATTTTTTTGCTGATGAATCGATAAAGGTGGTTTTAAATAAGAAACTGCTTAGGGCAATAGCAAGTAATGCGGCAAAATTTAGATTAATTAAATTAGATAGATAGATAGATAGATAGATAGATAGATAGATAGATAGATACATAGATAGATAGATAGATAGATAGATAGATAGATAGATAGATAGATAGATAGATAGATAGATAGATAGATAGATAGATAGATAGATAGATAGATACATAGATAGATAGATAGATAGATAGATAGATAGATAGATAGATAGATAGATAGATAGATAGATAGATAGATAGTTAGATAGATAGATGGATAGATAGACCTATAGATAGACAGATAGATAGATAGATAGATAGATAGATAGATAGATAGATAGATAGATAGATAGATACATAGATAGATAGATAGATAGATAGATAGATAGATAGATAGATAGATAGATAGATAGATACATACATACATACATAGATAGATAGATAGATAGATAGATAGATAGATAGATAGATAGATAGATAGATAGATAGACCTATAGATAGACAGATAGATAGATAGATAGATAGATAGATAGATAGATAGATAGATAGATAGATAGATAGATAGATAGATAGATAGATAGATAGACGGAGAGATAAAATGACTCAGATTTTTATTTCAATAATTTATACATTATGGGATCTGAGATGATTCTTTCTTAGTGAATGATAAGGTTAATATACCCATGTCACCACTTGTGTTGGTGTAGAGTATAAAAAGAGATTTTTATTTTAAAATCTCTAAAATTTCTTTAACAAAAGATTTAAAGAAATATGTTATTTAGTTCGTTTTGTATTTTCTGGAACAATAGATTCTAGATATAATTCAACTTTTCTTTTTTTATTATTTAGAGGTGAATCTAAAAAAGATCTTTATTAAAGAAAAATCATAAAGGTGAAACAGGTTAAACTAATATTTATAGAATGAAATTTTATTTTAAATAAAATTATATTTACGTTTTTTTTGGATATTTTTAAACTCGTTATGAAAGTATTTTTTGAAAAAAAAAAAAAAACACATTGAAAGAAATTTCCTAACAAAAAAATATATTTTTGAAAATTTAATTACAGAAATTTCTAAAAAAATGACAAATTTTTTCACACGCTTTTCTCAAAACAACAAAGAAAATTAAAGTTTAATTTCAAGTCCATAATTAAAACACACTTGTTGCCATTTACTCTAGTTTTTGTATAACTCTTTTCCCTTTTTTCCCCACTCTTATCTGGTTGAGTTTAGGTAAACGTGCTTTAATAACAATAATTTAACTTGAAGTTTTATTATTTATTTGGTCACTAAACTTTTGGCTTTTGTTAACAAAGTTTTTAGTTTTTTACTTTATTTTATTTTTGATATAAAATAAATAAATAAAAAAATTGTCCAAATGTTAAAGATTTTATGTCGCTAACGATTTCACTTGAAATGAAAATGAAACTGATTTTTTTAGTTTTTTACTTCTTATGTTTCGTCTCAAAATAAATGTCTCATAAATTAAATAAACACTTTTTTGTCAATCGAGTGTAGAATATAAATTGCTCATAAAAGACCTTAAATGAATAATGACAAAATTGTGGTAAATAAAGTTTCTTTTTCTGAAATGGTAAATAAAGTTACAGTTAATATCATCTTTAGCAAAAAAGGCAAGATTTTTTGATAACCAAAATATAGTCTAAAATATATCACCAGGTAACATATTGTCTAATATAAAGACAAAATTAGCGATAGCTATAGTCTGAAATGAGCTATAATCTGAAATAGATTTTAAATTTTTGTCTAAAGTTTAAGTTTAAAATTTTTACTAAACTGGAGTCCATATTATAAGCTTTAGTCTAAATTTTAGTCCAAACTATATTCTAAATTCTAAAACAACTTTATTTTTATAAATTTTAACTCTTTTTATACATAATTCTTCCAAAAAAAGAATCCACCTCCATTTTCTATATTTCATTTGTTTTTTTCTGGATTTCCCGATTGCAGAACTGAGGAATTTTACTCCGGCATTTGTTGGAAATGGTTGGCTTATATTAACGTCGTAAAGAACTGAGAGTTCTACATCCACTGATGCTTTGTATTATCTTCTGGGAGTAGTCCTTTCATTCAGCATCCTCTGATGATTCGTGTTATCTTCTGAGGTTTCTCCTTTCCTTCTCAATACTCTTCACAAAGAAGTTTGTATGATGTTGTCGAAGGCTTTTGTATCTTCTGGCAGTTTTCTTTACTGTCTCCTTATTGTTGATGTTTAGCTGCAATTTGAGCTCTCTTCTTCAAGAAATCGGGTTTAAAATGTCATCTGTTATCCAAGTTTTCTTCTGTGATTGCTTAAATATATGTGGTTGTAATATCTTCTCACATTTCTTTGAAATGGTTGGCTAATATGAACGTTGTATAGAACTGAGAGTTCTGCATCCACTGATGATTGATATTATCTTCTGGGTGTACTCCTTTCCTTCTCAATACTCTTCACAAAACAGTTCGTCTAATGGCGTCGAAGGCTTTTGTATCTTCTGGCAGTTTTCTTTACTGTTTCTTTATTGTTGGTGTTTTGGCTGCAATTTGAGTTCCCTTCTTCAAGACATCTATTCCAAGTATCATCTGTTAGTCAAGTTTTCCTCTGTGGTTTGCTCCCAGTGTTTTCTCAAATGTACGTTGTTGTGATATCTTCCCATGAATGATGTTCATAATTGGTAACTGTTTACGAAATGCCAATGCTTACGTGTTCTTTTGTTACGTTATTCTGGAGTTGTTGCAGGAAGAGATTTGTCTTGTGTACCTAATTATTATTTTTTTGGCATTACAGTTCGATTTTAATGAGCACATGATCACTTTCGATGTCAGAGCTTCTTTTAATTTTGACATCTATTAGTGAGATTCTCCACCTTCTACTCACGTATATATGATCTATTTGCTTACCTAAGTTTATGATGTAATGCCTCCATATATATTTGTGAAGCTCCTTATGCGGGAAGTGCTGATATGCCTGACTCTCCGTTATTATACATAACTCCACATCCGTGCTTTTCAATTGTAGTGCAAATGTTTGTATTATGACATCCATCTTTGCATTGAAGTCACCCATAAGTATTATGATATCTTCTCTTCGAACCTGATTTAGAGTGGTTGTAATTTGTGCTTAGAATTCATCCTCTTTGGGGCAGAACACTTTGGTAATATATCTTAATCTCTTCTAGTATCGAGCCTTTATTACGTGATTTAACTCTACAGTGCTAGAAAGAATGGTGGTGCAAGTGGAGTCGGAATTCTAATATCAAGAAGGTGAAGAAATTTATTACACAAACGCCAGATTCTGTAGGGTCTTGATTTTAAATCTTTGATCAAATATTATAATTGTTTTCTCTTAATAAACAAATTAAAAACTATTTTACTTTCTTTTCTCTATTTAAGTCAAACTTAAATGATATTATAAGTCATATATATTTCAATGTTTTTATAGACAATATTTCCTTAAAAGCTTTTGTTTTAAACATTAATTATAAAACAATGATCGAACTAAAAATTTCATTAATAAATTTTAAATTTAAAATTTTGTATCAAAAAAAAAAAAAAAAAAAAAAAAAAACACTTTTATTTTTATTTATAAAAAAGAAGAAGAAGAAGAAGAAAAATGGGTTAATATTTTTAGTAAAGAAGAAAAAGAGCTTAAATTTTTAAACATTTTAGCTGCTAATGATGTTAATAATATGAGGTCATTATTTGTTTAGCACAAACAAACCAAAAAATTTGTTTGAATAAATTAAATTTTCTGCTAAACAAAAATATGACCCAGTAAAATATATTTCTTTCTTTTTCTCAACTAATTTGTTGGAAAACAAAAAAAGAAGAAGAGAAAAATTCTTAACAGAATTTTAACAAATTAAAATTAAACAATGAATGAGTTTTGAGGTAATATCGAAGAAATGCTTATAATTTGAATGTGGTCAGTCAATTTGAACAGCAATTTGTGATATGGAATTTAGTGAATTGTTAAATATGCAAATTTATGACTAATAATTTTAAATTAACGGTTTATTTTTACTTTCACATCTGGTTTTTGGGTGATTTTTTTTGAATGAATTTCTATAATTATAAATGTAGAATTAACATTGATGTTAAATTGTAAACATAACAAATAGGATTCTTGAAATTCCTGTCTTTTTTTCCCCCTTCCCTTTAATAACAAGTGAAAGCTTTCAATTGAACACTTTCCAACTTCTTTAATTTTAAAATTTGATTTAGTTTTTTTCTGATTTTTTAGTTTCGCCCAATTTCCAGTTGTTTTAACAAGATTTTTCCTATTTTGTGTGTGTGTTTTTTTAACTATTAATATTTATTAATAATTATATAGTAAATTTTTTTAGAAAATAATTATTAGTTTTATATTCTGCTTTTTTTAAGCCAAAAATATAAAAAAAGAAGAAAAAGTTCATAAATGATTAAACATTAAATACAAAAAATTTAATCGTCTTTAATTTTATACTTTTCACTTTATATTTGTGATATTCTATAGAAAATGCAGGTTTTGAGGTGTTAAACAAGAATTTCAGAGAAAATTCTATTAAAGAATTAAGAAAACTGAAAAACATAAAAAAATATAATTTATGCAAATTTCTTTGAAAAGCAGAGGAGAGAATTTAACAAGAAAAACTTATTAAAACAACAAAATTAAAATAAAAATTAGAATTTTAGTTCTCAAAAAAGAAAATATGATAAAAAAATCTTTATGAATTTAATTTTGAAAATAACTTTAATTATAATAAAAAAGTACCTTTTCAGACTAGAAAAGTACCATTAGAAAATGCAAATAGTACCATTTCATAAAGTTAAATAAAATGAGCTGAACTTGAGCTATGGTTTGACCACAGTTCGGACTTTAATTCATGCTTTATTTCGACAGTAATTTTTTTTACGGTGATTTTATTGATTGAATCTGCCTCTTTTTTGTGGCCTCATCCGAACTTTTATATTTGCATGGCGGTAAATACTTCCGGCAGAGCCTTGAACCTCTTTGGACATCTGTAAGACTAATATAAGATTAGGATGACTCCTTATCCTTGTCATATAACTCTCATATACTTTTCGAAACTCTTTCTTTGCTAATGGAATATTCAAGTTTCTATGATTGGAAAAGGTGGGATGAGATGCCACGCCCGTGACATTTATATTAGCATGGCAGTAAATCCTTCCGGCAGAGCCTTGAACCTCTTTGGACATCTGTAAGACAAATATAAGATTAGGATGACTCCTTATCCTTGTCATATAACTCTCATATACTTTTCGAAACTCTTTCTTTGCTAATGGAATATTCAAGTTTCTATGATTGGAAGAGGTGGGATGAGATCCCATGCCCGTGATACTTATATTAGCATGGCGGTAAATCGTTACGACAGAGCCTTGAACCTGCTTGGACATCTGTAAGTCGTCTGGCAATCGGATCAGAATGACTCCTGATCCTTGTCATATAACTTCCTTACACTTTTCCAAACTCTTCCTTTATGAATCTTTTATTTCGGATGTACCATGGAGCATCAGTTATAATTTGTTTTACAGGCCGTTTCCCATAATTGGATGCCATATGTCTATATTGGTTTTAAAATGTTTCTATACAGAATGACCTGATTGAAAATTTTAGACAGCACAATTATCGCCACATTTGGAAGGTCAGTATAACTAAATCATATTCAGGCGATTTCCTGATATTAACTTTATGCTTAACAACTAAATATCCTCTGGACAAATGACAATTGTGTCACCATTTTCTGGTATTTATTCAGGCGCTTTTCCAATTTCAATGTCGTTTGTAAAGGAATTCGATTGAAAAACTTTTCTTAATAAGTCTGCAAATAAATTAGCCCTTTCCCAGGTACCCAGGTTCCCAAGTCAGCTTTCCTTAGTAGACTTTGTATCATCACACATCTTTCGCAGCCTTCCATAATGAATAGTTAGTGCACATGGTACCAGAGAGACATTCAAATTTACCATTAACGTTGAAATAGAAATTAAAGCCAAAAATAGTCTATTTTTTAGCAAAACTATTTAGAAAAATAACTTTTCCATAAATTTTAAGTGGTTTATTAGCCAAATGCAATTTTTTTAGTAAAATAATAATTTTTCAAAATTTTAATTTTTTTCAAGTTTTTTGCTTAAGTCTTTTGTTTTTCTATATTAAAATCATTTTCTTTAAATCAATATTTTGCTTTTAAAGAATTTCTTCCATAAATATTTATTTAAATAAACAAATATATCTTTAACTATTTGCAGCTGTTTTTCGTCTTAATGTTAAACTTTAAGCGTGTTTTCTTGTCTGTCCTTCTGTCTGTCTGTCTGTCTGTCTGTCTGTCTGTCTGTCTGTCTGTCTTTCATGCCAAAGTCTTTCTAGTTGATTTGTGTCAATAATTTTCTTTCATGAATTTTATTAAAAAAAATTATGCAAATTGTTGTTGTTGCTGTTATTGTGAATTTTTTTTAAAAAAGCTGCATAAATTTTTGTAAATATTTTCTTTTAAGCAACAATTTTCTTTGAGTGCTTGTTGCTTAAGTCTTTTGATTTTTTGTGTATTATTTAAAATTTTTTTTGTTTAAATTTCTGTTTGTTTAAAATTCTATGGGAACAACAGGTTCCATTGCATGTTTTAAAGTTTGGAATTCAATTCTTAAGCTTTTTTATTGTTGTTGTTGTCTTTTCTTAAACATGATTGCACTTGTTATTTTGTTATTTTCCCACTTTAAGGTTAAAAACAAAAAAAGTATGCTTATTCTTCCGTTGTCTTTTTTTTATCATGATGATGTTGGCAAACAATTTGAGTGTTTTTCCGTTTTTTGGAGTTTTTTTTCTGAAATTTCAGTGTAACTAAATGTAATTTTTCTTAACTTAATTATGTCTATTTTTTTATTATTACTTATATTATGTTATTGTTACTTAATTCAAGCGGAAATAATAATAAACCAAAAAAAAAACAAAGACCTGTTAATATTAGAATTAAAGATGAAACCGGGAACACCAGAAATGTAAGTTTTACCAAAAAAAAAGGGGAAAAATTAAATGAACCACCAAAAATGTACTGCAAAGCAAAAGATATAAAATATAATAACAGGGTTTCATGTATTTCGGTTTATTTCATTTTATGTCCGTCCCTTTGTCAGTTTTTTTGGCCAAATTCTATTACTTCTTTAAGGTGCTGGTGGTGTGTGAGTGTGTGTGGTGTCATGGTGGCATGTTGCTTCTACAGTTAGATCATATTATGTGGTAATTGCATGCGGTAATCAAGTCATAAAAAAATTATTCTATATTTTTTCATAAGAAATTCTTAAGTTTTTTTTTCATTCATTCATTTATTTCTTCTTCTTTTTATACCCTCCACCACCACAAGTGGTGAAGGGGGTATATTAACTTTGTCATTCTGTGTGTAACGTCAAGAAGGAAACATCATAAACCCCATAATGTATATATTTTTTGATCAAATCAATCAAGTAGATTTAGCTTTAAACGTATGTTTGTCTATATGTCTGTCTGTGTGTCTGTCTGCCCATCTGTCTGTGTATTGTTAGCTCGCTCACATCCACAATAATTGACGGAGATCAATGAAATTTATCCCGAGTTTTTTTTTATATTCCTGAGAAGTTTCCTATTTAAAACCTACAAAATCGGTTTAGGTTATCAAAAGATATAGACCGATATCTAAGGCAACTTCTAAATTCAAGCAAATAATTTTCGTAAAATTATCAGTTATAAATCTACAAATTAGAATGCAAATTTGCCAATTATTTCATCACCATTTCAATAATGATCAAAAACGGTTCAGTAGAAAAATATAACAAATTTTATGACTTTAGTATTCCTGTGTTAAATTTAAGAAAAACTTTTATAAATTATGTACGTTTGTGAGTGTATGTGTGAGTATGTATGTATGAAATATAACGCATTTGTGGTGGAGAGTTTTCAAGATTCGGCACAGCTGAATATAGCAATATTACTTGTTTGTAATTTAATTAAAAAAAACAAAAACCTTCATATGTGTTCTTTTTTAAGAATTTCTTATTTTTGACTTTTAAGTTCTTTTATTATGTGGAAATTTCATTTGGCGTTTATTGTTTTAATGTTTGTATAAAAAAATATTATTAAATTACAAATGAACTTTATTCATTCTCCCCAAAAAAAAAAAAAAAAAAACTGCTATGAAAAATATCATCATCATAATAATTTTTCTTTACCTTTTCGTTTTTGGGTTAATGAACTATAGAAAATGCATAATAATATATATTTTTTTAGTGTTACTAAAGGTTAAATGAATTTAATAAGAAAATGAAATATTTGATATAATTTTTCTAAAAACAAAGTATGACTTAAAACCGTTAAGTAATAATAATTTATTATGTAAGTTAAGTGGATTTTATAGCAAAGAATAGATCATAAATAAAGTGGAGTTATAATCTAAAATCAACCACTAGTTCTTCAAATAGAAGCAAATATAAAATAACAGCAAATATAAATACAACAGCGACGGTCTTAAAATATAGTAGCAATCCCTATGAACTAGACTAAAATATAGTCTATAAACTAGACACAATCTAGTCTTTAATCTAGACCACAGTTAAGTCTTTAAACTTGACTATAATTATAGTCCATCAACTGCATTACTAGTCTATAAACTAGACTATAGTCTTGGCTAATGTCTAGTCTACTATAGTCTATAGTCTAAAGTCTATAAACTAGACCAGAATCTAGTCTATAAATTAGACCAGAATCTAGTCTATAAACTAGACCAGAATCTAGTCTATAAACTAGACCAGAATCTAGTCTATAAACTAGACCAGAATCTAGTCTATAAACTAGACCAGAATCTAGTCTATAAACTAGACCAGAATCTAGTCTATAAACTAGACCAGAATCTAGTCTATAAACTAGACCAGAATCTAGTCTATAAACTAGACCAGAATCTAGTCTATAAACTCGACCAGAATCTAGTCTATAAACTAGACCGGAATCTAGTCTATAAACTAGACCAGAATCTAGTCTATAAACTAGACCAGAATCTAGTCCATAAACTAGACCAGAATCTAGTCCATAAACTAGACCAGAATCTAGTCTATAAACTAGACCAGAATCTAGTCTATAAACTAGACCAGAATCTAGTCTATAAACTAGACCAGAATCTAGTCTATAATCTAGACCAGAATCTAGTCTATAAACTAGACCAGAATCTAGTCTATAAACTAGACCAGAATCTAGTCTATAAACTAGACGAGAATCTAGTCCATAAACTAGACCAGAATCTAGTCTATAAACTAGACCAGAATCTAGTCTATAAACTAGACGAGAATCTAGTCAATAAACTAGACCAGAATCTAGTCTATAAAATAGACGAGAATCTAGTCTATAAACTAGACCAGAATCTAGTCTAAAAACTAGACCAGAATCTAGTCTATAAACTAGACCAGAATCTAGTCTATAAACTAGACCAGAATCTAGTCTATAAACTAGACCAGAATCTAGTCTATAAACTAGACCAGAATCTAGTCTATAAACTAGACCAGAATCTAGTCTATAAACTAGACCAGAATCTAGTTTATAAACTAGACCAGAATCTAGTCTATAAACTAGACCAGAATTTAGTCTATAAACTAGACCAGAATCTAGTCTATAAACTAGACCAGAATCTAGTCTATAAACTAGACCAGAGTCTAGTCTATAAACTAGACCAGAGTCTAGTCTATAAACTAGACCAGAGTCTAGTCTATAAACTAGACCAGAATCTAGTCCATAAACTAGACCAGAATCTAGTCCATAAACTAGACCAGAATCTAGTCTATAAACTAGACCAAAATCTAGTCTATAAACTAGACCAGAATCTAGTCCATAAACTAGACCAGAATCTAGTCTATAAACTAGACGAGAATCTAGTCTATAAACTAGACGAGAATCTAGTCTATAAACTAGACCAGAATCTAGTCTAAAAACTAGACCAGAATCTAGTCTATAAACTAGACCAGAATCTAGTCTAAAAACTAGACCAGAATCTAGTCTATAAACTAGACCTGAGTCTAGTCTATAAACTAGACCAGAATCTAGTCTATAAACTAGACCAGGATTTAGTATATAAACTAGACCAGAATCTAGTCTATGAACTAGATAAAGTCTAGTTTATAAACTAAACTTGAGTGTAATGTATAAATAGACTAGAGTCTAGTGTTATGTCTATTAGGCTAACTTAAGCCTAGACAAAACTCGAGATTTTAAAGTTATAAACTAGTCTAAAGTTTAGACTATAAACTATAGTCTATAATCGAGACAACAAACTAATCCAAATTCTAAATATAAACTTGTCTGTAATTGTGACTGTAAACTAGTTGATAATCAAGACTACAAACTAGTCTCTAGATGAAACTATATAAAGTATATATTCAAGACTATAGACTACTCTAGAGTCTATGAACTGGCCTATAGTCAGGGACATAAACTAGTTTATAGTTGAGATATAAACTATTTTGTAGTTTTGGGATTTTAGTCGAGACTAATAACTAGTGTAGACACAAGACATTAAACGAGTTTAGAATCGAGACTATAAATTATAATAAAGGCAATACCATAAACCATTCTATAGTCGTGAATATAAAATAGTCTTTATTCAAAACAATACATTTTTTAAACATTGAGATTATGAATTAAGTTTTAATATGCTTTAATTTACAGCCGAAAGTATAAATTAATTTAAGTACTAGACAAAATTAATAACCTTTTAATAAAGACGATTATAGATGACAATTTAAATTACAAATTAGACTATAAACTTGTCTACAAAATAGCCTACAAACTAAACCAAAAACTAGTCAAGAAACCATTTTATTAACTGGCCTATAATACTTGAGATAAACTATAGTTTATTGGATGACATTACTTATACTTCAGTTTAGGCCTTAATATGAGTCTTGGTCTTTTAATTGTTGTTGTTAAATTTAATAGCTTTTAGAACTTATTTCGTTTTAGTCATTATTCTAATTTTTTTATATTTCTCTAATCGAATTAGTTTTGCTAATTTATTTTAATATTTCATAATTTTCATGGTTTTATGGCTAAAATTCAATTTTTAATGTTAACTAAATAAAATCTCCAGCTGTTGTTAAAATAACCATAAATTCAGTTATGTCAACGGATTCTTAAAAATTTTTTTTCTTCTAAATTTCTTCACTTTGTCTCGGTTATGTTTTAGCTTTTTTTTTTTTGGTTTATAAAATATGATTAATATGCCGTTGCTTAGTTCCACATTTTCTGGAGAAAAAAATATTTAAAAAAACCTGAATTACTTTGTCTCTGTTAATTTAAGTGAAACACCTGTTAATTAACAGCATTAAAATCCCTATCACATCATATACTGTAAATTAACATTTGTTTCTTAGAAAAAAAAAAGAAATTATTTCAAAATTTTTCTTTTAATATTTTTATTCTGAACAACAACAACAACAAAAAAACAAGTGACTGACGTTTTGTCCATTTGTGTGGTTAGTGGTTGGAATGTGTCTGATTGTGAGTGTGTGTTTCTTTTATTTTAGTCATTAAATGACAATGACCCAAGACGCTTCGTTGATTTTATGTGTTAAGTTGTTTAAGTACAGAAAATATTCTCTTTTATTTTTCTACTTATATTTCTATTATTTTGCCTTTATTTCATTTATTTTTTGTAGACGAAAAAAAAATTATTTGCTGAAAGTTTAAGTAAATATTTCAACTATTTACGGTACAATTCTTTTAAGAGGAAGAAGAACTTTCTTTAAAGCTGAAATCAACAAAATAGAAATGAAACATGTTGTAAATATTTGCCAAATTTGCTAAAAAACAAAATAAAATTATTTTGAATTTGTTTAAAATATAAAATATTTATTATTCACTCCTTTTTTCTTTTTGGTAGAAACCTTTATTTTCACTCATGTTTGTTTTCTAAGTCTTTTGTTTTATTGCCTTTTAGTTACCTGCTAATGGTATTTGTTTATCTTATTTATAAATTTCTTTATTAATTTATTAGATTTTAACCGCCCTCACTAACGGCTTAAATGATAAGTAAATATCTTCTTTTCACACATTCTCGTTAGTTTGTTTTCTAAGTCTTTTGTTTTTTTTTTTTTCATAAATACTTTTAGCGTTCTTGTAAAAAAACAAAGAAATTCTCACGTGTCATTTTTTAATATGAATATGTTACATTGTTTACATTAGGTAAAAAGATGTAAATAATATATTTTAAGCACAAACACAAAGAAATACACAATTTTTATTGAATTCAGGCTAAAAAACTTAAAAACTTAAAAATTTTAAAACAAAAGTTGTCTCAGACAGGACTTACTTTAGACTACTTGAAAGACTAAAATTTAGACTAGTTTTTTAATTATACATTAAAATAGATTATACACTAGACTTTAGTCAAGTTCATAACCTAGACATTATTCTAGTTTATAAACTAGACTCAAGCCAAGTTTTTAAACCAAATTTTAGTCCTGTTTTTAATCTAGATTTTAGTCCTGTTAACAGCCTAGTTTTTAAATTATTCTTTAGTCTCATCTATAAAGTAAAATTTAGCCTAGATTATAATCTATATTTTAGACAAATTTCTTGACAAGACTTAATTCGAAATTATAGACGAGATTTTATTTTAGTTTATAGACCAGACTTCAGTCTACTTTAAAGATTAGACTAGAGTCTAGTTTATAGACTAGAGTCTAGTTTATAGACTAGAGTCTAGTTTATAGACTAGACTTTAGTCTAGTTTATAGACTAGACTTTAGTCTAGTTTATAGACTAGACATTAGTCTAGTTTATAGACTAGACATTAGTCTAGTTTATAGACTAGACATTAGTCTAGTTCATAGACTAGACTTTAGTCTAGTTCATAGAATAGACATTAGTCTAGTTCATAGACTAGACTTTAGTCTAGTTTATAGACTAGACTTTAGTCTAGTTTATAGACTAGACATTAGTCTAGTTCATAGACTAGACTTTAGTCTAGTTCATAGACTAGACTTTAGTCTAGTTTATAGACTAGACATTAGTCTAGTTCATAGACTAGACATTAGTCTAGTTCATAGACTAGACTTTAGTCTAGTTCATAGACTAGACTTTAGTCTAGTTCATAGACTAGACTTTAGTCTAGTTCATAGACTAGACTTTAGTCTAGTTCATAGACTAGACTTTAGTCTAGTTCATAGACTAGACTTTAGTCTAGTTCATAGACTAGACTTTAGTCTAGTTCATAGACTAGACTTTAGTCTAGTTCATAGACTAGGCTTTAGTCTAGTTCATAGACTAGGCTTTAGTCTAGTTCATAGACTAGACTTTAGTTAAGTTTGTAGACTAGAATTAAGTTAAACTTAGCGTATTTGTTAGACGAGACTTTAGTCTGTTCCAGTCTTTGGTTAAGTTTATATATAAAATTTTCGTTATAGACTAGACATTAGTCTAGTTTATAGACTGGACCTTATTCTACTTTATACACCTAACTTTAGTCTAGTTAGAGATCATATTTTAATTCAGCTTTTAGACTAGAATTTAGTTCATTTTATATATAAGTTTAGTTTATGGACTTTAGTCTTAGATTTATATAAACATTTAATATAGTTTGTGGTCGAATAGTTTAGTCTAGTTTATAGATTTAAGTCAGACTAAGTTTTAGTCTACTTAAAAGACTAGAGTTTAAGACTTTAGACCAGTTTATGGCCTTGACTCTATACTTAAATTTATGCTCGACCCTTTATAAAATTATTGTCCGAGCTCCAGACTAGTTTTTGACATGATTCCTGACAATTTCTTTCGGCAAAACTCTTGACTATATTATGGTCGTTATTGCTGCTATATTATAGTCTTTTATTTGTTTAATTTTATAGTTAATGCTATATTTTAGACTTTGGACTCTACTATTTTATAGTTTAAACTTTAGACCATATTATAGCCTAAATTCTAGACTACCTTTTAGACTATACAGTAGAGTCTAGACTATAATCCTGTCTATTCTCTAGACTATTTTCTTCTACACTATATATTGATCTATTTTATAGTTTATATTATAGTTCATTTCCTAAATTGTACTACAATCTAGACTATACAATTTTCCATTCACTTTACTATATTATTATAGCCTTTAACCTATTTTCTGTTATTTTATTGTGATATAATCTAGATAATAAGTAAAAGTAATACGAGAATAACTCTAAAGTCCATGAAAATAGTTCCCCTTTCTTTATTAAAGTTTATGGCCCAATTGAGTTCTTCCTATTATTTCCTAGATTTTCACATATAATTTAATTTATTTTTCTTTTCTCTACCTTTTTTTTTTTGCTTCCATAATTGCCCTACAATTTCTTATTTAAGTTCTTAATTTCCCCCCTTTTTTAACTAATTACTAACGATTAATAATGCAGTCTATCATAAATGTCAGCGCATTTTAGAAATGTCATTAATTTTCTCCCTCAATCACTGGATTATAAAAAAAGCTAAAATGACTTTAGAGCAAAAGAAAAGAAGTCATGGCAACAAAGTTTTAAGTTTCTTAAGAAATTATAGAAATTGAAGAAATAATATGAATAAAAGAATAAAAAGCTAAAACTGACTAGATTTAATTAACGCTTATATGCACACACCCCATAAAAATAGTTGACATACAAGTTAATATTATTTGGCACATTAACAAAAACAAAAACAACAACAAATTACAAAAGTGAAGAAGAAGAAAAAATCTATACAAGAGTCAAATAGCAATGTAAATATACACTTTTATATAAAAAAGAGACATGACATCTAAAAATAGAGAAATCACCTTCAACATCAATGAATCTATAAAATCTGTTAAAAGACAGTGGTTTGAAAGAAGATAAAAAGGCTAAATTTGTTTTTCTTTTGTGGGTTTTTACCCACTGTGCTTATTTATTCCTTATGGGATTCTTATGTTATTTTCTTGAATTTTTTAAATTATTATTTTTATTTTATTTATTTTTTATTTTTCTTTAACTTATCTGTTTTTTATTTTATCCCACTGTGCTTAAACATCTTAAAATTTTGATATCTGTCCGTTTAGTATGGATTAATAAGCATTCCTCTGTGTTTTACTAATTCAAATGTTTAATAAAAATTAATCATAAAAAAAATCTTTTTTAAAGCAACTTGCTTTACAAGGCACAGTGGGCTGGAAAATTTCAAAAAATTATAAAAAATTGAAACAAAATTTATTCTTAATAATTTGCAAGAAAAAAACATAAAAAATTTAAAATTTGTAATAATATTTTTTAATAATCTAAAAATCTTTATTAAAAATTAATAAAAATTTCAATTATTGACCTCATGTAAACTATAGGTAAATTTCAAGAAATTTTTAAAATTTTAAAATTATTTTTAAAAATTCTTAAAATCTATAAAATTTTCTAAAATTTACATTATTTATTTTATCATTTACATGAAGTAAATAATGTAAATTATGTTAATGAATATAAATATTCAATGAAATTTGTTTCATATTTTTAATTAATCAAAAGGTCATGTAAATAAAAGTGTAATTACAAAAACAATTTATTTTATTTAAAAATTAATAATCTTTATAAAATTTAAAAGAATTTACATTATTTATATTACTATTGTCTGATGTAAATAATGTATTTTTTAAATAAAATTTTATATTTATTTGTTTTACAAAAAATACAAAAATTGTAAAAAAAAAATATACAAAAAAGTAAAATATAAAAACAAAATATAAAGTTAAACTAAATTTGCTATAAAATACATTACTGACATTATGTAAAATAAGAGAAAATTGTTAAGACAAATGTATGATGTACTTATTTACATTAATAACATTTTGTCACTAATTAAAGTTTAAAAAAACTTTTACTTTTAATATTTTAAATACTCTTTTTTACATCTAAACAATTGTACACTATGCAATTATTAAGTAAATTATCCTTATTAGAATTTGTTAAGGAAAAAGTTTCAATTTTAATAATTTACATTATGTAAACAATAAGTAAATAAAAGGAAATAATTCAAATAAATAAATATTTGTTAGGTAAATGAGCTACTGTTAGGTAAAATAATTAATTTTTTTAATTTACTCATGTAAACAATAGGTAAATAATAGAAAAAGTAAAAATTCTGTTAAGTAAATGTGACTTTAACTAAAATTTACATTATTTACATTATGTAAGCAGTAAGTAAATGATACTTAATTAGAAAATAGTTAAAAAGAAATCCAGCCTTTTGTTATTTTTTAAGATGTCTTTAATTTAAATACTTTACATTGTGTAAACAATAGGTAAATAATAGGAAATAATCCCAATAAGTAAAAAAATGTTAAGTAAATATGTTATTTACACCATGTAAACAATATATTAATAATATTTTATTAAAAAATAATTTAAAATAATTAAAAAAAATATTTTTTATATTATTTGCTCGAAAGTTTTAATAATTTACATATGTAAACAATAGGTAAATAATCCATATAAGTGAAAAAACTAGTAAATATTTCACTTTTACCAATAAACAATGTAAACATAATTTTTATTAAAAAAAACTTATCTAATAAAATATTTTTTTTATATTATTTTCTTCAAAATATTAATAATTTACATATGTAAACAATAGGTAAATAATATAAAATTTATAAAATTAATGAAAATTTTTATTCACAAGCAATTGTCCTTAACAAAATTTCTTTTTACATTATTTACATCATGTAAAGAATTGGTAAAAATGGAGAAAAATATTGAAATTATACCAAGTAAACCATGTAATATATTAAAATTTTATCCTTCCACTGTGGAAATTAATAATATTAATGAAAATTTTCATTCCCTTTGACAAAAATCATTTTTTACATTATTTACATCATGTAAACAATTGGTAAAAATGAAGAAAAATATTGAAATTATACCAAAAATTTGTTTATCGGTTATTTTCTAAGTAAACCATGTAATATATTCTCGCACTGTGGAAATTAATAGTATGAATGAACATTTTAATTCTCTTTAACAAAAATCATTTTTTACATTATTTACATCAATGTAAACAATTGGTAAAAATGGAGAAAAATATTGAAATTATGCCAAAAATTAGTTAATCGGTTAATTGTCAAGTAAACCATGTTAAATATTAACATTTTGTGTAAAAATATCCTCCCACTGTGAGCTGCCGAAAAAAGGTTCATAGGAAATACTTCCAACATGCAATCAAAACATCGATCAAATCGCACTTTTACCATAAATATTTACAGTTGATTTTGGCTGCTTCCCCCCTCAAAAAAAAGAGAATTATTAATTTCAACAACCAGCATAATCACAATGATTGTAGTCACTAATCTGAAGAAGAGAATTTTTGAAAAGTGAAATGTGGTTTATCATCTTTATAACCTGTATGTGTGTGTGTGTTTTTTTTTTAAATCTATTATTAAGTTAATAACTTTATGTTGGTTATTAAAAATTAAGCTGTTTTAGAAGATTTATTTATTTTTTATTTATTTAAAATTTAAGCCATAAAAGATTTACTTCAAAATGTAAAAGAAATTATATTTTGAAAGATTCTTCTTCTTTATTTTTTTAATTAGCTAAATCATGTGAAAGTTTTATTTTTGTTTTCTCCTCCAAAAAAGTTTTATTTATTTTAAATTAAAAACAAATAATTTTTTAGTGTATTTGAATAAAAAGTCAATAATTATTAAAATAATTTTTTTATTGAACGCTTTTCTTGGAAAGGCCGCACGCAAAGTAGTAATTTGTGGGGTTAATTACAATTAAAGCTTTTAGGTTAACATTAAGCTTTAATAAATTTGTAAAAACGAAGAGCTTAATAAAGAAGGAAGAAAATTACTTAATTTCACATTAAAAATATAATTTTTTTTAAACAACACGAAAAGAAAGAATCTGAAATAGAGTCTTGACTGTAGTTTAAACTCAAAATGGAACTGAAATTAAAATTAGTATTTCAATTAGAACCTGTTTTTAAAATCTAAATCAAATCAGAATTTGAATCAGAATCTGAACTATAATTCAGAATAAAATCTTAACTAACACGAAACTGAAATATGAACTAAAATCTGATTTATATGCCAAAATAGAATCTTAACTGAAGGCTAAACAAGAATCTGATTTGATCCTGATCCTCAATTACAATAGAATCGAGGATCTGAATTAAAACTAGAAGTAGAATCTGAACTCACGTCTGAATTAGAATTAATTAAATTCTAAAAACTGAAAAAAGCCGCAAATAAAATATAAATCTAAACCAGAATCTAAATTTGATACCAAAATGAATATCTGAACTATAATCATAATTGAAATTTGAACTAGAATTCAATTAGACTCTAAATAAGAATCTGAAAGAAAATCTGAATAAGAATTTGAACTGAACTCTGAACCCATAAAGAAAAAAATGAAGTGGAATCTTCACATCACATCGAATCTGTATTATAATATTTATATATTTAAATCCGAACTTTAATCTGTTATAAAATCTAAGAAAAATTCTGAATTAGAATTTGAACTAGACTCGGAAACAGAAATTGTACTAGAATCATATTAAGAATCTGGACTAAAATCTAAACTCAAATATAAATTAAATTCAGAACTTATATCTGAATTTGATTCTTTAGTCAAATCTGAACTTAAATATCAACCAGACCTTATTTCAGTATAAACAAGAGAATCTGAACTCTGGTTCAGACGAGAAATTGAACTAGAATTAGAACTAGAATCTAAACTAGAATTTGAACTGGAATCTGAACTAAAACTGAACTAGAATCTGAACTAGAATTAGAACTAGAATCTGAACTAGAATCTGAACTGGAATCTGAACTAGAATCTGAACTAGAATCTGATCTAGAATCTGAACTGGAATCTGGTCTAGAATCTGGACTAGAATCTGAACTGGAATCTGAACTAGAATCTGAACTGGAATCTGAACTGGAATCTGAACTGGAATCAGAACTAGAATCTGAACTAGAATCTGAACTAGAATATGAACTAGAATCTGAACTAGAATCTGAACCGGAATCTGAACTAGAATCTGAACTAGAATTGGACTATAATTTGTACAAGAATTTGTACTCGAATCTGAACTAGAATCTGAACTGGAATCTGAACTAGAATCTGAACCGGAATCTGAACTAGAATCTGAACTAGGATCTGAACTAAAACTGAACTAGAATTGGACTATAATTTGTACAAGAATTTGTACTCGAATCTGAACTGGAATCTGAACTAGAATCTGAACTAGAATCTAAACTAAAACTGAACTAGAATCTGAACTAGAATCTGAACTAGAATTAGAACTAGAATTAGAACTAGAATCTGAACTGGAATCTGAACTAGAATCTGAACTGAAATCTAAACTAGAATCTGAACTAAAACTGAACTTGAATTGGACTAGAATTTGAACTAGAATTTGAACTTGAATCTGAACTGGAATCTGAACTAGAATCTAAACTAGAACTGAACTAGAATTGGACTAGAACTTAAACTAGAATTTGTACTCGAATCTGAACTGGAATCTGAACTGGAATTTGAAATGGAATCTGAGCTGGAATCAGAACTAGAATCTAAACTGGAATCTGGTCTAGAATTTGGACTAGAATCTGAACTGGAATCTAGTCTAGAATCTGGACTAGAATCTGAACTAAAATCTGAACTAGAATCTGAACTAGAATCTGAACTGGACTAGAATCTGAACTAAAATCTGAACTAGAATCTGAACTAGAATCTGAACTAGAATCTGAACTGGAATCTGAACTGGAATCTGAACTAAAACTGAACTAGAATCTGAACTGGAATCTGAACTTAAATCTAAATTAGAATTTGATTTAGATTCGGAAATCAAACTGAACTAGAACCAGATAAGAATCTGAACTTAAATCTAAATTAGGTAGTTGAATTAGAAACTTGATTTAAATAGGATCTGACTTAGATTTGAACTGAAATCTGAAATGTGAGTTTGATACTGGACAAAAATTTGTACAGAAGATTGATATCGATTTAGAACTTAAGTCTGAATTAGAATCAAATTAGAAGCTGAGAATCTGAAGTGGAATCTCACTTAAAATTTTAACAAGAATCTGAACTAAAGTCTGAACTATTATGTGAACTACAATTTTAGACTAGAATGAGGTTAATGGGGAACTTTTAATTAGTTCTTATTGGAATGTATCAACAATTCACCTTTCTCACTTGTTTTCAAGCCATTTTTATTTAATTCCCTTTAATTGTATTTTAAGCTTAAAATACCTTTTTTCCATTATTTTACCTTAATAGCTTTTGTCATTAAACTTATTTACCTTCAAATTAACCATAAAACTCATCACAGATATTATTATTGACAAAAGTAAAAGCTTCTCGAAGTCATTAAAAATAAGCAGAAATTATTATAGACAAACCATAAATAATTTGTATGAAATTTTAGCGATATTTCAGAAATAATCAAATAAATAGGAGTAGAACAAATTATGGTTGTTTTTCTTGCTATAACAAACAAAAATCAATATAAATTATTGACAAAATAGATTTTTGTTATGAAGCAGAAAATGGAATAAAAGAATAAAACTTTAATTGCTAAATAAATATTTAGAGCAACAATTGTAGAATAATTTAGCACAAAAGAAAAGAAACACAATAAATAAATGGAAAATGAATGAATGAATGATCTAAACAAGTAAGAATGCTAAATTCGGCTAAGCCTTTAGTACCCTCCACCTCCATAAATGCATGTGAATAAATGTGTTATATATCGTATTTATTCACACAAATACACTTACAGACGTATACGAAAGTTCTTCCCTTGAACTTAGAGGTTGTCTTAGATATCGGTCTATAACTTTTAATTTATTGAGCAGATTCTTCTGGTTTTAAATAGAAAACCTCTCGGGACTATAACAAACACTAAGACAAAATTTCATAGAGTTTTTTCGATTATTGTGGATGTGAGAGTGCCAATATCACACATACGACTAGAGAGATGAACAGATAGAAGGACAGACAGATGGACATAGCCAAATGGACTCACGTTTAAATTTGAGGCAATAATATATATACCTAATAATGTCAGATATCATTCCTTCTTAACGTTACACACAGAATGACATACATAATACACCTTCTTTACCACTAAAAATGGACAAATTCGTTTAGAAAATTTTAGTTTATTTGTAGAAAAATCTATTTTGTGGACTTCAACTTTAATTAAAAAGATTGATGAGTTAAAACAGACAGACGTGGTGGACGGACACATGGAAGAGATATGAAGAATGTTAAGATTCGTGTTGTTAAATCTTAAAAGATTTAACAACAAATGTTGCTGTTTATAATGATGATGACCAGATAGTGGCAAAAAAGTGGGTGCCAAAAGGATCAGTTGGAAAATTTTTCGCAAAATTACTTAAGAAAATTTCTTTGTGTTTAGTTTCACTCAAAAAATTCCTATAGAGCTTTTTATGAGCTTTAATTAAAGTCAAAATTACATTTTGCATTTCTTGTATTCATCTGTTCATTATTTTAATGATCATTTTCTGGTTGCCAAAGAACATCTGTCGATGTTGATTTGACACGGTTAATGTCACTGTCACCGTCTTGTATTTGGTTTTCTGTTTTATTATTTTCTTCTTTTCATCTGTTTTATAATCTTTTTTTTTGGTTTCTTTATTTTCTTTTTGTTGTTTTCTCCATTTCTAAGACAAGATCATAAAAATTACTCTTTTGCTTGTTTTACAACGGTTTTTTATTATTATTTGATTTTATTTTCATTTTAAGCTTTTAATGCCACCAAAAAAATAATTATGATAATAATAATGATCATTATTATTTATTTGTTGTCATCATCTTCTAATTATTTTCATTTCAGATTTTTGTTACGCTTTCCCAGCTGCCAGATTATTACAGATCTTTTTCTATTCTTTTTCTGATATTTCAAAAAATTAATGTAATTTTTTTGCAGCGATTAATATTTTGCCAGAGAAATAGTTGGTAATATGAGATTTTAGTCTTAAAGTCTAGACTTTTGGGGAATCAATTCAAGCCAATATGAAAATTTATAGAACGATTTTACTGAAAATGCTCAGGAAAACTCTTCACATCTTTCAGTTCTTTTAGTTCTGATTTTAGTCAAGATACCAAATTATAGTTTAAATTATATTTCAGATTCTAGTTCAAACTTTAGTATCGGTTTCATTTTGGAATTTAATTCAGATTCCAGTTTATATTCCAATTAGGATTTTGTTTTGGATTAGTTCAGATTCTGATACAAATTCTAGCTCAGATTTTGTGTGAAATATAGTTCAAATTCAGAATTTATGTTCAGAATTAACCTCAAATTTTAGTTCAAATTCAATTTTAAAATGCTGCTAAGATTTTAGTTCAGATTTAAATTTAAATTCTAGTTCAGATTCAACTTTAGATTCCAGTTCAGAATCTAGTTCAAATTCTAATTTAGGTCCTACTTCAGATTCCAGTTCACATTCAAGTTTGGGTTTTAGTTCAGATTTTAGTTCAGATTCTTGTTCAGATTTAAGTTCAAATTCTAATTCAAATTCTAGTTTAGATTCTTTTTCAGATTCTTGTTGAGATTCTTGTTCAGAGTCCAGTTCTTATACTAATTCAGATTCTAATTCAGATTCTAATTCAGATTCTAATTCAGATTCAAGTACAATTTATAGTTCATATTTTAGTTCTCATTCTTGTTCAAATTCTAGTTCATGTTCTAGTTCAGATTAAAGTTAAGATTCTGATTCAGATTCTAGCTCAGATTCTAGTTGTCGTTCTGTTCTAGTTAAAACTCTGGTTGAGATCCCATTTAAGATTCTATTAAAGCATTTATTTCAGGTTATATTTCAGGTTGTTGTTCAGATTTTACTTCAGTTTCCTGTTCATATTCTAGTTCAAATTAAGTTCTTTTTGTTTCTTAGAAAGATTTGAATGATTTGATTATGATTTTGGTTAAACAAATTATATTTTCCATTATTTACCTAAAAATGAACATAAATTTGTTGTCTTATCTGTAGCAATTTTTAAAATTTTTCCCAATTTTGTTTAGAAAGTTCTTTAATTCCTGCTCTGTTTTAAAAATAATGAAATAAAAAGAGGCCTTAGTAATTATAATAATTAAGCTCTTTTGTTGCTTTTTAATACCCCAATTTCTTTTTCTTCTTATTTTAGGCAATTAAAGCCCTAAATTGGTAATAAATCTTGACAGTAATTGAGAGACATAATAACGTGTTTGTATTTCAGCCCCAGAAACAAGAAATTAATTAAAATAAAAAAACATACAAATTGTTGGTCAAAAATCAGAAATAACCAATATTAAGTGATTTTCATTTAACAACTGCAATTGCAAGACTGACTTTTAGTTTGTCAGTGAAACAACGTTCAAGTTCAGGGCTAAAGAACTTGCTTTAAGAAGAGACAAACAGAAAGAGAGAGAGAAAACTCTACACTTTTTTTTGGAAAACAAGACCTTGATCTTGCTGTTAATGTTTATGTTTTAGACTCTAATAATGTTAGCTGGTTTATGTTGGACTCTCTCGCTGTTAACTTCTTTCTTTTTTTATGTAGAGACTTTTGAATTGTTGTCTTTTGCTGCCTGTCAAAATGACTGTTAGATTCTTTTACTTGTGCTCTGCTTTCTCTGTGTTTGCGTCTCTGTGTGTGTTTAAACATTCTTACAACTCTTTTTCTGTTTTGTATTTCCTCTGTTGTGTTGTTGTTCTTTTTGGCCATAATAAATTTTTCTCCATTTAAGTTTAAATGGCCTCAACATAAAAGAAAACCAACAAGAAACGCCAATTATTTTTCTAGCACTTCTTTAAGCTGCTGTTACTGTTGCTGCGGCTGCCACTTGTGGAGACCTTGTCCAAAGGCATAAAAGAGACAAATTTTACAGGTTCAAAGTCATTGCTCATGATGCAATTGTGGAGTTAACATCGGTGAAATTTTGAAAAAAGAAATTAAAGAAAAAAAAAAGAAATTTTTTTGCTTAAGAAAAAAATTACACTGCAAAAAGCAAAAAAAGAGATTAATTAAAACTCTTTTTTTGTAAAAAGTAATTGCTTCCTGTGGATTATTAAAAGAAATACAAAATAAGTGTAATAAAACATAAATTTGTGACTCCTGTTATTTATGACAAAATATTTTTAAAATATTTAAGAAAATAAAAAATTAATAAACAAAAATTATAAAAAACAAAGAATTTTTATGGCAACAAAATAAATAACAAAAAAAGTGCAATAAATAAATTTAATAAAAAATATTTTATACAAAAAATCCGCAAAATATTTTAAGAAAATTCTTAAATATTTAATAACAAAAAAATCAAGCTTTAAATTATTCGAAAAAAGGTATGTTTTATTAAAAAAAAGAATAAAAAACAAAAAGCTAAAATTTTAAGTGTCAAAAAAAACAAAAGACTTAAGTTACAAACTTTTCTTATCAAAAAAAAAAACAACAAAAATTTGTTCTAAAAAAAAGGATTTTTGCAACAGCTGCTTAAAACTCTAAAAAGTTGTATGCAAATTCAGCTTAAAAATGACAGAACTCGGAAATAAAAAAAGATTTTAAGCCAGAAAATAAATTTTATTAATAAATATTTAAAAAAAAATTATTAAAAATGTAAAAACTTCTCCAAAATATTTGAAAATTCACCAAAATGACCAGAAAAAAATGTTTAATAAATATTCAGTTAAAAAAAGTTTAAATAAAAATCAAAAGACTTAAGCAACAAACTTTAAATTAAATAAAAAATGAAATATTGAAAATTAAAATAAGTAAAATGGATTCTTAATCGTTTTAAATTTAATTAATTTTTTTTTAATAAGAAAAAGACTTTAAACACAAACTTGAAAATTTTAAAATTAACGTAAAAATCGATTTGAAGGGTTTTTTTAAATCCAAACAATAAAATTTATTATTAATTTAAAATAAAAACTGATTTAAGAGAAAACATAAAAATAAATTTAATTTCTTTTTTTTTTTTTGAAAAAATTTTTAATTTTTTTATAAAATTTTTATATTTTGTTATAAAACAAAAGACTTAAGCCACAAAGAGTCTCAAAATTTTTGAGTTACAATAACAAAATTGTTTTTCAATTAAAAAGAATCCAAAAATATAAGAAAATGTCAGTTTTTGCCAATGAAAAACAAAAGACTTAAGACACAAACTTAAAAAAAATTCAAAGAAAAAATGTTTTATAGACTTTTTGGTCAAAATAAAACAGTTGTTTAACACAATAAAAATTAAGACAAATTTGATAGTTTTTGTTATTGGAAAACAAAAGACTTAAGACACAAACTATTAAACATGGCAAAGATGCTTCAAAAAAACAAAATGATTTTTTTAAAGCCGAAATATATATAAAAAATATTTTAAAAAATCGTCCTTTCACAAATTTATTTTTTCGAATTTCAAAAATTAATATTTTATTTCAGCAGCATTTTCTGACTTTTTGAAAATAAATCAAATTTCATTTTCAAATATGTATTTTTGAAAAAATTACCCTCCATTGTTACATAAATTTCTAAAAATTAAGTTTTTTTTATGTGTCAAATTTAAAATTTAAAACAAAAGACTTAAGCCACAAACTTTAGTCTAAAAGAAAATGTTTCAAAAAAGACTTATTGAAATTATTTGATAGAATTCTGAAAAATTCGGATATATAAATCAAAAATTATTTTGAAAAATCGATCTAAAAAATAATTCTGATCAAAATTGTTACAAATTAATTTTTTTTTCAGTAACATGTTGCAAACATTAGATTTTTTGAAAAAATAATGAAAATATTAAACTTTAATATTTAATTAATTTTTACCCTTCATTTTGTTTCAGCAACATGTTGCCAAACATTCAAAAATTATACAATCAGAAATTGGAAAAAGTTACCCTTTTTTATTTGAAATCCTTAGTCTTAAAATTTTTGAAATATTTATATTTTTATTTAAATTTTATTTATATTTTTCTTTGTCAACATGTTGCAGATTTTTGAATTTATTACAAAAGTAAAATTTTTAATAATTTTTTGTTTAGATTTATAGATTGACATAAAATTATTCTATAAAAAGTAACATTATCTATAAAAGGCTGCAAAAAAAATAATATTAAAAAAACTTAGCAACATGTTGCTAATGAAAAAATATAAAAAAAAAATATTTTAACAAAAGAATTTGGAAATCAATACAAGTCACTTAATAAAAACTGATAGCAATCTTAAAACTAAATTAATGCAGTAATAATATATGTTTCAGCAACATGTTGCTTAACACGAAATATTAGTGAATGAGAGACTTTTTAACTTTTTATGTAAAAAAAATAATAAATAAAACTAGTAAGAATAATTATATTTATTTATTAATTTTTAAATATTAGATTTACTTTTAAGATATTTAACTAAATAGAATTCTTAGAATGGATATATAATTTTGAATGCTTCACATATGTAAGTACACATATATAATTTATAAAGTATATTTACCTTCATCAATATATTTTGGAGAACAACTAGCAACTCAAACAGATAGACGGAAGGACGGACATTATTAAATCAATTCAAAATGTAATTCTAAGTAAAATAATATATATCTGAAATTCCTAATTTATTACAAATGCAGGAGAAGATATATATTTGTCGAAACTTTACAAATAACACCACAAATATATAATTTATGAAGACATTAATATATTTACAAGGACAACTAACAATTCAGTTGGATAGACGGAAGGACGGACATTGCTATAACAAATCAAAAAATGATCTTAAAATAACTTTAAGTAGTAATCCCTAATTTATACTATTTTATCATTAATTGAGACCCAATTTTGCTTTTGATTTTTACATTTAATTTTTTTCCAAATAACTTTTTTATTAATTTCTTTCACTTCAAAAAAGGAAATGCTTTTTATTTTATTCCTGTAATTTCTCTCTTTGTGTCAACATTAACGGTATTCTATCGTTTTTTTACAAATATTTGCCAAAAGGAAATGCTTAAGTCTTTAATTTTTTTTCATTCCCAATGATTTGCATGAAATTATGTTAAATAGAAAAGTAAAGGAAGTCATCTATAAGAAAGTCTTATGAGAAAAAGATATAATTGATTATTTATTTTATAATTTAATTAAAAGACTTTAATGGAAAAAGAATTGGATCGATTACTAGAATATTTCAGTTGTTATTTAAAAGGAAATGGAAAAAATTTAAACAAGAAAAAATAAAAAAATTGTTTGAAATTAAACAAGTCATTGCGAAGAAAGACCAGCAACATGTTGCCAAAACAATTGTTAAAAAATAAATAAATAAATAAAAATAGCGTTAAATAAATTTTAAAAAAATTCAAATAATTAAAAAAATGTTTCAAAATTTTTTAAAACTACAGCAACATGTTGATGAAACTATTAAAAAAACATAATGCAAAACAAAATTAAAATTAATTTAAATTTAACAAAATTATGATATTTTTCTTTAAATAAACAATAAATAAAATAAAAAATTTTTTAATTACTTCTTTTTTAGGAAACAAGTAATAAAAATTAAAGTGGTTAAAATTTATAAAAATCTAATGTTCAGCAACATGCTGCTGAGGCTTTGATTACTTGCAATTTTTAAATTTTATTTATTATTTTTTTATTTTTTGTGTTAATAATCAAAAAATTATGTTTTAAAATTTAGTTTTTAAAATATTTTGTCATTTAGCAACATGTTGCTAAGTTTGAAATATGAGATTTGTTGCAAAAATTCTAAAGCTAATGCTAATTTTTACAAATCAATTTTTATTCCACTTTGGTTTTCTTTATAAAAAGATATTAGAAATTAAGTTTTTGGTTACATTTTTAATTTAGCAACATGTTGCTGAAACTTAAAATTTTAAATATTCAATTGAGTTTCACGGCTGATGGCTGATGGAATTTCGTTAAGGATTTCATTAAGAAAGTCTGTATTCAAATTTACAGACTATATAAAATTATAAATCATTTACTTCTCCCATAATCTGGGTTCAAGCAACATGTTGCTAAATTTAAATTATACTTTTTTGACAGAATTTTGTGGCTAACGATAGTTTTCAATACGTGATTTTATATAGGTTATATAATTTGATATAATTTTCATTTCACATTTTCTTAATGGAATTAATTTAAATTAGTGTTTAGCAACATGTTTCTCATATTTAATGGTCAAATTTTAACACATTTTTTGTTTCCTAAGTAAAATTTCTTATATGATTTTATTTACTTTAGATATTTTATGTTCAACTTCTATAAATGAAAATATTTTTTTTCTGAATTTGTGTTTAGCAACATGTTGCTTACATTTAATTTGAATATATTTATAAGAGTTTTATTTTTATAGTAAATTTTCTTATAATTGCTTATGTGATTTCATTGAATTAAAAGATTTAAAAGAGGTTGTTACAAATCTTATGTTAACAACATGTTGCTGGATATTTAACAATTATGTAAACTAGACTTTTATTGCCTGCAGAAGATTTTCTTATAAAATTCCGTTTGTATCGGCTAATTTTTGTTCATTTACCAACATTTTCTTTATGTAGTTAAAGGAGTTAATTAAGAACAATTGTTATGCGGTGATTTTTTTGTCAACATGTTGCTGAAGTAAATTTCTTTAATAAAGTTCGTTACTTAAGGTCTTTTGTTTCAAAACAGAATAATTTATATTTAGATGTGAATTTAAATGATTAAAATGTTTATTTTTTATGTCTTTTGTTTTCTAATTAAAATTTTTTAAATTTCTTTCACAAAATTTAATTGAGATTTTGATTAAACGATTTTTTTTATTCAAATTTTTCCTTTTAAAATTTGTGTCTTAAGTCTTTTGTTTTATTTTTACAAATAAATAATTCTTTTCTCTTCTTAATCTTAAGAAAGAAAAGATAAATCATGATTTTGAATTTTGATAAATTATCTTTAATTTCTTATTTAAGTTTAAAAATTTCTTTTTATTTTCGTCTATTTACAA
>PYHX02000495.1:88116866-88284268 GCA_004302925.2 Cochliomyia hominivorax | reverse complement strand
TTTGCATGGCGGTAAATACTTCCGGCAGAGCCTTGAACCTCTTTGGACATCTGTAAGACTAATATAAGATTAGGATGACTCCTTATCCTTGTCATATAACTCTTAATACTTTTCCAAACTTTTCCTTTGCTAATGGAATTTTTAAGTTTCTATGATTGAAAAGGTGGGATGAGATGCCACGCCCGTGACATTTATATTAGCATGGCAGTAATCCTTCCGGCAGAGCCTTGAACCTCTTTGGACATCTGTAAGACAAATAATAAGATTAGGATGACTCCTTATCCTTGTCATATAACTCTTAATACTTTTCCAAACTCTTCCTTTGCTAATGGAATATTCAAGTTTCTATAAATGGAAAAGGTGGGATGAGATCCCATGCCCATGACACTTATATTAGCCCTGGCGGTAAATCGTTACGACAGAGCCTTGAACCTGTTTGGACATCTGTAAGTCGTCTGGCAATCGGATCAGAATGACTCCTGATCCTTGTTATATATCTTTCATACACTTTTCCAAACTCTTTCTTTGCAAATGGAATATCTAAGTCTTTATGAATCTTTTATTTCGGATGTACCATGGAGCATCAGTTATAATTTGTTTGCAGGCCGTTTTCCATATTGGATCCTTTCTAGGGTTCGATATCCTTATAATCCTCGAAATTTTCCATAATCTGGGAAACGATTCCTATTCGTAACATCGCATTGAAAATTTTAGACAGCACAATTATCGCCACATTTATCATAGACAGTATAACTAAATCATATTCAGGCGATTTCCTGATATTAACTTTATGCTTAACACTAAATATCCTCTGGACTTATGACATTGCGTCACCATTTTCTGGTATTTATTTAGGCGCTTCTCCAATTTCAATGTCGTTTGTAGAGGAATTCGGGTGAAAAACTTTTTTTAAAAGTCTGCAAATAAATTAGGCCTTTCCCAGGTACCCAGGTTCCCAGGTCAGCTTTCCTTAGTGGACTTTATGTCTCTAACGGTGACTTGACATCTTTCGCTGCCTTACACTTGGTACCATAGAGACAGTAATTTGAACTTTGGTTTAATTACAATTCAGACTTTAATTCACAATATATTTTGGAAAATAGTTATGTAATATTATGGACTATAAATTAGACAGTAACATTTCAATAAAAATAGCCAATTGATATATCAACAATACAACTTTTTCATTAAATAATATCTATTTCTACCCAAATGGCATAATAAACTAAAAATAAATTTTTCCACAAAAATGTATATTTTCTCAAAATATTAACTCTTTTCAGTTTAAAATTTCATTTCGACTAAAATGTTCGAAAAAGAAAATAATTTCATTCAAATTTCCATTAACGTTGAAATAGAAATTAAAGCCAAAAATAGTCTATTTTTTAGCAAAACTATTTAGAAAATAACTTTTCCATAAATTTTAAGTGGTTTATTAGCCAAATGCAATTTTTTAGTAAAATAATAATTTTTCAAAATTTTAATTTTTTTCAAGTTTTTTGCTTAAGTCTTTTGTTTTTCTATATTAAAATCATTTTCTTTAAATCAATATTTTGCTTTTAAAGAATTTCTTCGATAGATATTTATTTAAATAAACAAATATATATTAACTATTTTGCAGCTGTTTTTCGTTTTAATGTTAAACTTTAAGCGTGTTTTCTTGTCTGTCCTTCTGTCTGTCTTTCTAGTTGATTTGTGTCAATAATTTTCTTTCATGAATTTTATTAAAAAAAAATTATGCAAATTGTTGTTGTTGCTGTTATTGTGAATTTTTTTTAAAAAGCTGCATAAATTTTTGTAAATATTTTCTTTTAAGCAACAATTTTCTTTGAGTGCTTGTTGCTTAAGTCTTTTGATTTTTTGTGTAAATTTTTTTGTTTTTTAAATTTCTGTTTGTTTAAAATTCTATGGGAACAACAGGTTCCATTGCATGTTTTAAAGTTTGGAATTCAATTCTTAAGCTTTTTATTATTGTTGTTGTCTTTTCTTAAACATGATTGCACTTGTTATATTGTTATTTTCCCACTTTAAGGTTAAAAACAAAAAAGTATGCTTATTCTTCCGTTGTTTTATTTTTTTGATCATGATGATGTTGGCAAACAATTTGAGTGTTTTTCCGTTTTTTTTCTGGATTTTTTTTTTCTGAAATTTCAGTGTAACTAAATGTAATTTTTCTTAACTTAATTATGTCTATTTTCTTATTATTACTTATATTATGTTATTGTTACTTAATTCAAGCGGAAATAATAATAAACCAAAACAAAAAAAAAAAAAAAACAAAGACCTGTTAATATTAGAATTAAAGATGAAACCGGGAACACCAGAAATGTAAGTTTTACCAAAAAAAAAGGGGAAAAATTAAATGAACCACCAAAAATGTACTGCAAAGCAAAAGATATAAAATATAATAACAGGGTTTCATGTATTTCGGTTTATTTTATTTTATGTCCGTCCCTTTGTCAGTCTTTTGGCCAAATTCTATTACTTCTTTAAGGTGCTGGTGGTGTGTGAGTGTGTGTGGTGTCATGGTGGCATGTTGCTTCTACAGTTAGATCATATTATGTGGTAATTGCATGCGGTAATCAAGTCATAAAAAAATTATTCTATATTTTTTCATAAGAAATTCTTAAGTTTTTTTTCATTCATTCATTTATTTCTTCTTCTTTTGTACCCTCCACCACCACAAGTGGTGAAGGGGGTATATTAACTTTGTCATTCTGTGTGTAACGTCAAGAAGGAAACATCTTAAACCCCATAATATATATATTCTTGGATCAAATCAATCAAGTAGATTTAGCTTTAAACGTATGTTTGTCTGTCTGTCTGTCTGTCTGTCTGTCTGCTCTTCTGTCTGTCTGCCCATCTGTCTGTGTATTGTTAGCTCGCTCACATCCACAATAATTGACGGAGATCAATGAAATTTGTCCCGAGTTTTTTTTTATATTCCTGAGAAGTTTCCTATTTAAAACCTACAAAATCGGTTTAGGTTATCAAAAGATATAGACCGATATCTAAGGCAACTTCTAAATTCAAGCAAATAATTTTCGTAAAATTATCAGTTATAAATCTACAAATTAGAATGAAAATTTGCCAATTATTTCATCAACATTTCAATAATGATCAAAATCGGTTCAGTAGAAAAATATAACAAAATTTTATGACTTAAATGTTCCTGTGTTAAATTTAAGAAAAACGTTTATATATTATGTACGTTTGTGAGTTTATGTGTGAGTATGTATGTATGAAATATAACGCATTTGTGGTGGAGAGTTTTCAAGATTCGGCACAGCTGAATATAGCAATATTACTTGTTTGTAATTTAATTAAAAACAAAAACCTTCATATGTGTTCTTTTTTAAGAATTTCTTATTTTGACTTTTAAGTTCTTTTATTATGTGGAAATTTCATTTGGCGTTTATTGTTTTAATGTGTGTATGAAAAATTTTTATTAAATTACAAATGAACTTCATTCATTCTCCCCAAAAAAATAAAAAAAAACTGCTATGAAAAATATCATCATCATAATAATTTTTCTTTACCTTTTCGTTTTTGGGTTAATGAACTATAGAAAATGCATAATAATATATATTTTTTTAGTGTTACTAAAGGTTAAATGAATTTAATAAGAAAATGAAATATTTGATATAATTTTTCTAAAAACAAAATATGACTTAAAACCGTTAAGTAATAATAAGTTATTATGTAAGTTAAGTGGATTTTATAGCAAAGACTAGATTATAAATAAAGTGGAGTTATAATCTAAAATCAACAACTAGTTCTTCAAATAGAAGCAAATATAAATACAACAGCGACGGTCTTAAAAATATCGTAGCAATCAATATGAACTAGACTAAAATATAGTCTATAAACTAGACACAATTAAGTCTTTAACTTGACTATAATTATAGTCCATCAACTGCATTACTAGTCTATTAACTATACTATAGTCTTGTCTAATGTCTAGTCTACTATAATCTGTAGTCTATAAACTAGACCAGAATTTAGTCTATAACCTAGACCAGAATCTGGTCTATAAACTAGACCAGAATCTAGTATATTAACTAGACCTGAGTCTAGTCTATAAACTAGACCTGAGTCTAGTCTATAAACTAGACCTGAGTCTAGTCTATAAACTAGACCTGAGTCTAGTCTATAAACTAGACCTGAGTCTAGTCTATAAACTAGACCTGAGTCTAGTCTATAAACTAGACCTGAGTCTAGTCTATAAACTAGACCTGAGTCTAGTCTATAAACTAGACCTGAGTCTAGTCTATAAACTAGACCTGAGTCTAGTCTATAAACTAGACCTGAGTCTAGTCTATAAACTAGACCTGAGTCTAGTCTATAAACTAGACCTGAGTCTAGTCTATAAACTAGACCAGAATCTAGTCTATAAACTATATCAGAATCTGGTCTATAAACCAGATCAGAGTCTAGTCTATAAACCAGATCAGAGTCTAGTCTATAAACTAGACCAGAATCTAGTCTATAAACTAGACCAGAATCTAGTCTAAAAACTAGACCAGAATCTAGTCTATAAACTAGACCTGAATCTAGTCTATAAACTAGACCAGAATCTAGTCTAAAAACTAGACCAGAATCTAGTCTATAAACTAGACCTGAATCTAGTCTATAAACTAGACCAGAATCTAGTCTATAAACTAGACCAGGATTTAGTATATAAACTAGACCAGAATCTAGTCTATAAACTAGACCAGAATCTAGTCTATGAACTAGATAAAGTCTAGTTTATAAACTAAACTTGAGCGTAATGTATAAAATAGACTAGGGTCTAGTGTATTAACTAATCTATAGTTTACTGTATAAACTAGACTAAAGTCTTGTCTAAAAACACCACTAAAATTAAGTTATATCTATTAACCTAATTTAAGCCTAGACATAACGCAAGATTTTAAAGTTATAAACTAGTCTAAAGTTTAGACTATAAACTAAACTCTAGTCTATAATCTAGACAACAAACTAATCCAAATTCTCAATATAAACTTGTCTGTAATTGTGACTGTAAACTAGTTGATAATCAAGACTACAAACTAGTCTCTAGATGAAACTATATATAGTTTATATTCGAGACTAGACTAGAGTCTATGAACTGGCCTATAGTCAGGAACATAAACTAGTTTATAGTTGAGGCCATAACTTTCTTTACAGTGGAAGCTATAAACTATTCTGTAGTTTTGGGATTTTAGTCGAGACAAATAATTAGTGTAGACTAATAATTAGTGTAGTGTAGACCATAAACCATTCTATAGTCGTGAATATAAAATAGTCTTTATTCAAAACAATACATTTTTTAAACATTGAGATTATGAATTAAGTTTTAATATGCTTTAATCTACAGCCGAAAGTATAAATTGATTTAAGTACTAGACAAAATTAATAACCTTTTAATAAAGGCGATTATAGATGACAATTTAAATTACAAACTAGACTATAAACTTGTCTACAAAATAGCCTACAAACTAAACCAAAAACTAGTCAAGAAACCATTTTATGAACTGGCCTATAATATTTGAGATAAACTATAGTTTATTGGATGACACTGCTTATACTTCAGTTTAGACCTTAATATAAGTCTTGGTCTTTTAATTGTTGTTGTTAAATTTAATAGCTTTTAGAACTTATTTCGTTTTAGTCATTATTCTAATTTTTTTTATATTTCTCTAATCGAATTAGTTTTGCTAATTTATTTTAATATTTCATAATTTTTATGGTTTTATGGCTAAAATTCAATTTTTAATGTTAACTAAATAAAATCTCCAGCTGTTGTTAAAATAACCATAAATTCAGTTATGTCAACGGATTCTTAAAAATTTTTTTTCTTCTAAATTTCTTCACTTTGTCTCGGTTATGTTTTAGCTTTTTTTTTTGTTAATAAAATATGATTAATATGCCGTTGCTTAGTTCCACATTTTCTGGAGAAAAATATTAAAAAAAACCTGAATTATTTTGTCTCTGTTAATTTAAGTGAAACACCTGTTAATTAACAGCATTAAAATCCCTATCACATCATATACTGTAAATTAACATTTGTTTCTTAGAAAAAAAAAGAAATTATTTCAAAATTTTTCTTTTAATATTTTCATTCTGAACAACAACAACAAAAAACAAGTGACTGACGTTTTGTCCATTTGTGTGGTTAGTGGTTGGAATGTGTGTGATTGTGTGTGTTTCTTTTATTTTAGTCATTAAATGACAATGACCCAAGACGCTTCGTTGATTTTATGTGTTAAGTTGTTTAAGTACAGAAAATATTCTCTTTTATTTTTCTACTTACATTTCTATTATTTTGCCTTTATTTCATTTATTTTTTGTAGACGAAAAAAAATTATTTGCTGAAAGTTTAAGTAAATATTTCAACTATTTACGGTACAATTCTTTTAAGAGGAAGAAGAACTTTCTTTAAAGCTGAAATCAACAAAATAGAAATGAAACATGTTGTAAATATTTGCCAAATTTGCTAAAAACAAAATAAAATTATTTTGAATTTGTTTAAAATATAAAATATTTATTATTCACTCCTTTTTTTCTTTTGGTAGAAACCTTTATTTTCACTCATGTTTGTTTTCTAAGTCTTTGTTTTATTGCCTTTTAGTTACCTGCTAATGGTATTTGTTTATCTTATTTATAAATTTCTTTATTAATTTATTAGATTTTAACCGCCCTCACTAACGGCTTAAATGATAAGTAAATATCTTCTTTTCACACATTCGCGTTAGTTTGTTTTCTAAGTCTTTTGTTTTTTCTTCATAAATACTTTTAGCGTTCTTGTAAAAAAACAAAGAAATTCTTATGTGTCATTTTTTTTAATATGAATATGTTACATTGTTTACATTAGGTAAAAAGATGTAAATAATATATTGTAAGCACAAATACAAAGAAATACACAATTTTTATTGAATTCAGGCTAAAAAATTAGAAAATTAAAAAATTAAAAACAAAAATTGTCTCAGACAGGACTAACTTTTAGTCTACTTTAAAGACTAAAATTTAGACTAGTTTTTGAATTATACATTAAAATAGGTTATACACTTTTAGACCGGACTTCAGTCTATTTTAAAGATTAGACTTAAGTCTACTTTAAAAATTAGACTTTAGTCCAGTTCATAAACTAGACTTTAGTCTAGTTCATAGACTAGACTTTAGTCTAGTTCATAGACTAGACTTTAGTCTAGTTCATAGACTAGACTTTAGTCTAGTTCATAGACTAGACTTTAGTCTAGTTCATAGACTAGACTTTAGTCTAGTTCATAGACTAGACTTTAGTCTAGTTCATAGACTAGACTTTTGTCTAGTTCATAGACTAGACTTTTGTCTAGTTCATAGACTAGACTTTAGTCTAGTTCATAGACTAGACTTTAGTCTAGTTCATAGACTAGACTTTAGTCTAGTTCATAGACTAGACTTTAGTCTAGTTCATAGACTAGACTTGACTTTAGTCTAGTTCATAGACTAGACTTGACTTTAGTCTAGTTCATAGACTAGACTTGACTTTAGTCTAGTTCATAGACTAGACTTTAGTCTAGTTCATAGACTAGACTTTAGTCTAGTTCATAGACTAGACTTTAGTCTAGTTCATAGACTAGACTTTAGTCTAGTTCATAGACTAGACATTAGTCTAGTTCATAGACTAGACTTTAGTCTAGTTCATAGACTAGACATTAGTCTAGTTCATAGACTAGACATTAGTCTAGTTCATAGACTAGACTTTAGTCTAGTTCATAGACTAGACTTTAGTCTAGTTCATAGACTAGACATTAGTCTAGTTCATAGACTAGACTTTAGTCTAGTTCATAGACTAGACTTGACTTTAGTCTAGTTTCATAGACTAGACTTGACTTTAGTCTAGTTCATAGACTAGACTTTAGTCTAGTTCATAGACTAGACTTTAGTCTAGTTCATAGACTAGACTTTAGTCTAGTTCATAGACTAGACTTTAGTCTAGTTCATAGACTAGACTTTAGTCTAGTTCATAGACTAGACTTTAGTCTAGTTCATAGACTAGACTTTAGTCTAGTTCATAGACTAGACTTTAGTCTAGTTCATAGACTAGACTTGACTTTAGTCTAGTTCATAGACTAGACTTGACTTTAGTCTAGTTCATAGACTAGACTTGACTTTAGTCTAGTTCATAGACTAGACTTTAGTCTAGTTCATAGACTAGACTTTAGTCTAGTTCATAGACTAGACTTTAGTCTAGTTCATAGACTAGACTTTAGTCTAGTTCATAGACTAGACTTTAGTCTAGTTCATAGACTAGACTTTAGTCTAGTTTATAGACTAGACATTAGTCTAGTTTATAGACTAGACATTAGTCTAGTTCATAGACTAGACTTTAGTCTAGTTCATAGACTAGACTTGACTTTAGTCTAGTTCATAGACTTGACTTTAGTCTAGTTCATAGACTAGACCTTAATCTACTTTATACACCTGACTTGACTCTATACTTAATTTTATGCTTGACTCTTTATGAATTTATTGCCCGAGCTCCAGACTAATTTTTGACATGATTCCTGACAATTTCTTTCGGCAAAACTCTTGACTATATTATGGTTGTTATTGTTGGCTATAATATAATTTAGATCGGATAGTCTATAATGCATGCTATATTATAGTTTTTTATTAGTTTAATTTTATAGTTAATGCTATATTTTAGACTTTGGACTCTGCTATTGACTATTTTATAGTTTAAACTTGAGACAATATTATAGCCTAAATTCTAGACTACCTTTTAGACTATACAGTAGAGTCTAGACTATAATCCTGTCTATTCTCTAGACTATTTTCTTCAACACTATATATTGATCTAGTTTAAAGCTTATATTATAGTTCATTTCCTAAATTGTACTACAATCTAGACTATACAATTTTCCATTCACTTAACTATATTATTATAGCCTTTAACCTATTTTCTGTTATTTTATTGTGATAGAATCTAGATAATAAGTAAAAGTAATACGGGACGAGTAATAACTCTATAGTCCATGGAAATAGTTCCCCTTTCTTTATTAAAGTTTATGGCCCAATTGAGTTCTTCCTATTATTTTCTAGATTTTCACATATAATTTAATTTATTTTTCCTTTTCTCTACCTTTTTTTGCTTCCATAATTGCCCTACAATTTGTTATTTAAGTTCTTAATTTCCCCCTTTTTTAACTAATTACTAACAATTAATATTGCAGTCTATCATAAATGTCAGCGCATTTTAGAAATGTCATTAATTTTCTCCCTCAATCACTGGATTATAAAAAAAGCTAAAATGACTTTAGAGCAAAAGAAAAGAAGTCATGGCAACAAAGTTTTAAGTTTCTTAAGAAATTATAGAAATTGAAAAAGTAATATGAATAAGAGAATAAAAAGCTAAAACTGACTAGATTTAATTAACGCTTATATGCACACACCCCATAAAAATAGTTGACATACAAGTTAATATTATTTGGCACATTGACAAAAACAAAAAAAAACAACAAATTACAAAAGTGAAGAAGAAGAAAAAATCTATACAAGAGTCAAATAGCAATGTAAATATACACTTTTATATAAAAAAGAGACACGACATCTAAAAATAGAGAAATCACCTTCAACATCAATGAATCTATAAAATCTGTTAAAAAACAGTGGTTTGAAAGAAGATAAAAAGAAGTATTTATGGGCTTTAAATAAAAGTCTAAAATATAAAATTTTTATTTTTTTCTTTTGTGGATTTTGACCCACTGTGCTTAGTTCTTCCTTAAGGGATTCTTATATTATTTTCTTTAATTTTTTAAATTGTTATTTTTATTTATTATTTTCTTAATTCATCTGTTTTTTATTTTGTTATTTTTTGTCCCACTGTGCTTAAACATCTTAAAACTTTTATATCTGTCCGTTTAGTATGGATTAACAAGCATTCCTCTGTGTTTTACTAATTCAAATGTTTAATAAAAATTAATCATAAAATAAAAAAAAATCTTTTTTAAAGCAACTAGCTTTACAAGGCACAGTGGGCTGGAAAATTTCAAAAAATTATAAAAAATTAAAAATTAAAATAGAATTTACTCTTAATAATTTGCAAGAAAAAAACATAAAAAATTTAAAATTTGTAATAATATTTTTTAATAATCTAAAAATCTTTATTAAAAATTAATACAAAAATTTAATTATTGACCTCATGTAAACAATAGGTAAATTTCAAGAAATCTTTAAAATTTTAAAATTATTTTTAAAAATTCTTAAAATCTATAAAATTTTCTAAAATTTACATTATTTCTTCCATCATTTACATGAAGTAAATAATGTAAATTATGTTAGTGAAAATAAATACTCAATGAAATTTGTTTCATATTTTTAATTAATCAAAAGGTCATGTAAATAAAAGTGTAATTACAAAAACAATTAATTTTATTTAGAAATTAATAATCTTTATAAAATTTAAAAGAATTTACATTATTTACATTACAATTGTCTAATGTAAATAATGTATTTTTAAATGAAAATATATCATTTATTTGTTTTATTATCTGTTACAAATTAAAAGCCATGTAAAAAATACAAACATTTTAAAAATTATACAAAAAAGTAAAATATAAAGTTACACTAAACTTGCTGTAGAATACATTAATGACATTTTGTAAATTATTCACAAAATAAGAGAAAATTATTAAGACAAATTGGTCAATTGTAATGAAATTTCTTTTAAAATGTTTCAATTGATTACTTTGGTAAAGTATAAGTAACTTAAAGGATACAAAATGTAACCTGTAAAAAATACAATGTAAATTATTTAAACTTAATAAAGAGATCTTAATTATTGACAATTTTCTTTACATGGAAGTAATTAATCTTAATTATTCAACTTAAGTAAAAAATTAATAGATTTCATTGACTTATTTAGTTTGAATGAAGGTCATGTAAATAATAGGTAAATTATGATAAAAATTACATTTAAGTAAAATATTAAAACAAAATAATAACTTAAACTAAATTAACTGTAATATACATTATTGACGTTATGTAAATTATACCAAAATATAAGTAGGAAATATCAAGTGAAATCTCATGAAATTTGTTAAAGAAAAACTAAATTGTTCACTTAAGTAAATTATGAGTAAACTTTACAATACACATATAATCGTGTAAAAATTATTGTGTAATTTATGAAAACATTTCTATGTACTTATTTTCATTGATGACATTTTGTAGATAATTATATAATTTTAAAAATAATTTAAGCTTAAAAAATTTACTTTTAATATTTTAACTACTCTTTTTTACATCTATAATTTCATGTAAACAATTGGTAAATATTCCAAATAAGTAAACATTTGTTTAGTTAATATGAAAAAGTATTATTTTACATTATTTACACTATGCAATTTTTAAGTAAATTATCCATATGAGATTTTGTTAAGGAAAAAGTTTCAATTTAAATAATTTACATTATGTAAACAATAAGTAAATAAAAGGAAATAATTCAAATAAATAAATATTTGTTAGGTAAATGAGCTACTGTTAGGTAAAATAATTAATTTTGTTAATTTACTCATGTAAAAAATAGGCAAATAATAGAAAAAGTAAAAATTTTGTTAAGTAAATGTGACTTTAACTAAAATTTACATTATTTACATAATGTAAACAATAAGTAAATGATACTTAATTAGAAAATAGTTAAAAAGAAATCCAGCCTTTTATTATTTTTCAAGATGTCTTTAATTTAAATAATTTACATTGTGTAAACAATAGGTAAATAATAGGAAATAATCCAAATAAGTAAAAAAATGTTAAGTAAATATGTTATTTACACCATGTAAACAATATATTAATAATATTTTATTAAAAAAATATTTAAAATAATTTCGAAAAAAAAAAATATTTTTTATATTATTTGCTTAAATGTTTTAATAATTTACATAAGTAAACAATAGGTAAATAATTGAAATAAGTAAAAATATTAGTAAATATGTCACTAATACCAATAAACAATGTAAAAATAATATTTATTAAAAAAAACTTATCTAATAAAATATTTTTTATATTATTTTCTTCAAAATATTAATAATTTACATATGTAAACAATAGGTAAATAATAGAAAATTCATAAAATTAATGAACATTTTTATTCACATGCAATTTCCCTTAACAAAAATTGTTTTTTACATTATTTACATCATGTAAACAATTGATAAAAATGAAGAAAAATATTGAAATTATACCAAAAATTTGTTTATCGGTTATTTTCTAAGTAAACCATGTAATATATTAAAATTTTATCCTCCCACTGTGGAAATTAATAATATTAATGAAAATTTTCATTCCCTTTGACAAAAATCATTTTTTACATTATTTACATCATGTAAACAATTGGTAAAAATGAAGAAAAATATTGAAATTATACCAAAAATTTTTTTATCGGTTATTTTCTAAGTAAACCATGTAATATATTAAAATTTTATCCTCCCACTGTGGAAATTAATAATATTAATGAAAATTTTCATTCCCTTTGACAAAAATCATTTTTTACATTATTTACATCATGTAAACAATTGGTAAAAATGAAGAAAAATATTGAAATTATACCAAAAATTTTTTTATCGGTTATTTTCTAAGTAAACCATGTAATATATTCTCGCACTGTGGAAATTAATAGTATGAGTGAACATTTTAATTCTCTTTAACAAAAATCATTTTTTACATTATTTACATCAATGTAAAAAATTGGTAAAAATGGAGAAAAATATTGATATTATGCCAAAAATTAGTTTATCGGTTAATTGTCAAGTAAACCATGTTAAATATTAACATTTTGTGTAAAAATATCCTCCCACTGTGAGCTGCCGAAAAAAGGTTCATAGGAAATACTTCCAACATGCAATCAAAACATCGATCAAATCGCACTTTTACCATAAATATTTACAGTTGATTTTGGCTGCTTCCCCCCTCAAAAAAACAAAGAGAATTATTACTTTCAACAACCAGCATAATCACAATGATTGTAGTCACTAATCTGAAGAAGAGAATTTTTGAAAAGTGAAATGTGGTTTATCGTCATATAGCTTATCATCTTTATAACCTGTATGTGTGTGTGTGTGTGTTTTTTTAAATCTATTATTAAGTTAATGACTTTATGTTGGTTATTAAAAATTAAGCTGTTTTAGAAGATTTATTTATTTTTTATTTATTTAAAATTTAAGCCATAAAAGATTTACTTCAAAATGTAAAAGAAATTATATTTTAAAAGATTCTTCTTCTTTATTTTTTTTTAATTAGCTAAATCATGTGAAAGTTTTATTTATGTTTTCTCTTCAAAAAAAGTTTTATTTATTTTAAATTAAAAACAAATAATTTTTTTAGTGTATTTGAATAAAAAGTCAATAATTATTAAAATAAATTTTTTATTGAACGCTTTTCTTGGAAAGGCCGCACGCAAAGTAGTCATTTGTGGGGTTAATTACAATTAAAGCTTTTAGGTTAACATTAAGCTTTAATAAATTTGTAAAAACGAAGAGCTTAATAAAGAAGGGAGAAAATTACTTAATTTCACATTAAAAATATAATTTTTTTAAACAACACGAAAAGAAAGAATCTGAAATAGAGTCTTGACTGTAGTTTAAACTCAAAATGGAACTGAAATTAAAATTAGTATTTCAATTAGAACCTGTTTTTAAAATCTAAATCAAATCAGAATTTGAATCAGAATCTGAACTATAATTCAGAATAAAATTCAAACTAACACGAAACTGAAATATGAACTAAAATCTGATTTATATGCCAAAACAGAATCTTAACTGAAGGCTAAACAAGAATCTGATTTGATCCTGATCCTCAACTATAATAGAGGATCTGAAACAAAACAAAAAATAGAATCTGAACTAACGTCTGAATTAGAAACTAAATCAAAAACTAAACCAGAATCTTGTCTAAAAGCAGAAAAAAAGCCGCAAATAAAATATGAATATAAACCAGAATCTGAATTTGAAACCAAATGGATATCTGAACTATAATCATAATTATAGTTCAGATATCTAAAACTCTAAATAAGAATCGGAAAGAAAATCTGAATAAGAATTTGAACTGAAGTCTGAAACCATAAAAAAATACTGAAGTGGAATCTTCACATCACTCCGAATTAAAATATTTATATATTTAAATCCGAACTTTAATCTGATATAAAATCTAAGCAAAATTCTGAATTAGAAATTGAACAAGACTCGAAACCAGAAATTGTACTAGAATCATATTAAGAATCTGGACTAAAATCTAAACTCAAATATAATTTATATTTGAGTTATATTTGAGAACTTATATCTGAAATTGATTCTTTAGTCAAATCTGAACTTAAATATCAACCAGACCATATTTCAGTATAAACAAGAGAATCTGAACTCTGGTTCAGATGAGAAATCGAACTAGAATTAGAACTAGAATCTAAACTAGAATCTGAACTAAAACTGAACTAGAACTGAACTAGAACTGGACTAGAATTTGAACTGGAATCTGAACTGGAATTTGAACTGGAATCTGAACTAGAATCTGATCTAGAATCTGAACTGGAATCTGGTCTAGAATCTGGACTAGAATCTGAACTGGAATCTGAACTGGAATCTGAACTAGAATTAAAACTAGAATCTGAACTAGAATCTGAACTGTTATAACAAACAAAAATCAATATAAATTATTGACAAAATAGATTTTTTTATGAAGCAGAAAATGGAATAAGAGAATTAAACTTTAATTGCTAAATAAATATTTAGAGCAACAATTGTAGAAAACACTTTAATGTAATGAAAATTAAGAATAATTTAGCACAAAAGAAAAGAAACACAATAAATAAATGGAAAATGAATGAATGAATGAATGAATGAATGAATGAATGAATGAATGATCTAAACAAGTAAGAATGCTAAATTCGGCTAAGCCGAATCTTTAATACCCTCCACCTCCATAAATGCATGTGAATAAATGTGTTATATATCGTATTTATTCACACAAATACACTTACAGACGTATACGAAAGTTCTTCCCTTGAACTTAGAGGTTGTCTTAGATATCGGTCTATAACTTTTAATTTATTGAGCAGATTCTTCTGGTTTTAAATAGAAAACCTCTCGGGACTATAACAAACACTAAGACAAAATTTCATAGAGTTTTTTCGATTATTGTGGATGTGAGAGTGCCAATATCACACATACGACTAGAGAGATAAACAGATAGAAGGACAGACAGACGGACATAGCCAAATGGACTCACGTTTAAATTTGAGGCAATAATATATATACCTAATGATGCCAGTAATCATTCCTCCTTAGCGTTACACACAGAATGACATACATAATACACCTTCTTTACCACTAAAAATGGACAAATTTGTTTAGAAAATTTTAGTTTATTTGTAGAAAAATCTATTTTGTGGACTTCAACTTTAATTAAAAAGATTGATGAGTTAAAACAGACAAACGTGGTGGACGGACACATGGAAGAGATATGGAAAATGTTAAGATTCGTGTTGTTAAATCTTAAAAGATTTAACAACAAATGTTGCTGTTTATAATGATGATGACCAGATAGTGGCAAAAAAGTGGGTGCCAAAAGGATCAGTTGGAAAATTTTTCGCAAAATTTCTTTCTATTTAGTTTTACTCAAAAAATTCCTATAGAGCTTTTTATGAGCTTTAATTAAAGTCAAAATTACATTTTGCATTTCTTGTATTCATCTGTTCATTATTTTAATGATCATTTTCTGGTTGCCAAAGAACATCTGTCGATGTTGATTTGACACGGTTAATGTCACTGTCACCGTCTTGTATTTGGTTTTCTGTTTTATTATTTTCTTCTTTTCATCGGTTTTATAATCTTTTTTTTTGGTTTCTTTATTTTCTTTTTGTTGTTTTCTCCATTTCTAAGACAAGATCATAAAAATTACTCTTTTGCTTGTTTTACAACGGTTTTTTATTATTATTTGATTTTATTTTCATTTTAAGCTTTTAATGCCACCAAAAAAATAATTATGATAATAATAATGATCATTATTATTTATTTGTTGTCATCATCTTCTAATTATTTTCATTTCAGATTTTTGTTACGCTTTCCCAGCTGCCAGATCTTTTTCTATTCTTTTTCTGATATTTCAAAAAATTAATGTAATTTTTTTGCAGCGTTTAATTTTTTACCAGAGAAATAGTTGGTAATATGAGATTTTAGTCTTAAAGTCTAGACTTTTGGGGAATCAATTCAAGCCAATATGAAAAGTTATAGAATGATTTTACTGAAAATGTTCACGAAAACTCTTCACATCTTTCAGTTCTTTTAGTTCTGATTTTAGTCAAGATACCAAATTATAGTTTAAATTATATTTCAGATTCTAGTTCAAACTTTAGTGTCGTTTTCATTTCGGAATTTAATTCATATTCCAGTTTATATTCCAATTAGGATTTTGTTTTGAATTAGTTCAGATTCTGATACAAATTCTAGCTCAGATTTTGTGTAAAACATAGTTCAAATTCAGAATTCATGTTCAGAATTAACCTCAAATTTTGGATCAAATTCAATGTTGAAATGCTGGTAAGATTTTAGTTCAGATTGAAATTTAAATTCTAGTTCAGATTCTACTTTAGATTCCAGTTCAGAATCTAGTTCAAATTGTAATTTAGATTCTATTTCAGATTCTAATTCAGATTCTAGTTTGGGTTCTAGTTCAGATTTTAGTTCAGATTCTTGTACAGATTTTAGTTCAGATTCTAATTCAGATTCTAATTTAGATTCTTTTTCAGATTCTTGTTGAGATTCTAGTTCAGATTTCAGTTCAGATTCTTGTTGAGATTCTAGTTCTGGTTCTAGTTTTGATTATAGTTCAGATTCTATTTCAGATAGAAGTTCAGAGTCCAGTTCTTATACTAATTCAGATTTTAGTTCAGATTCAAGTACAATTTATAGTTCAGATTTTAATTCTCATTCTTGTTAAGATTCTGTTCAGATTCTAGTTCAAATTCTAGTTCAGATTAAAGTTAAGATTCTAATTCAGATTCTAGTTGAAATTCTAGTTTAGATTCTAGTTGTCGTTCTGTTCTAGTTAAAACTCTGGTTGAGATCCCATTTAAGATTCTATTAAATCATCTAATTCAGATTATATATCAGGTTCTTTTTCAGATTTTACTTCAGTTTCCTGTTCATATTCTAGTTCAAATTAAGTACTTTTTGTTTCTTAGAAAGATTTGAATGATTTGATTATGATTTTAGTTAAACAAATTATATTTTCCATTATTTATCTAAAAATGAACATAAATTTGTTGTCTTATCTGTAGCAATTTTTTAAATTTTTCCCAATTTTGTTTAGAAAGTTCTTTAATTCCTGCTCTGTTTTAAAAATAATGAAATAAAAAGAGGCCTTAGTAATTATAATAATTAAGCTCTTTTGTTGCTTTTTAATACCCCAATTTCTTTTTCTTCTTATTTTAGGCAATTAAAGCCCTAAATTGGTAATAAATCTTGACAGTAATTGAGAGACATAATAACGTGTTTGTATTTCAGCCCCAGAAACAAGAAATTAATTAAAATAAAAAAACATACAAATTGTTGGTCAAAAATCAGAAATAACCAATATTAAGTGATTTTCATTTAACAACTGCAATTGCAAGACTGACTTTTAGTTTGTCAGTGAAACAACGTTCAAGTTCAGGGCTAAAGAACTTGCTTTAAGAAGAGACAAACAGAAAGAGAGAGAGAGAGAGAAAACTCTACACTTTTTTTTGGAAAACAAGACCTTGATCTTGCTGTTAATGTTTATGTTTTAGACTCTAATAATGTTAGCTGGTTTATGTTGGACTCTCTCGCTGTTAACTTCTTTCTTTTTTTATGTAGAGACTTTTGAATTGTTGTCTTTTGCTGCCTGTCAAAATGACTGTTAGATTCTTTTACTTGTGCTCTGCTTTCTCTGTGTGTGCGTCTCTGTGTGTGTTTAAACATTCTTACAACTCTTTTTCTGTTTTGTATTTCCTCTGTTGTGTTGTTGTTCTTTTTGGCCATAATAAATTTTTCTCCATTTAAGTTTAAATGGCCTCAACATAAAAGAAAACCAACAAGAAACGCCAATTATTTTTCTAGCACTTCTTTAAGCTGCTGTTACTGTTGCTGCGGCTGCCACTTGTGGAGACCTTGTCCAAAGGCATAAAAGAGACAAATTTTACAGGTTCAAAGTCATTGCTCATGATGCAATTGTGGAGTTAACATCGGTGAAATTTTGAAAAAAGAAATTAAAGAAAAAAATAGAAATTTTTTTTGCTTAAGAAAAAAATTACACTGCAAAAAGCAAAAAAAGAGATTAATTAAAACTCTTTTTTTGTAAAAAGTAATTGCTTCCTGTGGATTATTAAAAGAAATACAAAATAAGTGTAATAAAACATAAATTTGTGACTCCTGTTATTTATGACAAAATATTTTTAAAATATTTAAGAAAATAAAAAATTAATAAACAAAAATTATAAAAAACAAAGAATTTTTATGGCAACAAAATAAATAACAAAAAAAGTGCAATAAATAAATTTAATAAAAAATATTTTATAAAAAAAATCCGCAAAATATTTTAAGAAAATTCTTAAATATTTAATAACAAAAAAATCAAGCTTTAAATTATTCGAAAAAAGGTATGTTTTATTAAAAAAAAAAATAAAAAGCTAAAATTTTAAGTGTCAAAAAAAACAAAAGACTAAAGTTACAAACTTTTCTTATCAAAAAAATCAACAAAAATTTGTTCTAAAAAAAGGATTTTTGCAACAGCTGCTTAAAACTCTAAAAAGATGTATGCAAATTCAGCTTAAAAATGACAGAACTCGGAAACAAAAAAAAGATTTTAAGCCAGAAAATAAATTTTATTAATAAATATTTTAAAAAATTATTAAAAATGAAAAAACTTCTCCAAAATATTTGAAAAATTCACCAAAATGACCAGAAAAAAATGTTTAAAAAATTCTCAATTAAAAAAAGTTTAAATGAAAATCAAAAGACTTAAGCAACAAACTTTAAATTAAATAAAAAATGAAATATTGAAAATTAAAATAAGTAAAATGGATTCTTAATCGTTTTAAATATAATTATTATTTTTTTTAATAAGAAAAAGACTTTAAACACAAACTTGAAATTTTTTAAAGGAAAAATTAACATAAAAATCGATTTGAAGATTAAAGAGAAAAAATAAAAATAAGTTTTTTTTTTTTTTTTTTTTTTGAGAAAAAAATTTAAATTTTTTATAAAACAAAAACAGTCTCAAAATTTTTGAGTTACAATAACAAAATTGTTTTTCAATTAAAAAGAATCCAAAAATATAAGAAAATGTCAGTTTTTGCCAATGAAAAACAAAAGACTTAAGACACAAACTTTTAAAAAATTTCAAAGAAAAATGTTTTATAGACTTTTTGGTCAAACTAAAACAGTTGTTTAATACAATAAAAATTAAGCCAAATTTGATAATTAGTTTTTGTCATTGAAAAACAAAAGACTTAAGACACAAACTATTAAACATGGCAAAGATGCTTCAAAAAAACAAAATGATTTTTTTAAGGCCAAAATATATATAAAAAATATTTAAAAAAATCGTCCTTTCACAAATTAATTTTTTTCGAATTTCAAAAATTAATATTTTATTTCAGCAGCATTTTCTGACTTTTTGAAAATAAATCAAATTTCAATTTCAAATATGTATTTTTGAAAAAATTACCCTCCATTGTTACATAAATTTCTAAAAATAAAGTTTTTTTATGTGTCAAATAACATTTAAAATTTAAAACAAAAGACTTAAGCCACAAACTTTAGTCTAAAAGAAAATGTTTCAAAAAGACTTATTGAAATTATCTGATAGAATTCTGAAAAATTCCGAAAAAAATAAATCTGATCAAAATTCTTAACAAATTAAAATTCTTCTCAGCAACATGTTGCAAAAATTAGATTTTTTGAAAAAAAAAAATAATAAATAATAAAATATTAAACTTAAATACTCAATTAATTTTTACCCTTCATTTTGTTTCAGCCACATGTTGCCAAACATTCAAAAATTATAATAAATGAAAAACATACAATCAGAAATTGGAAAAAATTACCCTTTTTTATTTGAAATCCTTAAAATCTTAAATTTTTTGAAATATTTACATTTATATTTAAATTTTTATGTATATTTTTCTTTGTCAACATGTTGCAGATTTTTGAATTTATTACAAAAGTAAAATTTGTAATAATTTTTTGTTTAGTTTTATAGATTGACATAAAATTATTCTATAAAAAGTTACATTATCTATAAAAGGCTTCAAAAAAATAATATTAAAAAAACTTAGCAACATGTTGCTAATCAAAAAAATATTAAAAAACAAATTTACTTTAACAAAAGAGTTTGGAAATCACTCAAAATACAAGTCACTTAATAAAAACTGATAGCAATCTTAAAACTAAATTAATACAGTAATAATAAATGTTTCAGCAACATGTTGCTAAACACGAAATATTAGTGAATGTAAGACTTTTTAACTTTTTATGTAAAAAAATAATAAATAAAACTAGTAAGAATAATTATATATATTTATTAATTTTTAAATATTAGATTTACTTTTAAGATATTTAACTAAATAGAATTCTTAGAATGGTTATATATTTTGAATGCTTCACATATGTAAGCACACATATACAATATATAAAGTATATTTACCTTCATCAATATTCAAACTAGCAACTCAAACAGATAGACGGAAGGACGGACATAATTAAAACAATTCAAAAAGCAATTCTAAGTAAAATAATATATATCTGAAATTCCTAATTTATTGCAAATGCAGGAGAAGATATATATTTTTCGAAACTTTGCAAATAACACCACAAATATATAATTTATGAAGACATTAATATATTTAAAGAACAACTAACAATTCAATCGGATAGACGGAAGGACGAACATTGCTATAACAAATCCAAAAATGATCTTAAAATAACTTTTAGTAGTAATCACTAATTTATATTATTTTATCATTAATTGAGACCCAATTTTGCTTTTGATCTTTATATTTAATTTTTTTTTCAAATAACTTTTTTATTAATTTCTTTCACTTCAAAAAAGGAAATGCTTTTTATTTTATTCCTGTAATTTCTCTCTTTTGTGTCAACATTAACGGTATTCTATCGCTTTTTTTACAAATATTTGCCAAAAGGAAATGCTTAAGTCTTCAATTTTTTTCATTCCCAATGATTTGCATGAAATTATGTTAAATAGAAAAGTAAAGGAAGTCATCTATAAGAAAGTCTTATGAGAAAAAGATATAATTGATTATTTATTTTATAATTTAATTAAAAGACTTTAATGGAAAAAGAATTGGATCGATTACTAGAATATTTTAGTTGTTATTTAAAAGGAAATGGAAAAAAATTTAAACAAGAAAAAAGAAAAAATTGCTTGAAATTAGACAAGTCATTGCGAAGAAAGACCAGCAACATGTTGCGAAAACAATTGTTGAAAAAACATAAATAAATAAAAAAAATTTTAAAAAAAATTCAAATAATTAAAAAAATGTTTCAAAATTTTTTAAAACTACAGCAACATGTTGATGAAACTATTTAAACAACATATTGCAAAACAAAATTAAAATTAATTTAAATTTAACAAAATTATTTTATTTTCTTTAAATAAACAATAAATAAAATAAAAAATTTTTAATTACTTTTTTTTAGGAAACAAGTAATAAAAATTAAAGTGGTTCAAAATTTATAAAAATCGAATGTTCAGCAACATGCTGCTAAGGCTTTGATTATTTGCAATTTTTACATTTTATTTATTATTTTTTTATTTTTTTGTGTTAATAATCAAAAATTATGTTTTAAAATTTAGTTTTTTAAATATATTGTCTTTAGCAACATGTTGCTAAGTTTTAAATATAAGATTCATTGCAACATTCTAGAGCTAATGTTATTTTTTTATAAAGTAATTTTATTCCAATTTGGTTTGCTATATAAAAAGATATTAGAAATTAAGTTTTGGTTACATTTTTCATTAAGCAACATGTTGCTGAAACTGTAAATTTCCAATATTTAATTGAGTTTCATGGCTGATGGAAGATTTTTTGAATGATTTTTAGTCTATTTTTATAAATCATGTTATTTCTTCTATAATCTGGGTTCAGCAACATGTTGCCAAATTGAAATTATTACTTTTTTGACAGCGATAGTTTTCAATAAGTGATTTTTTATAGGTTATATAATTTTATACAAATTTCATTTCACATTTTCCTAATGGAATTAATTTAGGCATTATTTAATGTTTAGCAACATGTTTCTCATATTTAATGGTCAAATTTTAACACAATTCTTGTTTTCTAAGTAAAATTTTTTAAATGATTTATTTACTTTAGATATTTTATGTTGAACTTCTATTAAATGAAAATATTTTTTTGCTGAATTTGTGTTTAGCAACATGTTGCTTACATTTAATTTGAATATATTTATAAGAGTTTTATTTTTATAGTAAATTTTCTTATAATTGCTTATGTGATTTCATTGAATTAAAAGATCAAAAAGAGGTTGTTATAAATTTTATGTTTAACAACATGTTGCTGATATTTAACAATTATGTAAACTAGACTTTTATTGCCTGTAGAAAATTTTCTTATAAAATACCATTTGTATCGGCTAATTTTTATTCATTTGCCAACATTTTCTTTATGAAGTTAAAGGAGTTAATTAAGAACAATTGTTATGCGGTGATTTTTTTGTCAACATGTTGCTGAAGTAAATTTCTTTTAATAAATTTCGTTACTTAAGTCTTTTGTTTTAAAACAGAATAATTTATATTTGATGTGGATTTAAATGATTAAAATGTTTATTTCTTTTAAGTCTTTTGTTTTCTAATTAAAATTTTTTTTAAATTTCTTTCACAAAATTTAATTGAGATTTTGATTAAAGTTTTTTTTATTCAAATTTTTCCTTTTAAAATATTTGTGTCTTAAGTCTTTTGTTTTATTTTTACAAAATAAATAATTCTTTTCTCTTCTTAATCTTAAGAAAAGAAAGATAAATCATGTAATTTTGATAAATTATCTTTAATTTCCTTATTTAAGTCTAAATTTCTTTTATTTTCGTCTATTTACAATTAAATTAATCTTCTTTTAACAATTTACCACCTCTTTAAAGATAATTACTTTAAATAGTTTTAAATTTATAGCTGATTTGTTTAGATCAACTATAATTCCAAGAAAAAAATATTCCCATCAATTCAAAATTACTTTCCCAAAAACAAAAGAAGCAACAATAACAACAATAAACCAGAACATGAAAGCATTTTTTGTTTTTGGATTTGTTGTAGTTTGTGGTCATTAAACTGCATTAAAGCCACAAAATACCAAAACCTTGTTTAAAGTGAAATTAAGGTCAAAAGCTTGAAATATAAGCATAAATACAAAAAAAAGCTAAAAGAAAGACTGAAGACTGCATTTTAATGGAAATTAAAGAGAAAGAAATAAATTCTTTTATTTTTGAGAAAAGAAAGACAAAAGAGAAGCAAAAAATGCAGTCCGAAAACAAATATTATGAATTTGAAATTTAGAAATAAAATTATGATTTTTTCATATTTTTTTTTTCTCTTTAAAAATTTTTAAGAGTTAAAAAAAATTATTTATCTCAATATAATTCTTAGAAACTTATTTTTTCAAACAAGTAATTATAATTGTTAAACTATTTATAAAAACATCATTAGCACCTTTAACCGTTATTTTGTAATTACATTTAGCTAAAGACTCTGTCTTGCTTAAACTAAACCTCAAATAGCCATAAACCTAAAGCCCGTTTTAATGCGTAGACTTCTTGAAATTCAAAATGAAATAAAAACACTTATAAAGGCGGCTACTGTTTAGACAAAAACAACAAGAACATAAACTATAGCAAACAAGTTTGGTTGAGTTAACAGTTAAAAGAACACACTTAACTAAAAATGTTCTTTAAACTTGATTTTTCAACTTCTTTTGCTCATTAGTTTATTACATTATTAATAATTAACGGCGAAGAACAATTCTTGCTTAAAATTTTACTAAAACTGAAAAAATTTTGTTTCAGCAACATGTTGCTAAACTTAAAAGAATATGAAATGAATGTAATGCCTACGAAAACACTTTTAATTGATTTTTTTTTATACAGCGAAAACAATTTAGCTAAAACGGAAAAAATTTTTCTTCAGCAACATGTTGCTAAACTTACAACAATATGTTACTAATCTTTAAATGAAAGAAAAATCCAAATTAACACTTAACTTTAATTAAATTAATCCAGCAAAGAAAATTTAGTTTAATATGACGAAAATTTTCTTTCAGCAACATGTTGCTAATTTTTTTTAAATATGTTGCTATGCTTAAATTGAAAATTATACATTCAAAATCAGTTTAAATTTATATTTATTTTTTATATTTCATCAAAAGAATTTTTTTATTAATTTATATATTTGTTAATTTAGAATTTTGCATCAGCAACATGTTGCTAAATCTTCAACAACATTTTTTGTTGAACTTGGGAAAAATAATTTATTAAAAACAATAATTTAAAACTTTGTCAAAACTTAATTTTGTTCTAATTGTCACCGGAAAATTACTTTATATTTATTTTTTATTAGCAACATGTTGCTAATAAGAAATTTGGTAAAAAAAATAGAGTTTTCAAACATAAAGTCCAAAATTAATGTTTTCCAAAGCCTGTTTTATGGTGTGGTTTTTTAATTTGTTTTATAGTCAGACTTGTAATGTGTCCTATAGTCTGGTCTAAAGTCAACTAAATAGTTTATAGTTTGGTCTATAATGTGCTTTACAGTCAAGTCTATAGTATAGTGTATAATATTACCCATAATTTGTTTTATAGTCTGGACTATAATCTGATTTAATGTCGGACCAATAGTTTGGTTTACGTGTAGTTAACAGTACAGTCTATAGTCTGGTTTATGATTTGATCTATAGTGTGTCCTATAATCCGTTCATTAATAAGTTGTGGTCTATATTATATACTATAGTCAGGTTTATAGTCTGTTGGATGAGTGGCCTCTCAACGGCTCTATAACCTTATTTTGCCTCCGCTTTAAACTCTGATCTGTAATTCAAACTATAATCTGAATTATTTCCTTATCTCTAATTAAAATTATAGTTCATTTAATTTAAGCTTTAATTTCATCAGATGAAAAAGAAATTTAATATAAATTATGAGTTTCATTTTCATCTCCATTTCATCTTGATTACTCACGATGTCATCAATATTCATAAGTTTCTTTTCATTAAATTAAATTTCAAAGATTTCTAATGATTTAACCTTTTCCCCTTTATGGCCAAAAACTAATCTCTAACTGATTTGTTTATAACATTTTTTTTAACTCTTGAGAAACGCCTTCATATCAGCAAAAATTGGCAGCATCATCAGACAATTTGTAATTAATCAAAGACCCCGCAAAAAAAACAAAAGCAATTTAAATTCCAAACTCAAATTGATAAACAAATTTCACTTTTTATAAAAAAAGGCAAAAAAGACACAAATTTTAAATTAAAGAAGAAGAAGAAAAAAAGCAAAAGTAAAAAAAAATATGAAAAAAATAAAAATGATTAAACAAAAATTGAGAGGAAAAAAACTGAAAAGGAATAAAGAAAGAAATTAATACTTTCTTTATTTAAAAAAATGGTTGAAATTGGGGATAAGGAGAGAAAAAGGGGATTTGATTCAAAAAAATATGTTGTCTTTATATTAAGCGGGAATTTGTTTAATTTTTTGAACAAAAAAAATGCTTTAAGAAACAAAAGACTTAAGACACAAACCTATTTTATATTACGCTTGTAGCTTAAGTCTTTTGTTTGTTAATGATTTTTTTTTAATTTTTAATAAAATTCTAATTATTTTCATTTCATTTAAAACTTAAAAAGTGTTTATTGTTTTTTTATTAAAAACCTTCTTCACAATGATTAAGCAAAAATTCTCAAAAACACTTAAACCAAAAAACTCGAAAATTCTTCCAACCAAAAAAAAAAAAAAAAAGAATTCGAAAGTGATTTCATAAAATGAAAATGAAAACCAAAATAAAAGATGGTTAAAGAAGAAAGAGGCAAACACAAGAAAAAATTAAATTGTTTGTTCTTTATTTTTTTAGTAAAAATAACTCCCAAATGTTTATCTTCAAAATCTGTGTTATACAACGGTTTTCTGTAACACTTTTTTTCACCAGCAACAATTTCATTCTTTTCTTTCTTAACGGCATAACAAAGTTTTATTAATAATCTAACGGCTTAATGATTTAAATAACATTAAAGATTTATGAAAGATTCTGAATGTGTTTTTTTTCTTCATTCTTCAGCTCAGGGTGTCTTTTTAATGAGAAAAACTCATATGACAACTTTCATCTCTTGTGTTTTGTGAACAAATTCTGAAGAATTTTATTCTTTGTTATTAACAGTAAATGTTAATAACATGATTTTTATAAAAAGAACTTGAATAATGATCAAAATTAACCCATATTTTTAACAATAAATAAACTCCAAACGTTTACTTAAACAAAACAAATAAATAAAATCTTTTATTTAAAAAATATGTCAAATGCATTTTTTTAACAAAAAATTCTGCTTGAAAAGTTAGCAACATGATGCTGAAATTCTTAACTTAAAAATATCAATCAATATTTTGTTTCAATAGCAAAAATATAAAAAATTTGAAAAGTTTTTTAAATTTTGGGTTAAGAATTAAAGCATATGTTGCTAAGGCCAGTTGTTGCTTGAAAGACAAGCAACATGATGCTGAACTTTACTTAAAAAATCAAATTGTTTAATAGTAAAATAACAAAATTGTTAAAGCTTTTAAAATTCTATAATAAGAATAAACAACATTTGCAACTCATATGTTAAAAATACAAAACATGATGCTGAAACTCTTAACTTAAAATATCAATCAAAAATTTTGTTTCAATAGTAAAAATTAACCAAAATTTTTTTTTTTTTTTTTTTTTAATTTTGAGAATTTCAACAACATGTGCTAAGGCCTGTTACTTAAAATCTAGGAAAAAATTAAGTTAAAACATAAGTTATTATAAAGCAACATGTTCACAGCAATAAATAAAAATTTTTTAAATATTTAAAAATAAAATTCAATCACCAAAAAAAATTAAACAATTTAATTGAATTGATATTGTTGCTTGTTCTAGCGTATAAGATGTTAGCAACAGTTTTCAAGTCTTTCAAGCCATAAACAAATTAAATTTAAACAACCCAAGAAAAAATATATAAAATATTTAAAATCCTTTTAAAAATTAAATTTTTTCATCAACATGTTGTTTGAGATTCAAAAAAAATAGTATAAAACATCTTAGGCAAACTTTTGAGTAAGAAAAAATTATATTAAAAACATCGAATTTGCTATAAATCTGCAATATGTTGACAAATATTTTGATGTTAAAAGCGAAATATTTTTAATATAAAAAAAACAAAATTTAAACACTCAAAAATAAATTAAAATTTAGATTTTTTTATTAAGGAATTAGACAGGTTAAGCAACATGTTGCCGAGGTTTTAAAAGTTGAATATTGTAAATCGAACTTTAAACGAAAATATATTTTAAAGATTGTTTAGTCTTCATTTTTAATTAAAATAAGTTTTTTAGAAATTTAATGTTTGTTTTAAAAAAAAAAAACTATTTTGGCAACATGTTGCTTAACATTTTCATCAACAATTTTGTTTTAAAATGAGCATTTATAGATATAAATAAATTTAATTAGTTTAAAAAATATACATTTAGTCATATAAATTTGTAAATGTTTTTAATGTTAAAGTCAATATATTGCAACATGTTGCTAAACATTTAAAATATATAATTTCCATTTAAAATGAAACTATGTTATTGGAATATTTAAATGTAAAAACTGTAAATAATACATATTAAATTTTTTTAATTTTTGGCATGAATTCCCAGCAATTTGTTGCTTATAAAATTATGTTCCTTCAACATGTTGATGAAAAATTTAAAAAAAATATATATTATTTTTTGCCTTAAATTAAAAAGAAAGTCTTTGTTTTTTATTATTTTTTTGTAAGTGAGACTTTTACATACATTTTCTTTTAAATAATTTATTTTAATTATACGTAATTTATCTTTTAGGTCAAGTGATGAACTTTCTTTGGAGATTTTTTAACAATTTTCTATCTTTATTATTTCTTTTAGTTGATAATAACTTTTAAGTAGATTCGCACACTTCTAAAACATACTTCCCCTGTTATTTTTCTTAACTCCAAAATTTCTAGATAATTTTTTGAAAATAATTGTATTTTGAGATTTTGTCTCCAAAACAATAGCAATTTTTTTAAGAAACTAGAACACTTGTTTTTTTTTTCATAAAACAATAGATATTTTTATAGGCCAAAAATATTAAATTTAATTGTAAAAGAAATGACATTAAAGTCTTTTTTCTTCTTCATAACATAACCACAAAAAGAAAAAGTTATTTTTAAATGTTTCTGATGTTTTTTTGTAATGAAATGGAAAATGTTTTTCAACTATTTTGTTGTAATTTTTATGAATAATCATGTCTGTTAATATTAAGAGTTAATAACGCTCATAAAAGTAAAAATAATAAATGAAATGAAAATCATATAAAACGAAAAATAGACAAAATGAGAACACTTTCACGTTTTTTTGTTTTCAATGAAAAGCAAAAAAAAACACTTGGGGTGCCTACAATTTTGTGTAGAAACTAATTTTCTTTTAAAGCTAATTTAAGCTAAAAACAAAAGATCTCATTTAATAATTTCTTTTATATAAAAGAAAGTGTAAAAAATTATGAAATTAAATATTTTTTCAAACTTGATCTTTCAAAAAGGGGTGTGAGTAGCATTTGATTTAATTTAAATATTTAGCAACATGTTGCTAACAAAATAAAATTATCAATTTAATTGATCTAAATTTGTTTTTGATCTTTGTTTTCTTAAAAAATTTAATTTAATTTAATTAATAATTTCCTATTTTGTTAAAAGAATCTTGCAACATGTTGCTTTATGTTTAGCAACATTTGAAATATAAAGATTTTAAAGCAAATATTTTTGGCAATTATTTAATTAACATGTTTTGTTAAATGTTTTCCTACATTTTTCTATAAAACAATATTGCATCATTTTGCTTTTTTATAAAACAATTTTTGAAAAATGTTGCTAAGATTTTTTCAGTACCACCACATAAATATTGACCATTTCTGGCCAAAATTTTTAAGTAATTGAACTTTAGTTTTAGATTTAATGCAAAAAAGTCGTTTAATCTCCAGAAAAACATCAAAATAAAAAATGTTAAAAAAAATTTAATGAAATTTTTTTTCTGCTGGTTTTTCAAAAGAACATTTGTTGTGTTGCTGGCTTTAATAAAATTTTTTTTGTGCTTCATTTAATTTCCCTCTAAAAAAACTGAACTTCAAATTCTTTATAACAACTTCTCCATCAGGTTCCTGTGGAAACTGTAGAAACATATTTAATATTGAAGACCTTTAGTTTATCTTCTATTTTAGCTTTTTTTGCTTTCACTTTACTTTAAGCCGAGTTACAATGTTCTAATTGTTATAAACACCACCACCGTTACGTTTGAATGCATTTTCAAAACATTTTATTCTGCTTCTTCTTCGTTTCATGTTGTATTGAGTAAGAAATGTTGCCAAGAGTTTTTGATCGTGTTCTTCTTTTTTTTTAATATTTTGCCGCTTGTGGTCTGTTATTACAATTTTCCATGTTTTCAAATATGTATTGCATGTTAAGTTGCACGTAGTTGTATTTGATGTTGTTATAGTTATTTTCTATTCAAAAGTCTTGTCTAAATGCTGGTAAACGGGTGTTATCGTAACAACATACAAAAGCTACACTATATTTCTAAGACAATAAGGTTTAAGAGAAGAAAATGCACTGAGAGAATTTTAAATTCTGGAACTAAGCTTAAAATGTTTTTAATTTTAAAACAATTTGATTTCAGCAACATGTTTCTGGAACCTTTTCTTTTAGCTAGAAATTGCTTGAAGCAATTTTTGATTACAAAATTAAAACTCCTTCATTTCATTTTCTCAATAAAATTAACAAAATTTTAAATCTTTTGGTTAAGCAACATGTTGCCGGAAGTTTTTTCTGTTGACAGAAGCTATTTTTCATTAGGAACATCGAGCTAAAAATCAAAAGGTTGTTTAATTCTGAATTAAAATTTTGCCTTGTCATGTTTTTCATAAAATAAATAAACTACTTTTAATATTTGAATTAAGCAACATGTTGTTATAAGTTAATTTTATTATCTACATGATTGTGGAAACTATTTCTTATTAGCAACATGGAAGGATAATTTAACAGATCCCTATATATTGAAACAAAACGATTTCTTTGCACCTTTTAGTCTTAAATTAGTGAAAATTTTTAATATTTGGGTTCGGCAACATGTTGCCAGAAGCTAATTCTACTAGATTCATGATTTAAGAAGTTTTTCCCATTAGCAACAAAAAGTTAGAATTAAAATTTAAGTGCAAAAATTTTTATTTGTTTTATGCAACAAACATGTTGTTTTGAAAATTTTCTTTAACAACATGTTGCTATAAGTCCAAAATAATTGTTTTTTATTTATTAAAATGTTAAATCTCTTTATTTCTATAATTTTCCTAATTTAAAACAATTTTAAACAAAAATATATGCTTATCAACATGTTGCTAAACATATATTCTTAAAAAGTCATAAAAATTATTAGCGAAAAACTTTTATTTCCTTTAAAATTTCTTATAATTTCAATTAAATGTTCCCCTTTCTAACTCCCAAAACATTTCTTTCGGTGTTTTTGTATTATTTCCCTCTAAACTTATCCTTAGTTCTTCTTACTTTGTTAGTCTATTGTTTATTAAAAACAAACTGCGCAAAAAATGTTAATATTGTTTTATAGCAGCTGTATATATTCTTGCATATAATGTTTACAATTTTTTTCTCCTCTTAACACAATAAAATGTGTTTCTTAAGAATTCTTTTCCATTTAATCTTAAACATCAGGAGTTTTTTTCTATCGCAAAAGGTTTTTCATTTTTTCCAAATCTTCTCTATTTCTATTAAAACCCGCAGGCTTTTAAATGTTTATTTCATCTAATAAAAGGGTTTCTTTAGCATAACATTTTTTTAACATTATTTTTTGGTTTATAATGTTTTTTATGTATGAAAATGTTTCCGACATTTTTCCATTTAAATTTATGGTAATATTATGAAAATAATCATAAATAATCAGAAATTGCACTTAAAGTTATAAAAAATATGAAAATAAAATAACAACATTGTTGTATATGCAACATTTTATTAGTGGTAAATAAATGTTGCTAAACATTTTCAGAAAAGGAAATGAATTCATATGCAAAAAAAGTAATAATTAATAAATTATATTTAATTTAATTTTTAAGAAATATTAAAATCAAATGTTTAGAAACATGTTACATGATAATAAAAACATGTTGCCCTACTTGTGTGTTGCTAAACATTTTGAAAATATTTCAAGCTTGTCATGCTTTTTTACAAATTAATGTTAAAATTAAGAGACAATTTTCATATTTATAATAATTAAAATAAAATAATTCGTTTACAGGTAACATGTTGAAGCATTGTTTAAAAACATGTAGCACAACATGTTTAGAATAAAATTTGGTGGTAAACATTTGGATATTGTTATTGAAATGTAGTTATAATATGTATTGAATAAATTAAACATATTTTTAAATATGTTTCTTTTTTTTAAATTGTCCAAATGTTTAGCAACATGTTGCCTTTTAATATATTACAAAAAATGTTACAGGTCTATTCATTTATAATTTAGAATATTATTTTTAAACAAAATAATATTTTTAATTAAATAAATGTTTATTTCAAATATATCATTCAAATGTTTATCTTTGAAAATGTTTAGCAACATGTTGCTATTTTATATATATCGAAAAATCGTCATGATTTTACATTAATTCATTCAATACTATAAATTATTTAAATTTAAAAAATGAGGGAAATTATTAAGGCTGCTAAGAAACATTGTTAACAACATGTTGTGCAACATTTTGAAAGAAAACATTTTTAAAATTTTAAATTACAAAATTATCTTAATCAGTTTTTATTAAAAAAATTAAAAACTAATTTATTACTGCATTTTATGTGCTTGTTAAGCAACATGTTGCTAAATAATTTATATAGAAAAATCTGTCAAAGTTTATTTTTTCATTTATTCTTTAAATATTTTCAAAAGTTTTGTTTTAAATCTCTTAAGAAGTTTAAGAGCTAACAAATGTTGCTGAAGATGTGTGAAATATTGAGATTATTGTAATATAAAACATGTTGCTAATTATGTGATAATGTTTTTTTTATTACAAACATGTTTAAGAATTAACATCGTTACAGTTTTGAGATTTTTTCATATGTTTCCAGGCAACTTTTACATTAGAAACATGTTGCTAGTTTTACTAATTAAATTCATTTAAAGAAAAATTTACTATTTTGGGATTTTTCTTAAAAAAAGTATGTTGATAAGGATTTAAAAATGTTGCAGGAGAACTTAATCAAAAGCAACATGTTGCAAGCTGTTAAAAATGTTTAAAAGTATGATTAAAACTTTAATATTTAATTAAATTCATTTAAAGAAAAATTTACTATTTTGGGATTTTTTCTTAGAAAATAATATGTTGCTAAGGATTTAAAAATGTTGCAGGAGAACTTAATCAAAAGCAACATGTTGCAAGCTGTTAAAAATGTTTAAAAGTATGAATTAAACTTTAATATTTTAAGAAAGAAGGTAGACAATTTTGGAAGAAATATTAGCAACATGTTGCTTAACATATTTAAATTAATAAATTAAATTGAGAAACATGTTGTTCAGACGTTTTTTAATATGTTTTCTACTTGTCTGCCAGAGCTTAATTTTAATATTGAAAGAAAAGGATTTACACCTGTTTAAATTCAAATTCAAGCTGGATTTTCTTAGTCATATAGAAAGAACTATTTTTGTGCTGTCAAGATTAAGAATATTTAATGAATTTTTGAAAGCCCCCCCCCCTTCTTCTAAAACTGACAAGAAAATCAAGTATAACAACATAATCTTAAGTTTTCATTTGGAGAAAAGAAATTTATTATTTTCCTTTTCATGTTTAAAGCTGAAGAAAAGAAGATTTAATCTTGATAGAATTATAAAAGAAAAAAAATGTGGTTTAGAACGGATTGAAGAAAAGCAGCAGCTGATACTCTTAATTTAGTTGGTTTAAGCATACAAATGTTGCCACTTAAAATTTTAATAACCAAGTAAACGCCTGTCTCTTGGCTAAAATTTAGAAAAAAAGAATTTGATATATTTTTCAAGTTAGACAGAATTTTCTTGTTTTTTTTTCTTTTTTTGTGATTTTGGGGCCTTAAGAAAATTGTTGCTGTGTAATGATATGGCAGCCAGAGCAACATTTTAACCAAGACCAGTAAGTCGAGTTTATATATTGATATAAATGCTCCCATTACGGTTTGTAAGAAAACCAAAAATATCTGTGTTATTTGTGGCCAAAGAAGAATTTTACTTTGCTTTCCTAACTGCCATCACTTCGAAGCCTAAGAATGATGTGGAAAGAATGAAAATAAAAAACAGAAAAACTTACAAATAACGGCATATAATTTACTTGACTTATACTCGTTATTCAATAATAATAATGGTATTTAATGCAAGCAGCAACAATCTGGCATTTGAAGGCAAACATATCACTAGCTTTTATGCTTAAAATAAAGCCCGTTTTTTCTCTTTCGCTTTAGCCTCATCATCATCATCAGCATCACCATCATGTATATCAAGATCTTGATTGTATAAGAAACTGATCAAGCTAAAAGAATTAGCTACATCACTTGAATATGTTTCTATAGCCATAGCAAGCAAAATACTCGACACCATCCCCAAACTACTTTATTACACCAAAAGCAAACACTTCAACTCAATTAAGTCTTAAAGGAAAAATGAACTGAAAAGAAAAATCTCCAACCTCATCATATTTGTGTTTGAATTACAATTTTCTGGTTGTATTTCTTTTTTTTCATTTCTTTTATTTGTAATTGATACTCTGGTAACGTTTGTTTTGTTGCCTGGCAACATTTAGTTTTTCAATACCTTAAGTAACACAAATTAAGTCTATAAATATTTATTATAGAATTTTCCATATCACCAGCAACACTATTTTTTTTCTTTCTAAAAAAAACCAACGACTCCAACTATTAGAAATTATGGTAGCAATTAGAGTTAATAGCATATTGATAGAATTTTTTTGTCTATAAACATTTATGTCATGCTTTATGCCACATTACTTCCTGTATTTTGTTCTCTGTTACACACTAAAAAATAGTCAAATTGAAATGTAATTTTGTTAAAGAATATTAAATTAATAAAGACAAAAAATTACAAAATTAAAATAAAAACACTTTAGCTTCACACTCTCTTTACTGTCTTAGCAACATGTTGCGAATTGCAATTAATATTTTTCAAAAAATCAAAATCACTAATAAACTTTATTCTAAATAGATTAAAACAAATTAAAAACTGGAAAACATTAGTACTGCAACTTATTGCTGCAACATATTGCCATTTCAAAAAAACATGTTGCTTAAATAACTGCTCATAAAATATATAACAATTTATCATGATGAGTTCAAACATTTTAAAATGGTCTATTATGGTTAATTAGAATGGCCATTTAGACAACATTTCTTACAGCAACATGTTGCAAAAGTAACAAAACAATCAGCTAATTTATGCCAATAAAACTGCAATCACTGAACCTCGAAAACTTATTTTTAAATTATTATCTTTTTTAAATAACTGAACAGAAACATCAGTAAAGTAACTTCCTTTTATAGCAACATGTTGCATAATATGTTGCCATAAAAATTGCAATTATAAATCCAAAAAAATATTACAAATTCAAGTAGCTTAAATACATTTTTATTCTAGCATAGGAATATTTTAGAAACATACGATTTTTACAGCTACATGTTGCCAAAGTTATTAAAATTGTTATATGTTTCAAATCCAACTGCAAAAAAAATTACAACATAAATTTCTATTAAAAAAATAATAAAATACTTGTTTTATACTTCTCATTATATTTTAATTTTATGTAAAATGTTTAGCTACATGTTGCTAATTTCATAAATTAAAGTGAAAGTAACAAATTTTTAAAAGATTCTAATTGTAAGATTTTGTCTTTGATTTCAGTAAAACGAAAAAGTTTTTCTTGAAAATATTTTTAAGCAACATGTTGCTTAGAAATTAATGTCATTTAAGCAAAATTTTGCCAAAAAATTAGATTTGAATGAAATGAAGTTTTTATTTGTTTAAATAAGTTTCTGAAATTTTTTTAATACTAAAAATATTGGAATTATAAAAAAACAAACTATGTAGCAACATGTTGATAAGAGGTTAATTAAAAAAATAATAATTTGATAATATTTTTAATGTAATAAAATAGTTTCTAAGAGCTTTTTCTTGATTGGTCTTTGAAAAAATTGGCAAAATATTTTTTAGCAACATGTTGCTAAGAAATATCCTTTCTAGTTTTGAATGAAAAATTAATTTTAATAAAATTAATTTAATATATTTTTCATTTTAATTAGTATTTGCATCGCATAAGAAAATGTTTAGCAACATGTTAGTAATAAAAAACTACAATAAATTGGAATGAAAAGTAAATTTTATAATATTTTTTAATGATCAAGTAAATCTTTAATATTTTTCTTGACTTTTAGCAAAAGTTATTATTAAAAATTTGCTTTGTAATCTAAAACTTTCATTAAAGTTCATTAAGGTTCAATTTTATAATTATCTCTATGATTTCCTCTCTTCCTGACTAATGATGTTATTAAAATCAATTTCTATTTTTTTTTCATATTATTATAATATTGAAAATGAAAAACTTAATCTGTTTTTCTCTCTTTTTTATAAAATAAATTTTAATTTTATTCCTCTGATTTTTTTCTTGTTTTGATTTCAGGCTTGATTATTTACACCTTGACTGCAGGTTCTCAATATAAGAAAGAAAAAATATAAATTTTACATCGAAAAGGTGAGTTTTCATGAATAAAATAAAATTGTAATTTATTTCAATTGATGTCAGGTATAGAGAAAAACTATTAAAGGGCGCCTTGATTAACATTTGCCATAATTGTTAATGGTTGGAAATCATAATTTGCGTTTTTGTTCGCCTTTTTTCCAGCTTAAATCTTTAAAAGTACAAGTTAATAAACTTTTATTATAAGTTTTACAGGTTTTTTTGCCTTATTTAACATCTTTTTCTTGGTTAGCTACCTTTTTTAGGAGAATTGAATACTAATTTCATTTCATCAAGAATGACTTAAAATGCTACAAACAAAATGCGTAATTGAGGGAAATACATGTTAGAGTCTAAAGCAGAAAATAAAAGACAGACAACTGGACGGACTTAGAATCAAACAGACAGACAGACAGACAGACAGACAGACAGACAGACCGACATACACTTATGTCTCACAATATTAGCCCAGCAGGTGTTGAAAACTTAACTAACATTTTCTTCAAGAATTGATAGAAATCTATAAATGAACAAAAAAAAAACGTCTTTTTCACTCTATTCCACAATTGCGTTTTAAGTTTTAGCGCGTGCAAAATATATTTTCTTGCAACTCATACCTAAAACAAATAATCATTTTTTCTTGCTGCTTCTTCGTCTTCTTTGCATTTCCTTATAAAAACAACAACAAAGCACACTTCATTTTTTTAATTTCTATTCTTTTTTTCATCATTTCTTTCAAAAGGCGGAAGTTAGAAATTTTCCAAGTGTTTAAATGCTTGAAACAAAAAAATTCGTATATGCAAAAATAGCTTAAGACCTTTATTCCCCCTTTTTTTCAGAGTTTCCCTCCTTAAGAAAGGCAAGAAATAAATAAAAGCAAAAAAAAAAATTAGCCTAAAGGTTCGTTGTATTTTATGGTATTTTTGCCACATTATTATAATTATAAAGATTGTTTTTAATAGTTTAGAGATAAAACTTCATTTTAAATTAATTTATACGAGAAAAACAAAAGACTTGGAAAACGAACTTTAAAGAAAAAACAACAAATCTCAAGCAAAATTAAAAAAAAGTTATTAAAAACTTCCAATTTTTAAATTTTAGTTTAATTTTAAAAAATTTCAAAAATTTTGAGTAATTTCAAAAATTCGAACTTAAGTTCGAAAATTCGAAATTTCAAAAATTCATTAAAAATCTGAAACTCTTGTTCCATTAATAAGATTTCTATATAAATTTAATAATTTTCTACAATTTGCATTAATTTCGAAAATTCGAACTTAAGTTCGAAAATTCGAAATTACAAAAATTCTTTAAAAATCCTATAATTTTGAAGTCCTAATAAGTTTTTTATTAAAAATAGGCAAATTTCCTCAACATGGTTTACTTTCGAAAATTCTAACTTAATTTCGAAAATTTGAAATCACCAAAATTTATTGTAAATCTAAAAATTTTACACTCCTAACAAGATTTTCATTAAATTTAACGAATTTTAAACATATTTACTTATCTTCGAAACTTTGTATTTAAGTTCGAAAATTTTATCTCCTCCAAATTCATTAAAAATTTTACAATTTTGTACTCCTAATAAGATTTTTATTAAATTTAAAAAAAAATAAACATATTTACTTAATTTCGAAAATTCGATTATAAGTTCGAAAAATCATAATCAGTCAAATTCATTAAAAATCTTAAAAATCATATATCAAAAATTATTAATATTAAAATTTAATAATTTTCCACAAATTGGTTTATTTCGAAAATTCAAAATTAAGTTCGAAAACTCGAAATTACTCAAATTAATCAAAACTCTTAAAATTTTATTACTCTTTAAGATTAAATAAAATTAAAAAATTTTCCAAAATTTTTATAATCTCGAAAACTTCATTTTAAATTCGAAAATTCTTAATTTCGAATTTAAATTTGAATTTTCAAACTTCTAAAAATCTCAGAAATTTGTTTCTGTATATTTTAAATTTTAAATAAATATGAAAACTATCAAAAAATTCACATTTGAAGTCATTTTTGTGTTTTCGAATTTAATTTCGAATTTTTGAAATTTCTCCAAAATCCTTAAAAAAATCACAAATTATGTTCAAAATTTTATTTGCATGTATATGTCAAATAATTTCGATTAAAATTTCCTAATTTTTGAACAAATTGATAATTTCGAATTTAAGTTCGAATTTTCGAAATTCTTCAAAACCATTCAAAAATTCAGTGATTATTTTAAGAAAATAATTTTTATATAAAACAAATAAAATTTTAAGTCAATTTTTACAAATTTTAGTGAATTCTTTGATTTCAAACTTAAGTTCGATTTTTCGAAATTTCCCATAATCATTAAAAATTTAATAATTTTATTGGAAACTTCATTTTAATATAAAAATTTTATATTTTGTGTGAGATTAAAATATTTTCATAAATTTTTCTAATTTCGAATTTAAGTTCGAATTTTCGATATGTGAGAAAAATTGAGAAATTAATAAAATTTTTGATATATTTTGATTATGTGATGAAATTGAAATGATTTTTATTAAAATTTGTTAAATTTGTTCAATTTCGAAAATTTTCGAACTTTAGTTCGAATTTTCGATTCTTATTAAAAGTGGTAGAAAAGTTATTTTTTTAGGCTGGTGATATTAAATTTTTAAGAAAACAAACATTTTTAGATAAAGTATACTTCAAGCTGGTGCCTTAAGTCTTTTGTTGTTGGGAGAGTTTGTAGCTTAAGTCTTTTGATTTTTTCTAGTACTTTTTCTCTTCATTTATAGAACAAAAAATGTGGGTGTAGATGTTTTATCACACAAAAATCTCATAATGTCGTCTTTGTCAAAATCATAAATCATAATAATCCAAAAACAGAAGATGCAACACTCTGTGAGAGTATGTGTGTGCATTTAAGAGTGTATGAGTTATTGTATCTTAAGAGATAATAAAGGTCTATTAACTATTGTTTGTTATACAATGATGTTAAGTACATACATACTTGTTGTTGTTGAGTTTTTAAGGAATGTTGTTGTCATCATTGTTGTAATTGTTTGTGATGTGTATATACGTGTGTGTGTGTTGTTGTTGTTTAACTATTGACATTGAAATATATATGGTTTTCAAAATTTAAAAAGTCAGCTATTAACATTAAACTACTGATCTCTGTCTACAAAAGGAATGAATTTTAAACAAATTTATGTTGAATCGAAAGCCAAAGATGAGGACAAGGATGAGCTTTTAGAAATGTTAAGACGAAAAAGATGAAGAGGAGGAAAACGAACAAATAATGTCTTGGTGGAAATAATGACATTTGCAATAAATTTGTAAAGATTCCTTCCATTTTTATCTTTTACTTCTCTATTGAAAATCCATCTTTGAATACCAACAAAAAATTTTGTCATGATTTGTAAAACTCTCGTTAAAAGTTCTCTTGCTTCAGGACCATTTTATTTAAATCTATGTGTATGTATAAATGTGTTGTGTTTAAATGAGTCTAAAGATAGATTTTACCTTAGAGCTTTAAAGTCATTTTACCATTTTTATTGATTTTTCTAACAACAAACTCTCCACAGTAGCTTTATTACGAGTGTTTTTAGGTTGATATCTGTCCGTCTGACATGTTTGTTATGTTGTGATAATTTTACAAAAATTCCTAAGAGATTTCTCTCCATGCTACATGTCATTTGATATCAATTGTCATGACAGCAATTGATAGACATTTATTCAAATTAAAAAAAAAACAACATAAAATATTTGAAGAAAATTTATTTAAAAAATCCTTTTCCTAGAATTTGTTTCTAAAAACAAACTCAAAAAATTTCAAAACGTTTAAAAATAATTTATTTTCTTTATAATTTCTTTAATTATAACAAAATTTATTAATTTCGAAAATTCATAACTAAGTTCGAATTTTCGAACTTCACAAAATTCTTCAAAAATGTAAAAATATTTACTTAAAAACTAATAAAATATGAAATATAATGAAAGTTTTTAATTTTTTAAAGAAATTTCGAAAATTCGAAATTATATTCGAATTTTTCTAACTTAACAAAAATTAAAAAAAAACTACAATTTTTAGTTAAAAATTAATAAAACAAGAAATTTTTAAAAAATCTTGTATATTCCTTAATTTTTACTATTTTTGAAAATTCGAAATTAAGTTCGAAATTTTCGAACTTGATCAGAAACCTAAAAATGTATTTAAAATTTACTTAATAACTAATACAATATTAAGTATAATTAATTTCTAAAATATTTGTTTAATTTTTAAGAATTTTGAATATTCGAAAGTTGTTTCGAATTTTTCGAACATCACATAATGGTCTAAAATATAAAAATTTAGTGTTCTGAATCCTCCTAAACATAAAATTTGAATTATTTTTACGATTTTGGATTCATTTTAAGAAATTCGTAATTTTCGATATTAAGTTCGAAATTTTCGAGCATCATAAAAGCACCTAAAAATTAAATAATTATTAAAATTTTCACTCAATTTGAAAGAATTTTAAATGTTCGAACTTAACTTCGAATTAATCGCACGTCACAAAATCCACTCAAAATTACAACTTGACTACTAAAAATCAATTTTAACATGAAAATTTAATAATTTCTTTATTTTTTAGAGGTTAAAAACTTTCGAAATTAAGTTTGAATTTTTCGAATATTGAACAAAATTTATTACATAATTATTAAACGTACAAAAAGATTAAATATTTTTTAACATTTTTGTTTTATTCAGCAAAATTCATCAATCTTCGAATTTTCGAAAATAATTTCGAATATTTTCGAAACTGATAAAAATACACATTTTAATAAGTTAAAGTATTATTAAGCCGTACTTGTGTAAATTTATGTTATAATATTTAATTTTTGACGATTTTTTTAAAAGTTTGAAATTTCGAACTAATTTCGAAAATTTTTGATATTAATAAAAATGTTTATTTCAGTAGTTTTTAATATTGTATAACTATTTTCATTAATATTTCGTCATCATTTTCAATTTTTACCGAATATCGGAAAGTTCGAATTAAATTTCGAAAATTCGATTTAAAAACTGAAATTTTAGTTATTTTTAGCCTTGTTTGATATTTGAACCAAATTTTCCTTTGATTTTTTCCATTTTAATGCATTTTTATCAAGTTCGAATTTTCGAACTTAATATCGAAAATTTCGAAAATCTTTTTAAATCAAAAATGTTGTTTTAAAATTCGTTCTAAGCCATATTTAAAGCATTTATACTGTTTTCGACCATAATTCTTAGAAATTATAGTCTTTTTTTAATAATTCAAAAAAAGTTTAGATTAAAATCATTCATAAATGACCTCAAGTCTAGATTAATCAACACCAGCATTTTGTTCGGGCAAAAAGTAGTATGGACCCCAAACAATGTTCACAAACTAACAGCATACAACAACAAAGTAGCACATACGCTTATTTGACACGCAAATTACAAGAAATACAATGAAAAAGAGGAAAAACAACTTTAATTTGCTAGCAAAACCAACGTTTCAGTCATTTTTACTAACAAACCATAACCAAATGCTGACAAAGATAAAGAAAAAATACATGAATGATGCCATAGTATATATAGAATCAATATCTAGAGTTTTAGCTTTTATTATGGGTTCTTAAGGCCATCAAAAAGTCTTGGAAAGATGCAATGAAAAAGATAAGAAATAAAGAAAGAAATCATAAAGAAAATCTTCAAGACTTGTTTTGTGTTACAAAACCAAAGAAAAACTAAGAATTTTTTTTGTATTTTCCATTTAACTGTTTTTCTTGTGTAAAATTTGGTATTATACTCCTTTTCTTATTTGTATGTAAAAACCAAGTTTTCTTAGACATTTTTGGAAAACTTTTATTAAATAAAGAAGTGGAAAATATAGTCCATAGATTGCTTATATGAAAGAACAAATAAACCTCATTTTCTTAATATGGCTTACAATTTAACTCTTTTTTATGGTTAAATGTCTATTTATTTTCATTTATCAAATTGCTCCATAAATTATAGACTTATTTAAAGATTTTTTTCTAAATGTTTTTTGTTTATTTTTCTAAAATATGTTTTACACAATTTAAGGTATTGTTTGATGTAAACTTATCTTAATGTTGGCATCTGTGAAAAAGTGCAATAATTATTTGCATAATGTTAAATATTTACACGTCTTGTTAACAAATACATGCTTATGTCTGAGATGATGATTAAAAGTTATTTGGTTTACATACATATGTAAATGTGTATATCGCTCTATAGAGTCTGCAACATGTTTGCTTCAAAAAAGAGATCAAGAGAATCACTTAAAATAGCAAAAAAAGAGGTAAATTAAAGGAATTAAATCTTTAGATTAAAGGATGGACGGAAGGACGGACATTGTAAAAATAATACAAAACAACATAAACTAAAAATTAATAGGGAACTATTTATATTTAAAGTTAAACTAAGACTACAAAGGGAAAAATCACTATATTTCTAATAAAATATCCTAAATTTATCTTAAAATTTAAACTAAATCACAAATTTGTATATTAAAAGAATTTTTAAAAAATGTAGAAAGACAGACGGAAAAACGGACGCCATAAAAGTAATACAAAACAATATAACCTAAAAATAAAATATAAGATATATATTTAAACCTTTGATAAGCCCACAAATTGAAAAATCGCTTTATTTCTAATACAATAACCTCAATTTAGCTAAATCACAAATTTTTATCTATATAGAAAAAAAATAAAATTTCGAAAGACAGACGGAAGGACGGACACCATAAAAATAATAAAAATCAACATAATATCAAAATTAAAAAAACAGCATATATATCTAGATCTCTAAAAAGTTGACACATAGCGAATTACTTTATTTCTTATATAATAACCTCAATTTAGATTACAATTATACCTAAACCTATAACTATATAAGGAAAAATTAAAATTATAAACAGATTGAAGGAAAGACAGAAGGACAGACAGCGTCAGATTATTAAAATCAAACAAAATTAAACAAGCTATAAAATATATATATACCATAAAGTCTCCTGAAAAAGTATACATATAAAATTTCCATTTCTTTATTCACTATGTCCATTAATAAAGCTTTTTAACTAACCTTATTTACAATGAAAATAACAAAATTTTAGAAGGATAATTGAAATACAGCGAAAGAAAAGAAACAAAATTTGAAAGTAGGACAGAAGGACGGATACCACAAAACTACTTAAACAACATATTTCTACAAAAAGTAAGAGACAAATCCATAGATCTTTAAGCATATTAATATCGTAAATATATAAAAATTTTAATCAACTATAATCTAAGAATCTGAACTAAAATCTAAAGTTAAATCTTAACGAGAACCTAAACTTGAATCTAAACTAAAATCTTAACAAGAATCTAAACTAAAAATGGAACTAGAATCTGAACTAGAATTCAAAACTAAAAATTAACAAAAATCTCATCTAAAACAAAAGACTTAAAACACGAACCTTTAAAGATTTTATTCCTTTTGTACTCTTCATCTCTTTATATTTTTTTTTACACCTTTTAAAACATAAATCCTTTTATGCTGATTTTTTTACATTTATTAGTGTTTTAAGATTTGTTGTATTTTGTTGTTGTAGTTTTATTTTTTATTTTCTTCTTTTTAACATCTTTGCTGTCCCTTTTTTTTAAATTTGTGTTTATTTTAAGTATTTAAATGCAAATGTGAGTTTTATGCAGAAAAACAAAAATAAAAGAGAAAAATTACAAGAAGAAGACATGTCATTTTTGCTCTTCTGTTCTGAATATTTTATCTAGAATTTTATTTGTCGCATAATGAAACTAAATGAATTTATTATGAGTTTAGGAAATTCAATACCAGGGAATATTGAAGAGGGCGATGGAAGATATTAATTAAGAATCAGAAGTCGAGATATGAGATCGAACAATAGGTCAGATTCTAAACCAGAATATAGGCTACATTATGGTCCATAATTTAGGCCAGTAATTTTTTTACTTAAAACGATAGTTAAGTTTTTCCCCTTTTAAATCCCTTTTTAGTCTCTTTAACTAATGTGGCTCCCTTGAGGTTTGTTAAGGCCCAAAGGTGTCTTGTAAACATTTACCTCAAACCAGCTTGAGCCTTAATACAAACACAATCACACACTCATGTCTTGTACCAAACAAAAGACAATTGTTAATGATGTCTTTGGTCTGTTTTTTAAAGTCTTTTCTGCTGCATCATCATTATATTTGTTACGTTTTCAAGAAATTTTACTAAAGAAGCAAAAATACATTAAATGAAATTATTATAAAGATTTTTCGCCATAAAGAAGATTATTAATTTGCACGCGTTTTGTTAAACATTAAGAGGAGTGAATAGACCTTTTGGCTGATTTTTGCAATTAAATCGTAATATTTCTGCAATTTTTATCTTAAGTTTATGACTTTAAGAAGGACTTAAATAAAATAAAACAACATAAGTGAATTATTGTGTGATTAAATATGATTACAATTAATCATTAGCCCTGATTTATGGAGATAAAAGGCAGAAATAAATATTATTAGAGTCTTGAACAGGATTTTCGACTTAATTTTATAAAATCCAGAAATTTTAATAAAGATATCAAAAAAAAAAATTTTATTAATTTTTATATTTTTTCCTCTTTTCTCTTTACAGGTAATTAAATTTGTATTCCTTTTTGCCCCATCACTCTAAATGTTAGTGGTATGTTTTCAATTAAATGATATAATTTGTTTAATAGCAAAAACTTCCTTTTCATTAAAATAAATTGTTAATTCACAATTATAACACATTTGCGTAACGCTTTTGTATCCTCTAGATGTTTTTTTCAAACTGTTTTGCTTTATGAGGGAAATAAAGGAAATCGTAAGACATAAAAATCACAATATCAAGAAAACTCATAAAGAAAAATCATCATCAAGAAAACATGGAAAAGCAACAGGTGTCAGTAAAAAGTAATTAAATCTTGAAAAGAAGAAAACATGAAAGACTTTTCATATGAATAGTATATGAACCAGACTTTAGTCTAGTTTATGGTATAAACTATTGACTATTTTATAGTCAGGACTATTCAGTTCAGTTCTAGTTTACTTCGATTTCAGTTATAGTTCAGTTATAGTTCAGTTATAGTTCAGTTATAGTTCAGTTCTAGTTCAGTTATAGTTCAGTTCGAGTTCAGTTCGAGTTCAGTTCGAGTTCAGTTCTAGTTCAGTTATAGTTCAGTTCTAGTTCAGTTATAGTTATAGTTGATATTCCTGTATATAGACTAGTTCATAGCCTGGACAATAAACTAGTTAATAGTTCAGATTATAACCCATATTTCATACTAGCTTTTAATCTAGACTATAGACTACTTTCTAGTCCATGCTACAGTTTGATTTATAGTCAACTTTATAGACTATTTTATGGTTCACATTCAAAACAAATTCATGTCCAAGATTCTGGTTTAAAAATATTTTCAATTCCCTTACAATTTGCATCAATAGAATTAAAATATTTTCTTAAGTTTCCTTTGATTAACAGCATTTTCCCCTCTTAAGCTGTCCACTTTAATTAGTCTTGAATTAAGGACTAAAAAGGTATTATCTATAATTTTCCTCTTTTCAAGACATGATCTTGACATTTAGTTTGTAGGTAATTTTGTCTTTAAATATCATTAGATTTAATTAGTTTTTGGGTTTAAGAATAAAATCCATAAAAGGAGTTTATTTGCAGCAAGAAAAAGAAAACGTGTTTCTCCATCTAATACAAATGATTTAATGATAATTGTCATGTCAAGGTAACATTAGACTTTAAATGCAAATTGCTAAAGCAATTTTCTAAAAAATGATACATATGAAGAGGGAAAAGAGGGAGAGAGAGAGAGAGAGTGTGTGTGTAAGGGGTTAAAGAGAAAAATGGAAATGAAGATGATCGTAGTCATGAGAAAGATGCCAAGAATTTGAGGATGTTAAATTTTCTTTTTTTGTTATTTTTATAGAAAAATGTCATGATTTTTATGTCTTTTTTTTTCTTAAGACCATAAAAGGGAGAAAAGCACCTGTTGTTTTTATCACAAAAAAAATAGTTTTTATTTTGTGTTCTGAAAAGGCTGAAATTTGAAATAACAAAAAGCAGAATATAAAGTTATTAAATTTATGCCTTTTTTGCTCTAATCCTTTTTCTTTAACTTCCTCATATTAATAACTTCTTACTAAACAAAAAAGGCTATAATTCTTGTTATCGCCTGAAAACCTTAAAATTAATGACTTTAGTAAACCAACACCCCATAGTGCATTTAAATATTTTCAAATATTTTCTTTTTTTTTTTTGTTTATTATTTTCAGCCTTTTGGCACGTTTGTATATTTCTCTCCATTTTTCCTTTTCTCCAACGTGAGCTATTTAAAGTCACGTTTTTTTTACACACTTCGTGATGTAAGACAAGTAATCATTTCATTAATAGTTTATTTAGACATGCATGACACTGTGTGGTGTTTTTTTGTTCACATTTTGCTGTTGTTTTCGGTTTGCGAATGTTAATTTTAGTATTTGTTCTTATTAAGTAAAGTGCTTAAAGGAGTTAGACAAGGATGTAAATTAGAGAATGCTAAAGGGGAAAAAAGGATAATTAGAATTAAGGGGATTTTAATTAAAATACCAAAAAAATATATAATTTTTTCGTTTCAAAAAAAAAAAGAATAAAATAAGGACCATAAATCGAGCTATATTTTGGTTTAGAGACTATGTTGTAATTGCCTTAATTTAGCCCTTTTTACAGCTTTCAGTAGCCTTTCAAGTTCACTAAAAACTTAATTGTTACATTTTAAATTCATTTACTATTTCTCTAAATTTTATGAACAATTAAAGTCATTTTTATATTTTTACATTTTAATTTACATTCACAATAAAAACCTGCATTATTGTGAACTTTATAAATGTCACAATTTTGTCTTAAAACTGTCAACATCAAAATTACAAAAGAAGAGTCAAGTCAAAAAACCATAAAAAAAAGAAAAAGTCCGACTTTCTTAAGTGATTTAGCTGCTTGAAATTTATCGTTCTCATCAAAACTAAAACTACAACAAGTGCATTTAAACATTTAACCAAAAAAAAAAATATTAAAGAAAGCAATAAGAGAGAGGGGGAACAAGATGAAAAAGAAGAAGAAAGAATTAATGACAATTTCAACTTTTTAAAGTCAAAGTCAAAAGAAAAGAAAAACCGGTTAATAAATTAACCTACATTACATGGGCTTTTTTTAAATACAACAAATAAAAATGCTTAAAAGCTTTAACCACTTAAATAAACTTAACAATTTCCAGCATTTTGTAGAAAAAAAGAAAAGCAACAAATACACAAGATAAATGACAAAAAATTTAAATTTAAGAAAATCAAGAGAAAAAAAAACTCGTTTCATTTATTTGATTATTTCAAGCGGTTTTCAAGAGTTCAAATGTTGTGTCTTTTTTCTCCAAAAAAAAAAACTAAAATTTTGCTTTAAACAGTTGTTGCGGTTTTTAGATATTTTTTGGCAAAAACTTTCTTTTCTCGTATTTAATGGCAATAAGAGATTTTATTACATGATTTATAGGAATTTCCTACTTTAATGAATGAGGAAAATCTTAGCAACAGGTGTTTGCTACAAAAATGAGTAATATTTTGCTTTTTTGGCTGATAATCATCATGCAATATTAAAGAAGTGTGCCAAATGCTAAATGTCAGTGTTTAAATAAGTTTTTGACTATAAATATCAAATGCTATTTTATTTATAAATGATTATGGGTTTTTGGCCTAAATTTGAGAAGCCAGTTTTTGTTAGATAATGGAAATTATAGAAAAATAATATTAAAAGGACTATAATGAAAGAACTGAAAATATAGTCTTAAATATAGTTCAGTTTGTAAATACAATTTGAACAATAGTCTGGACGAGTAATAATTCAGTCTATAAACTGGACTATGGTTTAGACAATAAACTAGACTATAGCTGGACCAAAGTTTAGTCTGTAAACTGTATTGATTGTGAGACTATAGCCTGGACTATAGTTTAATATATAGATTAAGAAATAATCCAGACTACATAACAGATTGTAGTCTATAGTCTGAATTATAAGCAAGATGGACTATAGTTTAGCTAACAATCTGGACTATAGCTAAATTCATAATTTAGATATTGTATTGTGTAGCCTATAGTTAAGTTTATATTATGGTTTATAGTTTATGTGGTTTATAGCTTATTTTAAAATATGGACTATATTTTAAACTACGATGTACAAAATTTAGTCTATAGACTAGAATATTGTTTAGTCTATATTCAGGTCTATAGTTTAGTTTATATTCTGGACCATAGTTCATTCTATATTCTGGACTATAGCTTATTTTATAGTCTGAACTGCAACTTAATCCATAGTTAAGATATTGAATTTATCCTTTTGTGTTGACTAGAGTTTAGTGTATACTTAAAACTACAGTGTGGGTTTTAGTTTAGTTCATATTCTGAACAATAGTTCAGTCTATATTCTGGACTTTAGTTTAGTTCATATTCTGAACCATAGTTCATTCTATATTCTGGCCTGTAATTCAGTCAATATTCTGGACTATAGTTAATTTTATAGTCAAGACTATAGTCTATTCTATAGTCCCCACTATAATTTAGTGTTTATACACTTCTGGGCTAAAGTTTAGTCTAAAGAAAATATTATAATTTTCTATAAATTGACTTATTGTTTTTTCTATAACCATAGACTAAACTATAGTTTAGTCTTTGGTCGGGATTAGAGTTTGGAATATAATCTAGACTGTTCTTTGGTCTATAGTCTAGCAAATAGTTTAATAGTACAGAGTATCTAGTTTTAGTCTATAGCATCGACCATAATTAGTCTTTAGTTTCAACTAACTTTCAGTCTATAATCTCGACTATATTTCAATTTATAGTCTCGACTATAGTTTAGTTTTCAAGTCATAGACTAGGCTACAATTTAGTCTATAAACTAAAGTATAATATATTCTACAGTCTGGAATATAGTACTGTTTATAATCTGGACGATAGTCTATAGTTTGGGCTACATTTTAGTCTGTAATCTGGTAAATAGTTAAGTTGAGTATTGAGTGGAATATACTTAAAACTATTGCTTGTTTTATAAACTGTACTTAAGACTATTTTTGGAGTCTAGTTTAAGCTCTAGTCTATACTATAATTCAGTTTATTTTAACTTATAGTTTAGTTTAAAATCTTATTTATCGTCTGGTCTATAGTTTAGTTTATAATTTCAACTTTAGTTTAGTTTTAAGTGTAAATTTTGGACTATATTTTAAACTACAATTTATGCTACTGCTTGGAATATAGTTTAGACTTTAATGTAAAAAAAAATAGTTTAAAAATAGTTTAATGGACTATTGTTTGGTATATAGTCTGTACTATAGTTTGCTAATAAGTCTAGATTTATTCTATATGTTGAACTCTTATTCTATCTAAAGTGGTGCTTTGTAAGGTTTGTTTCTTAAGTCTTTTGTTTTTCTTTTTAAGTTTTCACCACATTTTTTAGATTTTTTTTATATTTTAATTATTTTTAGTTTCTTTTTTATCTCATAATTTTAACAATAATTCCCTTTTTTAAACACCCTCATGCCCTTATAATTCTGTCATTCATGCATTTAATTCATCATTGAACCGTTATAAATTTAAAAAAAGCTAATTTACATATCAATAAAATTGTTTAACTTTAAATTTGCTCGTTTTTTATTAATAAAATATGCAAATTTTTAGCTTTACTAGCAAAAACGAAAAAACAACTATAATTATTTTCAACTGAAATGAACCAAAAAAAATTAACAAACAAACGGAAATTGTTAACTTGTTTTTAGAGATAAAAGCAACAAAAAGAAAGTAGACCAAAAATGAACAAAAATGAATGAAAGAAAGAAAAAAAAACAGTAGCAAAAATATAATTTCTTTTGTTCGACATTCTTTTTAAATTTTATAGTTTATTTTTTTATAGTCTTTTTTGTTAGTGTTTGAAACTAAACAATCGTTTTTTAAATAAATTATGGTTTTAGTTTAAACAAATAGATTTTATTTACGAGATAAAATGTTAAGTGTTTAATAGTAAAAAATTTTATTAGAGTTGAAACGTAGAAAATGTGTTGGTTTTTGGTGGAATCTTGGAATTTTAAACCAAAACCAAATGTTCATTAAAGAATAAAAGCTTAAATATTAGAATGTAGCTTTTTTTTTGGGGAGATTTTTAGTTTATTTGATTTAGTTTATTGTTTGTTTAACTAATTTATTTATTTATTTAGTATGAATCTAACTGTGAATAGAAATCTAGGTTGTCGGCTTCAATAAGAGATGAAAAAACCATGTTAATAACAATAAATTAGTGTTAGTATCTGTTCAATGAGGCAAAAGAAAAAAAAAAGAAAGTCAAATTGAATGAAATTTAAGATTTTGAAAATTATGATAAGAAAGAAGAAGATCAAAGAAAGAAAGAAAGAATAAAGGAAGCTATAGGCCAGATATTAAAAGAAGACAATAGAGCACAGAAATAGGCTAAATTTCTAGATCATAATATAATCAATAATATAGGCTTTAATCTTGACTATAAATCAAAAATACAACTCATTTTAAAGACCAGAATAAAAGTCATTATTTAGATTATCTTATGAAATATTGTTTGAATTATAATCAAGTCTTAAATCGATAATATTTTTCATGCTATAGTCCAGATAAAAGACAATTTTATTAAGAAAAGCATAGTGAATTTTTATAGTCTTTGCTTCCATCTGTTTATAGTCCCTAGAATTTTCTAGATTACAGTCCATATTATTATAAATATTATAATCTCAATTATAGCTAAATTTGTAGCCAAGACTATAGTTTATAATGTGGTTTAAGGTTTAGACTATACTCTAAAATATAGTACAGTTTATAGTCCATAATATCTTCTAGATAGCAGTTTTTAATATTATAGATTACTGCCAAGACTATAGTTTATCCTATAGTCCTCGACTTAATCCAGTGTCTTGATAATAGTCTTGTCACAACTATAGTCTATTATTATTTAAAGACTTTTTAGCACTTTATTTCAACAAATGTAAAGAGAGAATTATAGTCAAGACTATAAAATTTGGTCTTCATTATAATAAGCTTTATTGTCAAGAATATAGTCCATATTATAGTCAACATAAGAAATCAAACTATAAACTAGATTTTAGCTAAAACTATTGTTTAAAGAACAGCACATATTTTAATTTATAATATGGTGGTTTATGGTCAAGACTATTATTTAGTTTATAGTGAAGTTTAAAGTTCAAGTTTTCATCAAGGCCATAGTTCAGGTTATAGTCCCTAAAAACCCAAATCATTGTCAAGTTTATGAAGACTATAGTTGGTGTAATGTTTGTCATTATAATTAAAATTTTCATCAAGACTTCAGACAACTCTCTAGTATAAAAATCGGTCCATATTTTAATTAACAATAAGAATTAAAATCTTAATATTAAATTAAAGTCTATAATGCTTATTAATCAAGACTATTGTGCTTAATATAGTCGGCATTATAAACCAAATCGTGGCTAAAAATGTAGTCAAGACTTTAGTTTATAAAACTGTCCATATTATAATTTTTAACATGGATCATAGTCTAAGCTCTTGTTTAAATTAAAATGAAGTCCATCAAGACTATAATATATAAAATAGTCAGCATTAAACATCAAATTATAGACAAGTTTTCAACAAGACTCTGCTTTATTGAATAGTCCAGATTTTAGTCTAGACTATAATTTCGATTATAATGAAGTTTATAGTCCATATTTTTATTAAGACTACAGTCAATGTTAATTAAAAAAATTATAGTCAAAATTTCAGCTCACTTTTTAGTCTTATCTGTAGTTTAAATTACTTTTTTATCATATAAACTATAGTTTAGTGTAGAAAATATATTTTAGTTATAAATATTATAGTCTTCTTAACCAAAATAGTTAATATTCTAGTGTTTTCTGATTAATTATTCTAAAAATTATGTAAATTTTCACTTCGTTTTTCTCTTTTCCATTTTCATTTATATTTTATGCATAAAAGCGTGCTTGCTGTCTAAGTCTTTTGTTTTATGTTCATAAAACTTCTTGTTACCCGGAAATTGTCAATTTATTTCATATTAAAGAAAAATAATAATCATATTTTTTGTAGCCTGACCTGACTCAACAATAATTTCTTTAAAATGTTTTTTGCCTTTAAATGAAGAATGACTTTAAAAAATATTAAACACTCATTTTATTTGTGTGCTTGTGAGTGTGTGTATGGTTATGACAACATTTAAATAAATTAAATTCTAAACAAAATCAAACACACACATACTCACGTATTAAAATAGAAAACAAAAAGAAACATAATTTTTGTTTGTTTCAACTAAAAACGTGTGCAAAATCTTTAATTAATATTAAAAAGACGTTATAACATGAAATCTTTGAAGAAAAGAAAAGATAAAATAAAAAATAATATATTTTGTTTTTGTTTATTAAATATTCCAAACAAAATAAATTTAAGATAATTTTTCAGTTTCTTTTTTTCTCAAGTTTGAAAGTAAAAGTAAATTTGTGGTAAAAAATATTTAAAATAAAAATAAAATTAAATTTATTTTTTAAAATTTCTCACAAAAAATGGAAAGGATTTTAGTGATAAAAAAAATCAGAAATTCTTTACACATTTTTTTCTTTGGAAAACGCCAATAAATTTCTTTGAATTATTGTCTTTTTCTCAAAATTATCTAGAAAATCATTTGAAGGAAAAAAAATTAATAATTATTAAATGATCTTTGCTGATCATGTTGGTATTCATTTGTTTATCTTTTCTTTATTCTTCAATAATTTTTCTTCTTTTCTTTTGTCTTTTATAAATGTTTATTGCATCCACCTCCTTTTTTTAACACTTAATGGCAGTATTTCTGTTTTTTTTTTTTAGAGAACATAGAAGAGGCAATTGCTGGCAAATAATTCTTAACATTATTTTTAAAGTCATTGAACTAATTTTTGCAGTTGTTTTTTTCTCAAGATAATAATGGAAATGAGAGAATATGATGAATAAGGGATAAAGAAGAAAATATAGATTATAGTCTTATCTTTAGATATAGTTTATAGTTTGAACTATAGACTGGTCTATACACAGGTTTATACGGTGGACAGTCCAAACATTAGACTTTAAATGCTGGACTATATACTCTAACCTTCAGTCCATACAGTGTACTATACACTGTACTATACATTAGACATATATACTAAGCTATAATCCAGACTATAGACTAGTCCATACACTGATCTCTCGACTAGTCCATACACTGAACCTATAGACTTAACGTTACACTGAACAATAAACAAATTTTCGGAATTCACTCGGACTCTTTTTTAAATGTTTCTATCTAAGATTTGGGACTATTATCTTTAATTAACCATTATTATCTCTCTTAATCTGGAGTATCTTTCAATCTTAACTATATTATCGATAGTCTGAACTATATTGGTAGTCCCTTCTAAACACTGGACTATAATTTCCTCTATAAATGAAAAAAGTAAAACATTTGAAATCTTCTTTTTTTCTTTGCCACAAAATGTAAAAAAAATGGTCAATATGCAAAACAAAAGACTTAAGACAACAACTTGAAAACTTGTAATATTTCAAAGATTTTTCTTGTTATTTTTTCTTCTGTTTTTTTTTTTCCAAACGTTTTGTTAGAAATGGAATTTTTCTTTTCTGCAAAAGATAATGTTAAATTTTATTATTGTTATTTTTGGACTGTTGTTGTTGTTGTTGCTGTGACTTGTATTTGTTGTAACTTATTGTTAATGTTTGTTGCACGCGACACAAAATTTAAGTGTTACCATACAACCATAAACAAGTCGCCAAAGTATTAGAGAAGAGAGTTTTTTTCTTTTAATTTAATTTTCATTGTAGTTGTTGTTGTTGTTTTGCTCTCTAACTATTGTTTGAAGTTTAAACGTTTGTTTAGTTAACCAAAAAAAAATTTTGTTTAAAGTAACAAAATTCATGTTGCAAATGTTTTTTCTATTTTTTCTATTTTGTTTGCTTTGTTAACTCAACCATAAGAGTTGAAGATGTAGAAGACTTGGGCCATTTTTTTTTTTTTTTTAAATGTTGTCTTTGTATTAGTGTTTGTTGTAGTCTATATCTAACAAAATGTTATAAGAAAAGTTCATGCCCTTCTTTATGGTTATTTGCCTTCATGTTGTTTTCTTAAGCAGAAAAAAAAGTTTCTTTTTTATTTTTATTTTTGTTGTTTTCTTTTGAACATGATGATGGTGCCATTTTCCAAGCTCTAAAATACCTAAGAAATGTTAGGTTTTTTCTATAGCAAAAAACTGAAAAAACGAATAGAAAAAATATGCAATTTCACTTGTGACAATGCAGTTTATTTCTTTACATAAATTTTTTTTGAAATAAAAAAACTGCAAAAAAGGTCTTCATATAGAAAATTGCTGTTGGCATAAATTTATGACAAAAAAAGGTATTAAATTATAAAAAAAGGAAAAAATTCCTTAAAGGAAATATGACACACTTTAAATAAATCTCCCTCAAAAAAAGACATTTTCTTAATAATTTAACTAAAATGAAATTCTTCTTCAAATATTATTTTCAAATCTCTAAAAAAAATGGAAATTTCTAAAATTATAGTGATTTTCTAAGAAATCTCCTCAAATTGACCACTGGCCACAAAAATCAACAATTGCTTAAACAATTTAAACCACAACTGCATAAAAATTCCTGGAAATTTCTGCAAAAAAACCTTCATTAGCATTAAAAATAGCTAAAATACAACAACAACGCATAAATGCTAAACTCTACACAAAACTAAAAAAAAGATATTAAGACCCTAGAAAAATGTTCTGTTTTTAAACTCATCTACCAAACAACTTTCAGAAATTTTTATTTAACCCCAAGACAAAAAAATTTTTTCACATAAATAATTGTGCGGTTTGTTAAAACTTTGTGAGAATATTTCTATTCGTTCCACAGAACTTGTGATGTTTTTTTTCTGTTTTTGTACAAAAAAAAATCATAAAATTATGCGTAACGAAGAAATTGTTTTTGTTGTGGTTGGCAACAAAACACAAAAATCAATCAACATTTATGCTAAATAAAGCTTTTTTCACGATATCCACTTTAAAGCTTAAAAAAACAAGTAAAAATGTTATATTCTGCTATGCAGAATTAGCAATACCCTCTACCACAAAAGTGTGTGAAGTAAATACTTTATGTCTTATACATATACTCTCACATATGCAGAATTTCTTGCTTAAATTTAACACATGAGTCAAAAATTAGTTATATTTTTGGTTATAACTTTCTTTCTACTGAACCGATTTTGAGCACTTTTAGAACGATAATGAAGTACACATAACCTAATATTATGAGGAAATTTCAAAATTTCTAATTTGTTGATTTATAAATGACAATTTTACGCAAGTTATTTGCTTGAAATAAGAGATTGCCTCAGATATCGGTCTATATCTTTTAATATACTGAACTGATTGCTTTAGTTTTAAATACGAAACCTTTTGGGACAATAACAAATACTCAGGCCAAATTTCATTGAGCTCTGTCAATTATTGTGGTTGCGAGGCTGCCAAAAACAGACTAATAGAGAGACGGACGGACAGACAGACAGCCCTACATAGCTAAATCGACTCAGATTTTGATTTGCTGCAAGCATATATATACTTTATGATGTCTACAATACTTCCCACTTAGCATAACACACAGAATGACAAAGTTAATATAACCTCTTCAACACTTGTAGTGGAGGGTATAAAAATGCCAAAAGAAAAAACAAAAGACTTAAGCAACATACTTGCTAAGCATCTATAAATGACACGCTATTATTTGTGTTACAAAAACAAAATAAAATAGGGAATTGACTGAAAACGAAAAATCTATTGTTTAAAATGGAAAATATATTTAAATTATGGGAAGCTGTTTAAAGAAATAATAAAAGGAAATTGGGGGAGAAAAAAGAGGAAAAAAAGGGAATTTATTTTATTTGTTGAGAAAATAATGATTGAACATTTTCTATTATGGTTTATTGAAATTTTTTTTAAATAAAATATACGATTAAAATCAATTCTTAAGTCACATATAAAAGGATTTTAATCATCTTCAATTAAAGCCTAAAATCAAGACTCAATTAAAACGTTAAACAAACGTTAATTGAATATCAAATTTAATTTTTATAAAGCTTCAATTATGGCCTTATATATCTTTTTTGTAAATATTTCTAACAAATTCCATCAATCATCGTTTAAATTTTCATCAATCATGACTTAAAACACAAAAAAACTTAACGTTTTTGCTTGAATTGAAGACATTTTCAGTTTAAGCTACAACTTATCTTCATTTTTATATTAAAATTTCATCAATCATGGCTTCAAATTATCATCAATCATAGCTTAAAATATTTTGAAATCTTGGAATGATTTTTTTTGCCGTTTTATTAAATATTTGTCGATTGTAACACTAAATTGTTTAATCAAATTTTCATCAATCATGACTTCAATCATGTAAATTTTTTTTTTAGTTGAAATTATTTTCATTTAAATTTAAGTTTGTACTCTTATTTTAAAATTTTCATCAATCATATCTTCAAATTAACATCAATCACGTATTTAATTAGTTTTAATCATAATTTTTATATTTTATTAATTTCGGGGCGACATAAATATTCCACATTTCTAACTAAAACACACGATTTTTCTCTTTTATTTTATTTTCTAATTTCTTTCTCTTTTATTTCGATTTAATTAAAAATGCATGATTTACGTTTGGATTATAGTTTGAATATTTATTGACTGTTTTTATTGACATTTTCTTTCAATTTGTTCCAATGCCTTATAAACACAATTTCTATAGACTTAATTTCAGTCTTTTTTCATTCAAATTCCTGCTTTTCTTAGTTTTGTTAAAAGAAAATTTTAAAAATTCTAAACACATTTTATGGGTTTTGGTTTTAATTTCTTTTTAAAGTAAATTCCTCAACATATTGACAACATCAAACAAACAACAACATTTTACACGTGACATTTTTTATAAAATTTATAAAAATTATTATTAAATAAACAAAATTAATTAATTCATTTCAACTAAAAATTGGCAAAATAACAAAAATGCTTGAGGTTGAAAGAAAAAAGAGTCACACGCCTTTGAAAGGAAATGGACAGAGACAACAAGACATGACATTAACATTAATATTAACATAAAAAGGGACTAATTTATTAATTAATTTATGTAAAAATTAAATTTTATTATTTTTTTATTGAAAATTTTAAACAATAAAAATTAACCCATTAAGAGCTAAAAAGAAAAAAGCTTTAAATGATCCTCATTTACAGCTTTAAGTAATTTATCAATCATAGCCTTAAATAATCAGTAAGTAACTTTCAATCAGAGCATCAAATATTCATCAATCACGGCTTCAAGCAAGCATCAATCACAATTCAAAATAATGCTTAATCAAAACTTAATGACAAACTCAATTAAAATTTCATATTTTCTACAAATTCAAGTTTCATATCCTAATCAATCACAACATCCAATTTCCATCAATTAAGACCTCAAATTGTCATCAATCATTGCTTCAAACTATTATCAAGCATAGCTCAAAATAGTATTTAATTAAGACTAGATATTTTCTTCAATCATAGCTTCAAATTAAAGCTGCATGTCCCAATCAATTACAGCATAAAATATCCATCAACCAAGGACCAACTTTCCATCAATCAGAGCTTCAAACAGTCATCAATCATATCTTGAAATAATGATTAATTTTTCATCACATTCTCATTTACTTATTAATATTCACTTCAATTATAGCTTCAAATTAAAGCACCCTATTCTTATTAAAATTTCCATCAATCAAGGCTTGAAATTTGACTTTAAACTATCATCAATCACAGTTCAAAATAATGTTTTTATTAAAACTTCATGACATACTCTCTTATAGCTTAATATTTACTTCAATCAAAGCTTTATGTCCCTATCAATCACATCTTAAAATTTTCATCAATCAAGACTTCAAAAAATCGTCAAGCAGAGCTTCAAACTTTCACCAATTTTCATTCAAGTTCTACAGATCAATACATACTCAAATGTTTTTCTCAGCTATAACTTCAAATTAAATTGTTTAACACACTCAATCATAGACTAAAATGTTCATCAATCAAGACTTCAAATTGTCATCAATCAGAGCTTTAAACTATAGTCAATTGTACTTCAAAATAATGTTTGATTTAGTCTTCATAAAATAATCAATTATATAACTTAATCTTATATTCAATCAAGGCTTCCAATTGTCATCAATCACAGCTTCAAACTATCATCAATCATTAGTTCAAAACGTTTAATTAAGACTTTATCACATATTTAATTAATACTTCAAAAGTTTCTCCCAATTACAGCTTCAAATTTAACCTTAATATAACATTTATTTTCCATTCAATCACCTTCAATCAAAGCTTGAACAAATCATCAAACATTTCTTAAAATTATCTTCAATCAAAAAATTTTTAAATAAATTATAATAAAGGCCTTATCTCTCTTGAAAATCTGGATTTAAATAAGACTCAATCACAGGCTTATAAGTATTTCCAGCAAAACTTTAATTTCCCTTCAATCATAGCTTTAGGAAATCATCAATCATTTTGCATTCATCAAAACTTTTTAGATCAATTTTCACTTACAACTTCTCAAATATTTAGTTAAAGTCTTGATTAAATATTTAATCACAGTTTCAATTCATTTTCAATCATTTGCTTGAAATCTTTAATCTTAAGATCTTCAAGCAGAGCATAATAATCCAGTTTGCAGGACCGAATTAAATATGATTCCACTTTTTGTGGAAATTTAAGAAAGTTTTTTAGAAGTTGAGTTAAAAAAAGCTTTAATCCGGTTCGTAGGACCTTTGAAATCTTTAATCAGAGCATAATAATCCAGTTTGCAGGACCTAATTAAATATGATATAAATTAAGGTGTTTATTCCACTTTTTGTGGAAATTTAAGTTCAAAAAAGCTTAAATCCGTTTCGTAAGACCTTTGAAATCTTCAATCAGAGCACAATAAGTTTGCAGGACCGAATTAAATATGATTCCACTTTTTGTGGGAATTTAAGAAAGTTTTCTAGAATTTAAGTTAAAAAAGCTTTAATCCACTTCGTAGGTCCTTAGAAAATTTCAATCTTGAGATCTTCAATCAGAGCATAATAATCCAGTTGGCAGGACCGAATTAAATATGATTTAATATAAGGAGTTAATTCCACTTTTTGTGGGAATTAGGGAAAGTTTTTTAGAATTTAAGTTAAAAAAGCTTTAATCCGTTTCGTAGAACCTTTGTAATCTTCAATCTTGAGATCTTCAATCAGAGCATAATAATCCAGTTTGCAGGACCGAATTAAATACGATTTAAATTAAGGAGTTAATTCCACTTTTAGTGGGAATTTAAGAAAGTTTCTTTTTAGAATTTAAGTTAAAAAAAGCTTTAATCCATTTCGTAGAACCCTTGAAATCTTCAATCTTGAGATCTTCAATCAGAGCATAATAATCCAGTTCGCAGGACCTAATTAAATATGATATAAATTAAGGAGTTTATACCACTTTTTGTGGAGATTTTAGAAAGTTTTTTTAGAAGTTGAGTTAAATAAAAGCTTTAATCCGGTTCGTAGGACCTTGTGAAATTTTTGAAAAATTTTTTTCTGGCAGTTTTTAAGGGGTTAATGAGGTTTCTTCCAGAGAGAGAGATTTATCTCTTTTTTCTAGTTTTATTGTTGATGCTGGAGAATGAAAGAAAAAATCTAAAATAAACTTAAACTTGTGGTTTAATTTGTTGCCGTTAGTTGGCCTAATTCTTATGAAAACATTTGTTTAAATACTGCTGATTGTTGTTGTTGCTGTTGGAACTGCTGTTGGTATTTAGCAGCTAAACTATTGTGGTTTTTAAAACAAGTATTAGCTTTCCTCTAAGTTTTTTTTAAAAAGAAACTTAAGGAGCTTGAAAAGAAATGAATGAAAATATGAGATGAAATTTCTAAAAAAAACGTGAAACAAAAGACTTAAACAAAAAACTTTTTTTTAAAGAAATAAGTTTTATAAGAAAACAAAAGACTTAGGAAACGAACTTAAGTTAAATAGAAATTTAAAAAGGAAATGTTTTGGTTTTTGAATATTTTGCTTATGACATTTTTTAAATAAAATAAATATTTTTTTTAAGATTTTTTCATAAATTAAAAAAGAACTTTTCCCATTGTAGAATTTTTCTCCCATAAATTATTTAAAAAAAATTCTTCTTTATCACAAATTTCTATTCTTCTTTATAAATTAACGTCATTCATTTAATTTTTATTTAACACTTCACCAGAATGAAGAACGGTCATTCGTGTTATTTTTATTAAAAACGCAAAAAAAAAAGAACTCTTTCATTATGATTAATTGAATTTTCTTTCTTTTCAGTTTTCTAAGTCTTAAAACATGCAATTTGTTTTACCTCCATTTTCCCACTTTATTCCTTTCTTCTCTTCTAAGTTTAAGTGAAAATTATGTTTTAAGATTCTTGATAATAAAACGTTACAAAAAAGCCTCTCTAAATCATCTAGAACAGGAGAAAAGGAAAGAGAAAAAATAAATAATTTCTAAACATTAAAATGATAAATTTCTAAGAAATTTTTAAGAAGAAGAAGAAGAAAATTGCATAATTTGTTTTAAAGCGAAAAACAGCAAAATTAAAACTGATTAAAGAAAATTAAGAAAAAAAATGGGTCAATTTTGGAAAAAGAATTCTACTCTTAATCTTAGCTCAAGCATGACCAGAATGAAATGGTCAGTTGTTAAGAAAATTAGTCCAAAAAAGAGAGATTAACCTAGATTTGGAGAAAAAGCAATAAAAACTTAAAAGAAAATTCAGAAAAAAATATTTTGGAAAATTATTGGTCCTTCGCAACTGGATTTTTTAAATTTGTAAATATCAGTAGAGAAATTTAGTCATGACAAAGCTTGACATTGTCCCCTTAAAAGAAATAAAATACTTTAGACAACTTTTAGTCCTTCGCACCCGGATTTTTAAAATTCTTTAAAATTCAGTAGAGAAATTTAGTCATGAAGCTTGACATTTGCCCACAAAATAGTCTTCAATCTAGGCTTTAATTAAGCTTCTATCAAAGCTTTAAATTTGCTTGCATTAAAGCCTCAAGTCTTCAGCTTTAAAATGCTCTTTATTCAAAGATTAAAATAAGCTTGAATTAAAACTTAAACCAAAACCTTTTTTTTTAAAAAAGCTTCAATTTACCTTCAATTATATCTTCAAATTTTATAATAAAACTCTTAAATTAATCTTCAATCTAGGATCTAATTAAGCTTCACTTAAAGCATAAAATTAGTTCAATATAAACTTTTTTATTGTTATTTTCAGAAAATATGCAGTCTTTGCTTAAAGCATTTTTTCATTTAAAACTTGAAAATGATCTTCAATTAAAGCTTAGAGGAAGCTTAATTTATAGCCTAAAATAAGGTTAATTCAAAGCTTAAAATAAGCTCTAAGAGGAGTTTCAAATCAGCTTCAAATTGTCTTCAATTATACCCTTAAAACATTTTCTTAAAAAGACTTTAATTAGCTTCAATAAATCCCTTAATTTAGTCTTCAATCTGTAGTTGAGATAAAGCTTGAATCAAAGCTTAACATTAGCTACAATTAAAGCCTTAACTGTTCTGCAGTTTAAGCTTAAAACTAACAACAGTTTTTTTTCGCTTTAAACTTTGGCTCATTAAAAGCTTTAAAATAATCTGCAATTCGATCTCTAATTAAGCTTAAATTAAGGCTTAAAATAAGCTCAAAATTAAATCTAGTTTTAGCTACAAATTATTTTCTTTATTTCCTTTTAATTGTTCTCTTAAAAATAAGCTTTAATCAAAGCTATTAAATATATTTTAATTAAGTCTTTTTTAATAAGCTTCAAACAAAGCTTAAAATTTACTTAATGAGTGATTAAAATGAAGCTTATATATAGCTTGTTTTCTTTTCTATTTATAAAATGAATTTCTTTGAAATCACTTGGAAAATGAAAAAGTTATTTTGAATTAAAATTTGTTCTATAGAGAGCGTATGATTGATATTAATTAATGGGTAATTTGACAAAAATCGCCATAACTTTTTTGTTTTCAAAGTTAGAAATAAAATTAAAATTAATTATGAAATTTAACAAAATGGCGTATTTGAGGGCATAAAAAGGGAAATAGAAAATAAAAAAATTAGTAAAGAGATTTTAGTCAAAAATTTAAATTAAGAAAAAATTAAAAAGAAAAAATTGAAATTCTTCAAAACTTGATTAACTTATCAAGAGCTAAAGTATAGAATATTTTTAAAGTTTTTATTCTAAATTTGTTCTTTGTTATTTAAAGCTTTTTTTCTTATAATTATGATCATTTATTTTCTTTTCTGCCTTAAGTTTAAGCTGCTCTTTTGGCCTTAAATTTTTTGTTATTTCTTAATAAAGATCATCTTTATGATTATTTTAGTTTTCCTTAAACTTTAAATAATATTTTTCTATTTACTTTTTTTGGTTAATAAAAATTTTTCTAATGTTCTCATTTTTCTTTATAAAATTTAATGGCAGCGTCCTTGTATTTTTTTTTTTTGTGAAATAAAAACTGCATTTCCTGCTTATCTGTTTGGGGTCTTAAGAGGAAAAAATATATAAAAATTTAAAGCAATTTTTTTTCCATGTACTTCTTTTTTCCTTCTGCAACATAATTGCCACAAAACATGCAACTTTTAAGAGGCAGGAAAAAATTTCTAGATTAGAAAAGAGCAGACCTTTAAAATAAGGAAATGTAAAACATTTTTGCAGTTATTTCTCAGCTAAAAGAAATCATTCTTTTAATTATAGTTTTCACAAATTCTGTTGATTGTTAGAAGTCTAACTGCTTTTACTTCTTAAAAAAGAAAATAAAGATCTTCTTCTTTAATATTATTTGAACACAGACAAAAACTGTTCATGATTTCCGCGTGGTTTTGTCTAAAGCATTTAATTTCTATTTAACCTTAAGCTATAAAAGAAAATAACAACAAAAAGTACACAGAAAAAATTCTTTAACAGAATTATATACATTTAACAATATAAAGTCCATAATAAATGTCAGTTTTTATAAAGAGTCTTTTTTTAATTTTTCACTACAAAAAAACTGATATGAGAATTATTAAGTGGTCAACAAAATAAAAATAAATTCATGAGTGGGAACCTAGAAAAAGGGAGGTGTTTTATTCATAAATGAAAAGAAGAAATCAAAACGAAAATAAAATTAAATTTTACACAAAAACATTAAAAACAGTTTTAAAAAAGTTTTATAACTTCAATAAATTTATATTCACATTTTCCTTTTCTTCTTTACAGGTAATTATTGTGAATTCCTTCTCAAAATCAGGTATTTTTAATAAAATTTTATATTTTCTTAATATTTAAAAAATTCAAGTTTTTTTCTTAAGTCTTTTGTTTTCAATGATTTTGAAAATTTTCTCAATTTCTTAAAAATCCTAAAAGCTCTTAAGATTGTCTACAAATAACAAAACTTTCATTAAAATCTCTTTAGAAACCTAAGAGATATCTTATATCAAAGTTTAAGACATACAGAACGTATGATTGATATTAATTATTGTCTTTTTTAATTAAAACTGTTATAACTTTTTTGTTTTTAAGGCTACAAAGAAAATTCAAAAAGGTAAAGCAAGAACAGATATTGTGTTATAAAAGAAAAATATAAATGAATTTTTATTATTAACATTAGATATATAATTTTTAATTTTAAAAATTTAAGACAATAAAATTTTGAAAATTAAAAAAAATATATTTTTTGATAATTCAATTTTTTACGAATTTTTAAGAAATTCTAAAAGGTGAAATTATAATTTATAAACAAAAATAATTCCTTCTAATTGCTTTTGGAAATCAACAATTATTTCTATTTAAATTTTTATTCATAACTGACGTATGATTGATATTAATTATTGGAATTTTTTACAAAAATTGTTCTAACTTTTATATGTTGAAAGCTAGAAATAAATTTTTAAAGTAAAAAGAAAGCCAAGATATTTAGTTTTATAAGAAAAATAAAAAGAAATTTTTATTACTAAAAGTTTATATAAAATTTTTAGTTGAAAAAATATTTTTAGAAAATTCTTTTTTTTTTTTTTTTTTAATTTTTAACAAGAAATGCTCTAACTTTTTTAAATTCAAAGCTTTAAATAATAATTAACAGAATAATGAAAGCTAACATATTGCACTATAAAAGAAAAATAATAAAAATTATAATTTTATTAAATTTTTATATAAAATTTTTCTTTGAAATTTAAAAATAGAAAATTATTTTTCAACAATTCCAAAATTAAAAAATTTTAAAATTGTGTCTGATTTATTCATTAGAAAAAAATTGAAAAATTCACAAAATTTATATTTTTATTCAAACATTTTTTCCAGAATTTATATATTTAAAATTTCTTTTAAAGGCTGCCTTTTAATCAAAATGCCTAAATCTCTTCCTTAATAAAATTCCTTAGAACTTGAAATTCATTTTCATTTCATCAATTTTTTTTAAGTCTAATTTCTTGTCTTAAATCTCTTATTGGGTTTTCCTTTCAAAATCTGCTTTTATTTTTGTTCAAACATTTTAATTTGCTTTTTTTCTCGTTTCCCTTTTAATTAAAATAATTCTTTTCCTAACATTTTGCTGTCATTTTTATAACAAACATCTTGACAGAGTTGAATTTGTTTGAATTTTAAAACTATTTTTTCTAGATTTCTGCATGTTTTCTTCTTCTTTTGTTTTGTGTCTTGACAGCTTTACAAACATGAGATTTGAAATGTGTAAGTTCTATTCCAAAAGACCACGGACAGGTGTTTTTGTGGGTAAAACTTTAAAGACAAAAAGAAATAAAAATGAAAACTTAATAACTTTAAACAAAATCTAAAGAAATGGGAATTAGAATTTAAAATTAAATATTTAGACAATTATAGCAGATTTTATCTTAGTAACTTTTAATTAAGTTTTGAATTTAATTTTTTATAAAAAAAAAAATTGTATTAAAAAATTATTTTTTGTATTAAAAAAATTTAATTTTTTAAATTTTTATTTTTTGAGGGAAAATTTTTTTACTAATTTTCTTACTTAAAATTTTTCTTATAATTTTCTTTAATTCTTTAATGTCTTAGCTTTAATTTGCCTTTTGAATATTTTTTCTATGTTTAAAATTAATAAAGTTATAAATAATTTCATATAAAAACTCCTTAATTAATATCAATCATACGTCCCCTTTAAAAAATTTTTTAAATTTATTTAACTTTGAATTTAACCAAGGGATTTTAATAAAATTTATTTTATTTATAGAGTAAATTATAGGCTTTTTCGTACTGAAAAGAGAAACAAAAAAATTTAATTTTGTTTGAATTAAAAGACTTAAGAAAAAAACTTAAAATTTTAAAAGTTCACAAAATTTAACAAAACTTTTGAAAATATAAAAATAAGAACAAAAATAAGATTTCTTTGGAAATCTAAATTACATGATTTTAATCCTGAATTGAGTTTCTTTAATAATTTACATTATTTTCGTGATTTTTTTCTTTAAGGTTGGTCATATTGTCATTAAATTTATTTTCAAAACTAAACAAAATAAATAAATTTCTTGCAATTTTTTAATCTAGACAAAAATCTAATACCATTGTCTTGTTAAAAATTTTTGTCCATTTTGCCTTGTAAACAAAAGCCAGCGCCCTTTTTTCTTGTTCTTTCTTAATCCCTGTTCATGGTACATATTTTTTGGGTTGGTCTACTTAGACACTTTTCCTTTTTTCTTAATCTCCTTTAGAGCTTTAGAGGAAATGTTCTTCATTGTTTAAACAAACAGAAAACTCATCATCATTTTCTGCTTTAGTCCATGACAGGTCTTAAACTTCATGTTAATCTCTTAACATCTTAGATTATTAAGATTATCTTGTACTTCTCTTCAGTTCTTAGACTCAACAGGTTACAAATAAAATTCTTCTTGTAAACTAGTTTATTTTTTTGAAATTTAATTAAAAAGATCTTAAGACAATTTTCTGGTTTTAACAACAAAAAATCTTGTTTTAGTTTAAAAAGGCCTTTAAACATATTTCTCCCTAAAATGATTAATTAGTCAAAGAAACCAGCAAAAACCATTAAACAAAATTATTTCAGTTAAAATCTTCTATTTGTTTAGTTAAATAAAGTTATAGTTTAAAAAGAAGGTAGACATTGTGAAGAAAGAGTTATTAAAAATTTACTACAAAAATGTGGAGTTGTGTTGTGTAATAAAAAAAAATTGTAATAAAAACATTAAGAAACCATTAAGTGAACATATTCCAACTAGAACAGAATACAGTGAAATCTGGCCATGATGACTTTAATAAAAGTTAAAGTTAAGTTCAGATTCTAATTAATTTAGAATTGAACTAGAATTTGTATTAAACTTTTAATAACATTTTTTTTTAATTTTATTTTTAAACTCAACTTTTCCCATTAAAGTTTTGTGGCCAGAATTCTCATTACAACATGCTTTGATTCACAATTTTGTTAGCTTTCCATAGCACTTTAACTATTTTCTTTAACTCTAGCAACAAAAAAGTTATAATTAATTTTCTCAAAAAACTCAATAATTAATATTAATCATACGTTCCCTGTAAAAAATCTTAAAACTTTATTAACTTCTTTAATTATTAATAGAATTTAATAAAATTTGATTTTTATATAGACAAGAAATTAAGCTTTCCAAATACCTAAACCATTTTAACAAATTAAAAACTGGAAGCAAACAAAAGACTTAAGAAAAAAACTTTTAAAATTAAATTTAAAAAAATTAAAAAAATTTCAAAAAAATCTCTGAAAATAATTAAATATTGTGAAGATTCGCTTAAAACCAAATTCCATTCCAAATTTTATATTCTTTCTTACAAAATGTTCTTTAAAATCATGATAAATGTTCTTTTAATTTCCTCTTGGTCATTTTTAACACAATTTGCCACTTAACACCCACTTTTTTTGGTAAAAGACAGAAAAGATCAAATATCATCATTATTTTAAACATCAACTGAAATGAAGGAAAAAAATTTAGAAACACCCACTAAAAATTTTAAATTTTAAAGTTATTTTTTCTAAGGAAACCAAAAAAAAAAAGAACCAAAATGCTCATAAAACCGGAAATTGATTATGTAACTTTAAGAAAGATATATTTCTTCTTTAGTGGTCATTTTTTAGTAGCTCTAAGGCTCAAGGTTGTAAAAAACTTAGTCAGGTTTTCTATGACTTTTCTCTTTTGCCACAGTGATGAAATTTTGTTATTTATCCAGTTTTTTTTTTCTTAGAGGAAATTTGAAAGTTAACGTTATTTTAAGCAGAGAAACTCCTCTTGTTATCTTTTGGTGGACAAACGTAAAAAACAGTTGGAGTTTACATTAAAACAGCATGTGGTTGTTAGAGAGGCCCGCTTTACTGGTTTTGTATTCTGATACTAGAAAATTATATTTTATTTGTTTTGTAATTCAAGAATCTTTAATAAAAAAAAGAAAAGAACTACAAAAAAACTAAACAAATAAATCTTGTTGTAATCGATTAATGTTTCAAACAATAAGTTTTGTTTATAAATAAATTTAAAAAATAAAGAAAGAAGAGTAAAAGCAAAAGAAAGGAGTGTTCTTTAAATATAGAAAAAAACTGTACAAATTTGTTAACAAAGAAAAAAATTATTTATGAAATTTTCATTTCAACAAATCTTTGAAAGTTTGTTTCTTAAGTCTTTTGTTTTGCCAAATAATGAAATTTTAATTATTTTTAATGAAAGCTTAATTTCTATTTTATTTGTGTTTTAAATTTCATTTTTATCCTTTGATAAGTTTAAAAGTTATTAATTGTTAAAATTAACAATTCTGGGTAACGTATGATTAATATTAATTAAAGTGATTTGTGGGAAATTTTCAAATAACTTTTTTCTTTATAAAGCTAAAAAAGAAATTTAAAATAGCAATGAAAGCCTACAAAATAAGCTTTAAAATGTTTTCTTTGGAAATAAAAGGTTTAGAAATTTCTTTAACAAAACTTTATGTTGGAAATGAAAATTTAGAAAAATTTATATATAAATTTTTTGGTAATTTTGAAAAATTTCTTATAATTTGTTTGCTTTTTAATTAAAATGAAAATTTTTTAATGACAATGAAAGCTAACAAAATAAGCTTTAAAATGTATAACTTGGAAATTTAAAATTTTGAACTTGGTTTAACAAAAAATTATTTTGTATATGAATGTTGAAAGAAATTTTGAATTTTAACAAATTGCCATACAACTTTTTGGTTAAAAAACTTAAAACAAAAATTTAAAAAGTTTGGAAAAGATAATAAAGAGCTTTAAGCAAATTTACATATAAATGATTAAATATAAAATTTTTTGTAACAAAATTTTTTAAAGAAAGAAAAATTTACAAAAAAATCAATTTTTTTTTCAATTTTTCTTTAGCAATAAATTATTATTCTTGGCTTTCATTATTGAAAATAGACAATAATTTGTTTTCATTTAATATGATGACACAAGTTTTTTGTTCATTTATGGTTAAATAAGATTTTTTTTCAGACCATATGTAATGGCTACAAACATTTATGGTCGGTTATTTAAAGCTATTGGTTTTTATAGCAATTCCCTTTGCTATAAAACCAATATATATGCAATATAGCTACCTACATTTATTATGGTATAAATATAGAAAGACAAAATAACTTTAACACATTAATTAATGTTAAACATAAAAACAACAGAATTGTTAAAGAATCAAAGACAGACGGACGGAAGGACGGCAAGACAGACATTGCTGGTCACAATAAGAAAAGATTTTAAAAGAGAGTTTTTAACTTGCAAAAGGAGGACAAAGTTGTTTTAATAGTTATAAATGTAAACAAGCAGGGAAAACCTTAAGAGAAGAACAAGAAAATGCTTGAAAACTGAAAACAAAAATGGTCTTGAATTAAGGCCAAAAATCGGTGATTGATATTTGAACAAGATCTCATAACAATTGAAACTAATAAAATTTTATTTAAACAGAATTTTTGGTTAAGAAAAATATTCTCTCCAAAAAAAAACAAAAGACTTAAGCTACAAACTCTTTTTTTAATTTTTGTCTAAATTATTAATTTCCTTTTTTGCTCTAAAACAAAATCACTCTAATCCATACATCATGAAAACAGAAACCTGAAACTTATAATTGCACAAAAAGAAAATGTTTAGAAAAAAAAAGACAGATAGATAATATGGAAGCTGTTACAAACAGATGTACGAACAGGTTGTTAAACAAAAAGGCCTTAAGATTTCATGCTAAAGAAATAAAGAGGAAAAATATACTAAATGAGTTAGCACTTGAAAACGAGCGGCTGTTCTTTAAATAACAAATACTATGAGTTTAACAAACGTCGTTAACAATTAATAATGACGCCAATTGCTAACACACAAGATGATTAAAGCGGTTTTTTAAGGATTACACTTCTTCTGCTTTTTCTCTTCCTATTCTTTTCTTTTATTCTTATTAATATTTAAGATTTAAATTCTATTTTTATATTAAAACGAAAGAAATGACTAAAAATAATGAGAGTCATAAATAAAAATAATGCTAGAAATATAAGATAAACTAATAACATGAACTTGGGTTTTAAGCTAAAAATAGCTTAAAAATTTCTAATAATGGAAAAATAATATTAATTAAAGATTAAAGTAAAAAACTATTAATCTATTAATAAATCACAAATATCATAACAACTTTAATAAAGTTAAAAAAAGGAAGTATTATAAACATAGAAATGCTATTTTGGCAGTAAACTAAAACTCGATTTCAGTTCGGTTTTGTACAGAGTTTAGATTCCAGTTCAGTTTCAATTCAGTTCTAGTTAATTTCTAAATTAGTTCTAAATCAGTTCTAGTTCATTTTTAGTTTAGTTCTAATTCAGTTCAGTTCCAATTCAGTTCAGTTCTAATTCACTTCAGTTCTAATTCAGTTCTAGTTTAATTCTAGTTCATTTCTTCTTCAGTTCTAGTTCAGTTGTAGTTCAGTTCAGTTTTAGTTCAGTTCTAATTCAGTTCTAGTTCAGTTTAAGTTCAGTTTTAGTTCAGTTGTAGTTCAGTTCTAGTTCTGATTCTAGTTTTTAAAATTTCGTTAGAGGGAACGTATGATTAATATTAATTATTGAGTTTATTCACAAAATTATTTTTAACTTTTTGAGTTTTAAAGGTAGAAAAGAAATTTAAAGTGTTTTTGAAAGTAAACAAAATAGAGAATTTTATAAAGTTAAAAACAAAATTCTGGCTTAAAAAATTTATACAAAAAATTGCTCTGGAACATAAAAATATAAAATCGCAAAATTTTCTTTCCAATAAAAACTATTTTCAAAATCAATTAAAAATTCTTTGTTTTTTAAAAGTTTGTTATAAATTGCTAAAAATAACTTTTATTAGTTAAGCAAAAAAAATCACCCTTTTAAGGCAGAAAATTGTAAGCACTCACCATAACAATTATGTAGTTGATTTTCATCAACTTTATGGTTTTTAATTTATAAATTTTAATTAAAATATAAATTGTTGACAAAGTTGTCTTGTGTTTAAATTATATTAAAATTCCTTGACTGTCTGTCATTTTACATTTAAGACACCCGTTGTGTTTGTGTTGTGGAAGAAAGAAGGAAAATTGGTGCAAAATAAATTATAATTTCTGTTTAAAGAAACCAACAAGTGTTAAAATGATGATAAAGTTTTAAAAAGAAAATTTATAGCAATTTTGCTTAAAAAGGAGAAGAGGAAAGAGGGAGGGTTTTGAAGTAGAAGAAAAGAGGTCATAAATATGAAAAGAAGTTATTTTTAAACTGTAAAGATTCTTCATTTTTTTCTTTCACAAAAAAACAGTTTATTTTCGAACTAAAAATAAACTTTTAATAAAACCCTCTAATTATGGCAAAAAAGGCATAAAACAAATTGCTTACAAATGAAAAATAATCACATATTACAATTAGCATGAATCTACAGCAACACATCATGTTAACAAAGAGTTAAAAAGATTGTTTTGAAAATCACTTAAATATATAATCAATTTTGTAGTTTTTTTTTTTTCAGACGAATTGTTTTTTTGAAAATTGTTCTAAATAAATCCTTATGTGTTATTTCTTTGAAAACCTATAATAAACTTTAGAATGATATTTATGTTATACAAAATCTAAACAAGAAGATAAAAACAAAAAGAAAAGAACTTTAACCACAGCAGAGAAATAAAACTTCTGGTTTTACAAGATCTTCAAACTTGAAATGTGTTTTCTTCTCATCTCTTTTTTTCTATCTTTGCAGTTGTATCTTTTTGAACATTGATTTACGTTACATGATGATTGTGTTTATAGCATTTTGAATTTTATTGGCAACTATGTTAATTGTTATTGGCTTGACTAGTTTATTTCTATTTTAAAATTATTTCTTTAAATTAAATAAATCTTGGTACAACAAAAAAGAATGGATTTATGGGAATGAGTTTTTTGTTTTATTTCATTAGCAAGTGATTTTATTTTTTAACTAATTACATTCTCTTTTTTTAAGATTTTTGTTTAAGAAAATTAAATTTTTCTTAATATTTTTTTTTTTTAATTTTTATTTTCATTTTTGAATAAAATTTTTGTACATTAAAAAATTAATTTAAATTTATTTAAACATAACCATTAAAGCCTTATTTTGTTAGCTTTCAGATGGCAATTAAACTTTCTTTTTATTGCAACAAATAAAAAAGTTATAATTAATTTTGTTAAAAAAGTCAATAATTAATATCAATTATACGTTACCAGGCAAGTTTTAAGAAATTCTTTAATAAAACCTAAACCGTAAGAGATAATGAAATAAAATTTTTTGAGAGCATAGAATACATTTTGCGCTTTTAATTGAAAAAATAAAAATCAAAATTTTTCTTGCACTATGGGTTGAAAAAAATTTTGAAAAATATGATTTTTTTTGCTAAAAAGAAATTTAAAAAAAATTACTCTCTGAAGGCTTATTTATTTTATTTTAAAACTTAATTCTATTTCTATTTTCTTATAATTCTAATTACTTGGATCATGAACTCAAGCATAAACTATTTTATGCTTTACTAAACATTTAAATTATATACTTTTTCAAAACAACAAAAGAAATATTTATGCTTTAAAACCAAAAAAAAAACAACAACAAAAAATCGTAATAACAAAGAAAGAACTCTATTAGAGAAGAAAAATATATATTCTTGCATTTACAATGTCAGCCTACGGCTAAAAAGTAATAATTTAAAGAAAATTATAATAACAAGAAATTTACTTTTTTTCTTTTAAGATAAAACAAAACTAAAAAAAGAAGAAGAAATTCTTTTATTTAAATAGAGTTATAAAATTATATGCAAGACAAGGTGAATACATAAAATGAAAAAAAAAAAAAAAATAAAAATAAATGGAAATTTTTTCATAGAAAAATATGCGGAAGAAAAAAAATTTATTTAAAAATCGAATAAATAAAAATATTGAAATTTAAGTTTATTTCAGTAAATAAAGAAATATTGAGGAATTAAAATCTTAATAAAAATTATTTAAAAATATATTTCTTCTATTCCAAATTAGACCTCAAATAAGACCTTAATTTTCGTTCATAATTTTCTAACAAACATTTTTTCTTTTCATGTCTTTTATTTCATTGATGAACTTAAATGAACTTTAACTCCAAAGATCACTATGAAAAACCATTAGTTGGGTTTTTGGAAAATGTCATTAAGACTCCGTTAAACATTTTAACTGTTTTTAAAACCGCAACTTTAGCTAACAGTTAGTCGAATAAAATAAATAAGAAAAAATCAGCTAGAAAATTTGATAAATGATTTTTTTCTCAAAGTGTTTTGTTCCAAGACAAATTTAAGCCCAACTATGGAAAAAGACAAAAATTATATAATACATGAACAAAAACTTAATGCTTGAAAAATTTTTATTCTATTTTCAATTATTATTTTTTATTTAGTTTTTTTGTCATTATGAAAAATTTTCAATTTTAAAATCAATTTTTTATAGTTCAAAAAATACTGAACATTATTTTTATACAGTGATTTCGTAGAAAATTTTATTAGCTTAAATTTGGCTTTTCAATAAAATTTATTTTTCAAAATTTTCTTAAATAAAACTAATTTTTTGTCAAAACACTTTTTTCAAAAAATTTATTTAAAAAAAAAATTTTTAATTTTTAACCTCAATTTTTTTAATTTAAAAATTATTGGATTTTTTTTTATTACTTGATTTTATTGGAAATTTTGCTAGCTTTTATTTGGTATTGAAATAAAAGAAAATTTTCAAAATTTTCTTAAATAAAATCAATTTTTTATTGAAACAATGTTTATCAAAAAAATATTAATTTTTAAATTTTTTATTTTTAACTTAAATTTTTTACAATTCAAAAATAATTTAAAATTTAATTTATTAACAGATTTTGAGGCTTAATTTGTTAGCTTTTATTTAGCATTAAAGTAAAATTTATTTTCAAAAATTTCTTAAAAAAGTATATATTTTTATCAAATCATTTTTACTAAAACTTAATTTTTATATTTATTTTTTTCTAAATTTAACCTCAATTTTTTGTATATAAATAATAATTTAAAATTAAATATAATAATTCATTTTAAGCCTTGTTTTATTAACTTTTATTTAGCATTTCAAAAAAATTAATTACCAAAATTTTCTGTTATAAAATAATTTTTTTTCAGAAATTTTTTTCTTTCTTTTTTAAACATTTTCGTGTTTAACCTCAATTATTCATATCTCACTGATAACTGAACATCATTTTTATTAACAAATTTTATGCCCGATTTTCTTAGCTTTCATATGCAATTTCAATTTATTAATTCTTTTAAAAAATAAAATAAAAAATTGCCAAATTTCTTTAAAAACTCTATAATTAATATCAATCATACGTCCCTCAAGTTAATTCCAAAAAGTCTTAAATAATTCTTAACTTTAAAACCAAATTAAATGGTAATTATTATTCCAATGGAACAGAAATAAAGCTATCAGGTTATGTTACAAAAGTAAAAAAAATTAGCACAATGGGCCGTAAATTATAAAAAAATTACAAAATTAAAAAAAAATAAAAATTAAAATTCTGATATTTATTGAAAAGAAATATATATAATTATAAAGGAAAAAAGTGCTGCACAGTGGTTCCTGAAAATTAAAATTGTAAAACACATATTCCATTTCAAAAATAAGCTGGATAAATTCAGAAACTCTACATTTTCGAAATATTTTTTTCCAAACCAGAAAATTTTTTCTCATATTAGAATTTAAATAACAACAACTTTATGCACAATGGGTCTGGAAAAAATTTAAGGTTTTACTAATTAATGAAATAATTCAATAATTTTTTTAAAAAGGATTTTAAAGGTTTTTTCTTCAAGATATAAAGTACAGTGGGTCATAAAAGTAAATAAGTCATAACGAAAGTGTGACAGTTATCTTTTATATTAAAAAAATTTAAGTTTTTTATTTAAACACAGTTTGCGTAATATATTACTCTTAACACCAAACCAATGAAAGGTCGGTGGCCTAAAAAAAACAAAAAATTGCTAAACAAAATTTCGAATAAAAATACCCGACTTTTTTTACTCTTAAGATAATAATCGTGTTGTTTATTTAAATATTTTACGTTTCAAACTCTTCTTTCTTTTAATTTTATTTAATTTTCATTTTTTTTTTTTTTTTTTTTTTGCTTTTAATTTTCTTAATATTGAAATTTTCAAGTTTTTTTCTTAAGTCTTTTGTTTAAGCGAAGTTTTAAATTTTCAATTTTCTATAACAGTATTTAAAGCTTTATATTTGAACTACAAACAACAAAAGTTTTCCAGAAATCCTGTTATTAGTTTACAAGTTATTTCATATTCAGTATTTTTGTTTAAAGGAGCGTATGATTAATATTAATTACAGGGACTTTTTCGAAATTTAATTATAACTTTTTTGTTTCTAAAGCTAGAGATAAAGTTGAGATTGGAAATGAAAGCTAAGACTTTATAGAATTAACGAAAAATATAACAAAAATTGCAGCTTAAAAATTATTCAAAAAAAATGACAAGAAATTTTTAAAAAATATTTTTTTCATTTATATTTTCTAATTTCATCATAACTTTTTTGTTTTTAAAGCTAGAAAAAATAAAATAAATTGAAATAAACATCAGTTTTTTAAAGAATTAAAGAAAATTAGAACAAAAATTCTAGTTTAAAAATTAATATAAATTTATTTTCAAAACACAAAGAAATCGAAGATTCCAAAAATTGTTTTGCTTTAAAAACTTTTTATTATTTAAAATTTTTTATGCATTATAAATTAATTTTTTATTAAATTTAAAAATATTTGGATTATTTTCAAACATATTTGACAATTAAAATTTTTCATAGGGAGCGTATGATTGATATAAATTATTGAGTTATTTTATAATTTTTTAAATAACTTTCTTAATTTTTATCCTAGAAACATATTTTAAATTGCAGGTAAAAGCCAAGACTTTATGGAATTAAGAAAAAATATAATAAAAATTATAGATTAAAAATAAAGTATAAAATTTTTTAAAGAAAAATGAAAAATAATTTCAGAAATTTTTTATTTATTTAAAATTTTAAAAGTTTAAGTTTATAGTTTATTTAACATTTTTTTATTTAAGATTTTAAACTTTTTTAAGGAAAACTATTCTTTGCATTTCTTACATTATTAAAATAAAAGGGTTTAAACTATTTTTAAAGGGAACGTATGATTAATATTAATTATTGAGATTTTTACAAATTTGGTTATAACTTTCATAATTTTTAAAATAGAAAAATAATTGAAATTGAAAATGAAAGCCAAGACTTCAAAGATTCCCAGAAAAAAATATAGTTAACATTATATTTTAAAACTTAACTAAAAAATTCTTAAGAAAAGTCAAAAATAAAAATTTTAAATTATAAAAAAATCTTGAAAAAAAATTTTCTAATTAATTTTAAAAATATTTTATTTAAAATTTAAATTTTTGTTCAGCTAGAAATCTTCTCTTTCAATTCTTTATTTCCTATTTTTTCTCAACAAAAAAGTCTTACCATAATTTTTCTAAAATTTTTATCAAACTTCCCATAAACATTTCAAAACTCTTTCAAGTTGAAGAGAAAAAGAAAATTATTGCAAAACTTGATCTCATACCGTGTTTAAGACTACAATTAATTTACAACATGCTGAGATTAATAAAATATAGCACTTGCCAACAATATTAAATATTTTCACAACATCTGGTTAGAAAAATAAGGAAACTGACTAACATTTCCAGTCTTATAAAAAGTCTTATTAAAAAACAGCGCTATAAAAGTATTAAATTCTTAAGATCAAATCAAATTTTTTCTATTGATTGAGGGACAACAACTTCATAGTTTTCCAGAGCTGCTTTAAAATCTCAGTTTGATATCAAAATGAATTTAGGTTTTATACATTTATGCCACCATGTGGGCAATTAAAGTAATTTTACAATTTTTTTCTCTCTACATTAAAGTCTTTTGTGGCAAAGTTTATTATTACGGGAAAATAATATTTAGTATTTTGTAACACGCAATAGAAAACCAAATAAATGTCTTTTAAAACGCTTAAAAAAAACAAGAAAACGCTTTTTCTCTTATTAAAAGAGAATTTCCCTCTCTTTGAAACTCTCTTAAAAAAACAATTTGAATTTTATCAAAAAATTCTCTTAAATAAATTAACTTATTTTCTCTTTCTCTCTTTTCAGATGCGACTTATTTCTCTTACACACAACATCAACAATATGCGACCTCTTAGCTTAAGTGCTTTAATAGCTTTATGCTCCCTGCTAGTGCTAATGCCCTCTCAGGTCACGGCTCGTATGGCTTTTGAGAAATTAACAGATTTTGATTTTGCCGGCACCACCTACTACAGTGTAAAGAATCTCTCTCTTTATGAGTGTCAAGGTTGGTGTCGTGAGGAAGCTGATTGTCAAGCTGCTGCCTTTAGTTTTGTAGTCAATCCTCTCTCTCCCTCCCAGGAGACCCATTGTCAACTGCAAAATGATTCTTCTGCCCACAATCCCTCCGCCGCACCTCAACGTTCGGCCAATATGTACTACATGGTAAAATTACAATTGCGCAGTGAAAATGTTTGCCATAGACCCTGGTCGTTTGAGCGTGTCCCCAACAAAGTCATTAGAGGTAATGATAATGCTCTCATTTATACCAGCACCAAGGAAGCTTGTCTCTCTGCCTGTCTCAATGAGAAAAGATTTGTATGCCGTTCTGTGGAATACGACTACAATAGCATGAAATGTGTTCTCTCCGATACCGATAGACGTAGCGGTGGTCAATTCGTCCAGCTGGTAGATGCCCAGGGTACCGATTATTTTGAAAACTTGTGTCTTAAACCGCAACAAGCGTGTAAAACCACCCGCTCTTTTGCCAATGCTCGTGTGGGTGTCTCTGAGGAAAAAGTTGCCCAATATGTTGGCCTCCATTATTATACCGATAAAGAGTTACAGGTCACTTCTGAATCTGCCTGCCGTTTGGCTTGTGAAATAGAATCTGAATTCTTGTGCCGTTCCTTCTTGTATTTGGGTCAACCTCAGGGAGCTCAATACAATTGCCGTTTGTATCATTTAGATCATAAGACCTTGCCCGATGGTCCCTCCACTTATTTGAATCATGAACGTCCCTTAATCGATCATGGCGAACCAATTGGTCAATATTTTGAAAATGTTTGTGATAAGACTGGTGCTACCACCAATTCGGCTGTGGGTGGTCCTGTAGGTGCTCCCTCTAGTTTGGATAAATTAGATACATTGCCAGTGACTTTTGATACCACTGAGGATCCTAATTTGAATATCACCCGTAACGATGTGAACTGTGATAAGACTGGCACCTGTTATGATGGTGAGTTGAAGATCTCGAGTCCAAATTTTAGTCTGAACTAGGATTTGGACAAGAGTTTGAAAAGAATCTGAACTAGAATCAAAACTTTAATCAGAATAAAAATTGGAACCAGAATTTGAAGTAGAATTATGACCAGAATCGGATCTACAACTGAACTAGAATCAGTCGAGTGAAGTTCAACTTATAGTTCACTTTATATATCTTAATATAGTGAACTGTAACCCAGTTTATAGTGTGGACTATAAGCCTGTTAATAGACTGGACTGTAGTCCACTTTATAGCCTAAACTATAGCACAGTTTATAATTCGAACTACTGTTCAGTTCATAGTCTGGACTATAGTTCAGTTCATAGGCTGGACTATAGCTCTACGATATAGTTCCTTAATACCTTTGTTGACTAATCACTTCAAAAATTTCCTTCCAGTTTCCGTTCACTGCAAAGACACCCGTATTGCTGTCCAGGTTCGTACCAATAAACCCTTCAATGGTCGCATCTATGCTTTGGGTCGTTCAGAAACCTGTAACATTGATGTCATTAACTCTGATTCCTTCCGTTTGGATTTGACTATGGCTGGTCAGGACTGTAATACACAAAGTGTGGTAAGTTTATATGGAAAGTTCTTTTTTTCAAAAGCTTTTTCTATAATTAATCTCTTTGGGGGCATTTTCCCAGACTGGTGTCTATTCCAATACCGTAGTTTTGCAACATCACAGCGTGGTCATGACCAAGGCCGATAAAATCTATAAAGTCAAGTGTACTTATGATATGAGTTCCAAGAACATTACCTTCGGCATGATGCCCATACGTGATCCTGAAATGATTCACATTAATTCCTCGCCTGAAGCTCCACCACCAAGAATTCGCATTTTGGACACACGTCAACGTGAAGTCGAAACAGTGCGTATTGGTGATCGTTTGAACTTCCGTATTGAAATACCAGAAGATAGTGAGTATATATTTGGGGTTTTTGGGGAAAGAGCTTTTTCTTATTAATTTTTGTTTGTTTTTTTTTAATATAAAAAAAGCTCCTTATGGCATTTTTGCTCGTTCTTGTGTGGCCATGGCCAAGGATGCCCGTACCAGTTTCAAGATTATCGATGATGATGGTTGTCCCACCGATCCCACCATTTTCCCCGGCTTCACTGCTGATGGCAATGCTCTACAATCCACCTATGAAGCTTTCCGTTTTACCGAAAGTTATGGTGTTATATTCCAATGTAATGTGAAATATTGTTTGGGTCCCTGTGAGCCTGCTGTTTGTGAATGGAATATGGAATCATTTGAGTCATTGGGCAGAAGACGTCGTCGTTCAGTGGAGGGGTAAGTGGAAAATAAAAGAAATAGCTTTAAAGCTTTTTTTATTAATGTTTCAATTTCTTAGTAATGAAACGAAGGAAGCCGATGAGGATATGAATATTTCTCAAGAGATTTTGGTATTGGACTTTGGTGATGAAAAACGTGAATTCTTCAAATCCGATCCAAGCACAGATTTTGCTAAAGGTGGGTAAAGCTTTAAAAGAAAAAAGCTTTTTTTTTGGAAAAAAAAAACTTTAATTATTGATTTCTTTTTGTATCTTAGACAAAACTGTTACCATTATTGAGCCCTGCCCCACTAAGACTTCTGTTTTGGCTTTGGCTGTCACCTGTGCTTTGATGATTCTATTGTACATTTCCACTTTGTTTGTGTACTATATGAAAAAATGGATGCAACCCCATAAAATTGTAGCATAAGTATTTTTTTTTTTAACTTTTAAATTTAAAATCCCTAAATTTAGTGAAAAACCAACAAAATGAAACGATTTTTATATGAAAAAAGACATTAATTATTATCTTCCTATAACTTAAAATTTATCTTTAAAGTTAAAAACAAAAAACAAGAAAAAGCTACATAGACAATAGATTATAAGCTTACAAGGCAATTAGTATTTTTTAATTAAAAAAAATTAAGTTAAGTTTAAATTTTTTTAAAGCAAATCAAAAACATAAGTAAATCTTAAGCCTTAATGAACTTTTAAACAGAGATAAAAAGCTTTGAAAAGCTTTCCCAGAGAAAACAAGGAAAAGAGCTTTTTAGATTTCTTTAAAACAGAAAAAAGTTTTGAGAGCTTAAAGAGTTTTAAAACCATGAACAATAGTATCTTTAAGCGAAAGCTTTTAAGCTTTAAAAGCTTTCAAAATTTTTTTTAAACAAACTGTTACAATTAAAAATATCTAAATTTAAAACCTTAAAGAATTTTTCAAAAACTTAAAAAAAATGTTTTTAAGCTTAAAAGCTTTCAAGTTTTTTGTTAAAATTACTTAAGCATATTAAAGAATTACTTTTCTTTCGAAAATTTTAAATGAAATTTAAAATATTTAACTTAAATTTTTTGAAAAAATCTTTTAAGCTTTAAAGCTTTCAAGTTGTTTTCCAATAATAACTTAAGTTTGGTAAAAGAAAACTTTTCTTTCAAAAGTTTTAAATGAAATTTGAAGTATTTAACTTAAAAAAAGCTTTCAACAAAATTTAAGCTTTAAAGCTTTTTAGTTCTGTTTTTCATAGAATTAAATTTTTGAACAAAATAAATTTATTTTTGTAAGATATATTTAAGCTATTAAGCTTCAAACTTAATTATTTTGAAAATAAGAACTTTCAAGCTTTTTGTCTGTTTTATTTAAAACCTAAAGCTTTCCTTTTTTAACGTTTCTGGGAAGAAAAAAGCTTTTTATTATAAGATTTTTTATTTTAAAGGTTTTTTAAAGTCATTTAACAGCTGTAAACCTTTTAACGAAAAAAAGCTTCTAAAGCTTTTTTTAATAAAACCCACAACTTTGCTAATTATCTGTCTAAAACTATTAACTCCTTCAAAAAAGCTTATATTAATTTTGGAAATGAGGCTTTTTTCTAATAATTTTTAAACACTTTCTAGGAAGTTTTAAATAAAAGCTCGCTAAGGAACAGCTTTTTAAAACTTACCTAGAGACTGTTTAAAAAAATGAAATAAAATGAAAGCTTTCATTTTTATGTATTAATTTTTTTCCTATTTTTAAAATTAATTTATATTTTATTTATTTCATAATTTTATTTTTGTAACCTAAAAAATAAATTTCATCCTTCATTATTTATTTTATTTGTTTTACTAACAAAAAACAACTGTGCTTAATTTTTAATGCATTTAATTAATTAAAAATATACTTTATTTTTATCAACAATAAATTTTTATTAATTATTAAGTAAAATTTAATGAAAAAAACACACAAATTATTTAATTAAAAAAAAACTGATCAGCATTTATAGAAAAATTTCATATTTAATTTAAGTTTATTAATTTTTTTTTTATAAAAACTTAATTAAATTAAATTTATAATTATAATTAGTTTTGTAAATAAGTTAAACAACAGAAAGACTCTTGTGCAAATAATAGAAAAAAATAATAAAAAAATTAAAAACAAAATTTTTTTTCTGTGGAAATTATTTTTTTTAATAATTTAAATTTGATTATAAAAATTTATAAAATTATTTTAAATAAATAAAAACTGCATTTAAAAGAAATTCTTTAAATAAAAATTTATAATAAATCGAAAAAACGCCTTTTAATTTTCTTATATTCAACAACAACAAAGGTCAAAGGTCAGGTTCTATACCCAAAAAAATAATGGAAACAATTAAATAAAATATTAATTATTTTTTTTTAATTCCCTTAAAACTCTTAACTTTTTAAGGAAAGGTCAAAGGTCATATAATGAAAATATGCCTAATGTACTATAAAATATAAAGCTTTAAACTCCTTCCACAATTTCATTTAAATATTTACAAAATATCACAAACATTTGTTACAATTTCCAAAATTTCACAATAAAATTCAAAGGTCATAGTTTCATTTTTTTATTTTAATGATTTTTAGCAATTTAAATCTAATTGATACCAAATATTTTATAAAATTATGCAAAAAATCCTTAAAAATCTAAGATTTCTATTGAAAGGTCAAAGGTCATGGCCCAAAAATATTCTATATATTTTATATTTTTAATTTACTTAGATATATGAATCCCAAAACTCAGTCTTTAATTTCATTTCAATTTCTGTTAAAAACAAATCCTAAAAAAAATTAACAATTTCCAAGTTTCATCAAAAAAAGGTCAAAGTTCATTTTCACAAAAGTTTTAAAATTCATAATTTTAACAATACAAATAACATTTTTATAAGTGATTTCATAAAAGTAAGCAAAAATCCTTAATTATCTAAGATTTCTATTGAAAGGTCAAAGGTCATACATCCACAATATACCTTATTTTACTTTAAATATAAAACTTTAAACTTGTTCTTTAATTTCATTTCGATTTTCATTAAAAAAAATCTCAAAAATTTTAAATAATGTACAAATTTTCATAAAAAGGTCAAAGGTCATTTTCAAAACTTTTAATCTCAGCAATTCAAATATCATTAATACAAAATATTTTTTTAATATTATGCTTAAATATTCTTAAAAATTCTGTATTTTTATTGAAAGGTCAAAGGTCACAGCAATAAAATATGTCTAATTTGTGCATAAATTAAGTTTGCAAAATATTTTATTAAAATGATTTTTTAAAGGTTAAAGGATGTTTAATAAAAATTTCATATATTATTATGTTCATAACAAGTTTATATAAAAATGTCTTCAAAATTTTAAGTTCCTTCAAGAAAGGTCAAAGGTCATTTTTTTAAATTTCATTATTTTTATAAAAAGTTAAGACTTTTAATTAAACCTTAGAAATCTAGTAAAAATTTGTTAAAATATCAAGAAATTCTGAAAAAGAAACTTAATTCTTTGTATTAGAGGTCAAAGGTCATGTGAAGGAAATTTCGATATTATACCTAAAAACTATACTTTTCTAGCTTCAAAGAGTATTTTTAATGTTCAAAAGAAGTACAAATAAAAAAATTCTTCAAAATTTTAAGTTTCCTGAAAAAAGGTCAAAGGTCAAATTTTTCAAAATCTATTTTTTAAGTAAAAATTAAGGTTTTTATTTAAAATTTAGAAAATCTAATTAAAAATTGTTTAAATATTAAAAAATTCTGATGTAATTAAATTTTTTGTACTAGAGGTCAAAGGTCATTTGAAAAGAATTTCGGTATTTTTTCCCAAAATGATTTTAAAAGTTTTTTACTATATTTACAACAAGTTAATATATGAAATTCTTTAAAATTTTAAATTTTTTTAAAGAAAGGTCAAAGGTCAATTTTAAAAATTCTTTAATTTAAGAATCAAACTTAGATTTTTAATTAAAATTTAGAAAATTTATTACAAATTTGTTATAATATTAAGAAATTCAAGAGTTTATTGCCATTTAATACTAAAGGTCAAAGGTCATATTTTTAAATTTTGTTCAAATTTCAAAATTTTTGGAAAATTTTAATTAGAATTTTGGCTAAAAAAAATATTTTATTAAAACATGTTTTTATTTTTTTCATAAACTTTATTTTTTTATTGATTTTTTTTATTTTTTATATATTTTTAAAGTGACTAATAAAAACATTTAAAATAGTATTTTATTGTTTGTTGTATGATTTTTTCATTTAAGAAATATTTTTTTATATAATTTTTTGATTTCATATTTAATTACAAGTAGTTGTTTTAATTATTGTTTTATAAGTTTAATTTGTTTTAATAATTATTTTAGAAATATTTATTTTTATAATTAAGTTTTTGTTTTATAGTTTAATTTCATTTTGTCAATTTTTGATAAAATAGTTTTTGTTGTTTTAGACTTATTTATTAAGATGATATGAAATTGTTTTTTGCTCTAAAAGTGCAGACGAAAAAATTTTCTCGAAATGTCTTAAAATTATTTATATTTTTTTTTTAATTTAAATTTTTTTTTAAATTTTATAGATTTTGTTTATATTTAATATAATTAAATGTAGTTTGTAGAGATAAGTTATGTATATTATTGTATAGAAGTGATTATGTTGATTTCTAATATATTTTTTAAATTATGAAAAAATAAAATTTGAAAATCCAAAAAATGAAAAATATTTTTTTATATTAAGAAAATTATATAAAAATTATTATTTCCCTATAAATTAAATAATTTTATTCTATGTTTCCATATTTCAGTTAAAATTTTAAAAAATTCCCTTGAAAATAGATTATTTTCAACTTAACCTCAAATTCATTTTTTCCATTTTTAAATTTATTTAAGAAATTTTAATGATTTTTTGTTCCCAATGCAATCAGAAATGATGCTCCGTTTTTATTTTTTCAAAATTCTTTTAAATATAGAATTTTTTTCAACCTAACCTCAAAATTTATTTTTTTAGAATTTGAGTTTTTATTGAAAACATGAATGCTGTTTTATTTCCATAAATTACATAATATATAAAGATTTAAATTTTTATCAAAATCTCTTAAATAAACAAAATTTTAATTCTAACCTCAAATTGATTTTTCAAAACTGTAGATTTTTTTACAAAATTTTATGGCTATATGTTCCTACTAGCATCAAATATAATACTCAGTTGTTATATTTTCAAAATACCTTTAAAAAACAAAATTTGTTCAACTTAACCTCAAAATTTATTTTTTTAAATTATAATTTTATAAAAAAATTGAATGCTAAATTATCACTTTTAGTAACAGAACATATTAACAGTTTGATATTTTATCAAAATCTCTTAAATAAGAATGATTTTCTTTCTAACCTCAAATTTCATTTTTTTTTATTTTAAGTTTTATTAAAATTTATAATTTTGTCTTTATTTTAACATTAGAATTATTACAATTTTATTTTGAATCTTTCTCTTAAGAAAAAAATTTACATTTTAACCTAAAATTTACTTATATTAATTTAAGGTTTCCTTATGAAATTTGAAAAGGATAATATAAATTTTAACACTATAATTGCTGTACATTTTTAAATTTTCTCAAATTCCTTTAAATAGAAAAGTTTTCCTTCCTAACCTCAAATTTATTGTGTGTAATTTTAAGTTTATTTAAGAAATTTGAATAGGGTTATATTGCTTTTAACATTAGAATTGTTTTGCAGTTTTAATTTTTCTAAAATTCCTTTAAATAAAGAAGTTTCTCTTCTTAACCTCAAATAAATTTTTGGTTAAATTGAATAATTTTCATGCCAATGCATCCATTTCAATACAAATATATATTAACAGTATGGATTTTTAGCAAATTCATTTAAAAAAGATTTTTTTCATTCTAACCTCAAAATGAAATTTGCAATTTATAGGGAAATTTTCAAAATGATGATTTAAGAATTAAACAAATCCAAAAAAACATATTATTCAGCAAATTTTAATACTAATTTTCTATAAAATTTTTAAAAACTTTGCTTATTTTAAAATACTTAACCTAAAAATGTATGTTTTTATATATATTTATAATATGCTTCTTCTTGCTCTAGAAGAAAAAACTCTTTTTTAAATAGCTTAATTACTAAATATATATTTTTTATTATTTTTCTTAGAAATATAAAAAAAACAAAAATTTCACTAAATTAAATTAATAAAAAAACAAATTTAATACAAATAAAATTAAAAAAAAGAAACAAAAACAAAAATTTGTTAAAAACAAAAACTATAAAAAACAGTCTCTTTGGAAAATAAACTTTTTTAATTTAACAAAAAAATGTTTGGGGATAAAAGCTCCCATAAAAAAATAAAGCTTCAGACGGACTAAAAACTTGATATTCTATTTTTTCCTTAAAGAAAAACTTAAAAAAATTAAAACTTACTTCACTAATTGACTAAAATTTGTTTTCTTTCTTTTCTCTATAAAAAAAGACTTAAAACAAAAAGCTTTTTTCTTTTCTAACCTAAAAAAAAACAACTTAAAAATTAATAAAAAAAAGTTATTAAAATTTCTTCCTTTTTTCTATATTTTAGGCACTTATGGTTATAAATATATATGTATATTTTATTTATTATATATGTGTGTGTTTGTTATGTCATTAATAATTTAAGAATATTGAAATTCCTTAGCTTAAAAGCTTTCAAAGCCTTAAATTTATATGGCAGTTTGTAGTGCAAAAAAATTAATTTAAACATAAAAAACGAAAAAAAGAATTATTTGTGATGCATTTTGTTTATGGAAAGTTAAGGTTTATAGTTAGGAATAGAAAATAGCTTTAAAAGCTTTTAGGCTTTAATTTTAAATAGCTTAGAATACAGCAGGAATATTAAGAAAAAGAGCTTTTTTTAAAAAGGGGAATAAGATATTAAGAAAAGAGTTTAGCGGAATAAACTGTAAAAAGCTTTTTTATGAAAGCTTTAAAATCTGGTTTTAGGACTTGATCCTTAAGCCTTAAATTGTTAGGTAAAGTTTTAAAACTTAAAAAAGACTCTTTAGAAAAGCCGGTTCTAAATGCGTATTATAAAAAAAGCTTAACGTAAATCTCTTAAGTAAAAGTTCACAAACAAAGCTTTTCAAAATTAAAAGTAGATAAATTCTTTAAAAAGCTTTTTTGTAAGCTTTCTCTTTTTGTGATTTGTAAGAAGTATATTTTTTACGTAAAACTTTTCTCAAAAGCTTTTGAAATAAATTTAATACAAAAAAATCGGAAAGCTTTTTGGATATACTTGTGTGGGGTAAACGTTAAAAAGGAACTTTTTTTTTTAATCTCTTACATTAAGAGTTTACAAAGAGCTTTTTAAAATGAAAAGGATGTGTCTAAAAAGCTTTCTAAAATACAAAAGATTCGTGGAAAAGCTTTTAACATAAAGCTTAAATAAAAAATCGAAAAGCTTAAAAATGGTTTAAATAAAAAATACAAAGTTTTTAAGCTTTTGAAAAGACCTTTATCAAAGAGCTTTCTGCCGCAGCAATCTCCCTTCTCTTCACTCCAAACTTACTCTCCTTTAAAAGCTCTTTTTTCTACATAGTTTTGTACATCTTGAATTTGTTTTTTTTTTTTTTTTGTTACAAAAAAAGTAAAATTTTGGTATTCAGCATTTTTTGTTTAAATTCTTACATTTGATTAGTTTAGTTTGTTTATCTCAATCAATTAAACTTAAAAACTAAAAAATACACATACTACTTACACATACACATATTAAGCTTAATGAAACTCTTAAAAACTAGTAAACAAATACATGAAAAGAATAATCTAGGACAACTTGAACATCAAAAGCTTTTCACTCTAACATTTTGTTGTTGTTTGTTTTTATTTTTTACACAAACACCTAAAGCATATGAAAGGAGGGAGGGCGTTCAGGAGGGTTTAAGATATAAAAATACGATTTCAAATTTATGCCAAATAGTTTTTTTTGTTAAGTATTTTTTAACTTTCGTAAAGTATGATTATGGAATAATTTTGTATATCCATGAGCTAAGGAGTTCCATTTGTGGTATTGGTCGGTAATGAGGCTAATGAAGTGGAGGGGTTAATAGGAATTATAGAGAGTTCATTATTATTGGGTAATAAAAGTTCAGCTTGCATTATTTGTTGCTGCTGATGCTGTTGTTGTTGTTGTTGCGTTGAGGTTGTTGTTATGGTTAAGGCTGAATTGGAGGCTAACGATGCTATTGACGAGTCTGCTGATGATGTTACAGTTATTGTGGATGTTTCATTGACAGAAGTAGGCCTCATTTCTTGATCTTCTATTATATCATCTTCGCCATTTTCTATTAGCAAAGTGGAATAACGACAAGAAGTTGATTGGCATTTACAAGTGAAGAAACGATTTTTAATAGACCAAAATTTATCACCATAATCGAAACTGGAAATATGAAAAGTACACTTTTCAATCAATAGAACTCAAATAATATTTAAAAAAATTAGAATTTACAAGAGAATCTAAAAACTTCATATTGTTTCTTTAACCCAAAATAATTGACAGTAAGAAAGTTAATCAAAAAGGCAAAAATATTGATTTTTCAAACTTAACCTCAATCTAATTTTATAAAACTTATTTAAATTACATAAAATTTTACTGTGTTGCATTCCTCTTTGCAGCAGTCATAATCAATAGTTTTAAATTTCTTGAAATCACATCAATTAAAGATTTTGTTCAACCTAACCCTAAAATTTAACTTTTACAATTTAAGATTTTATTCAAGAAATTAAATAGTATCGCATTACCCTTTATAATAGATATAATAAACAGCTGGAAATTTTCTCGAATTCATTTGTAAATTAAAATTTTTCAACATAACCTCAAAATTATTTTCTATAATTTGTCATTTAATTGAAAATTATTAATGATATCATTTTATTTTTGACAATTAAAAATAATTCACAATTGCATTTTTATCAAAATCTTATATGAAAACAATTTTTTCAATCTAACCTCAAATATATTTTCAATAATTTTATGTTTTTAAGAAAAACGTTAATACTATTTAAAATATTTTATGACAAATATAATTGATGCCTAAAATTTTTATTAAAATCGTTAAGGAACACAATTTTTTCAACCTAACCTCAAATTTATTTTCGACAATTGGTTAAAAAAATTTAATGTTGTTGCATTCCTTTCAAAAAAAGAAATACCTGGCAAATGAAATTTTTTCAAAATCGTTTAGATAAACATTTTGTTCAACGTAACCTCAATTCATTTTCTATAATTTTAGCTGTAAATGGAAAAATCTTACGCTTTTGTATTTTTTCTGAAAGCAGAAATAATTCTTCTTTGAATTTTTAACAAAATCTTTTAAATTTACAATTTGGTTCAACCTAACCTAAAAGTAATTTTTTTACATTTTAGATTTATTTAATAAAATTGAATGGTGTGGTGTACAATTTTTTTGCAGCTTTACAAATTTCATACAAAATCTCTTCAAAGGAGATTTTTTGAAATTATTTCATTCTAACCTAAAATTATTTTTTCTATTTTTAAGTTTATATGAACAATTTTAATGATATTCTATTTCTTTCAGTAAATAATTATAATGACAGTTTGAATTTTCTACAAATTCCTTTAGATAAAGATATTTTTCAACCTAACCTCAAATTTATTTTTCTATTTTTAAGTTTAAATCAAAAATGTTAATGTTAATCAATTTCTTTCATCGAAAGATTTTACTGACAATTTGAATTTCTAAAAATTCCTTTAGATAAAGTTATTTTTCAACTTAACCTCAATTTTTTTTTATTTTTTTTTTTAATAAAATTTAATTTCCTCTTTTCATTATTTTATTTTACTTACCATATTTCCTCTCCCACCTCTATATCACGACAAGTGAAAAATGATATTTTCGGAAAACGATAATCTTGATGATGATAAAATACTCTTACGGGAACAATATTCGGTTCACACGAATGATTAAAGAAACGACTTACGTTACCATAATAATTAGCATCAATACAATGATTATGACCTAAATCAAAGAAATAGGAATCGTCCATACGACGATCAGCCTCCATTTCGGTGAGAATTTCACCAGTATAAACCGCAACAAAACTTCCTTTAGGTATATGAACCATAGTACGTACACCCCAACCCTTAGAGGTGTCCTCACATTCAATAACCTGTAGGGGGATAGTGATGCCATTTTGTACTACACGATTTTTGCAAAAGCGCTGGAGAGGAATTAAAATAAATTTCGTTAAAAAAATCAAGGGATTTAAAAAAAATTTTCCGGAATACCTTATTGCAATTGCAGACATCATTGCATTCGAAAATAACAGCTGGATCTTCAAAATTAAAATCAGCACTAAGTCTACCCTCCGCTGTATACCAAGTACGATCTGAGGCATTTGTACATTGACAGTGATCGGTTGTACAGCTAAAAAATATTAAGGAAATGAAAAGATCTCTCCAAAAAGTTATTTTTAACTTAACACTCACCCATCTGAACAATTACAAATACGCATTTGTGATACTCTTTGATCAATTTGTACTGAATTCTGTAAGATAATGGTATCGGTGATATAACGAAAATCGGGTAACATTAATTGATCTGATTCCTCCACGGGGGCAATGTTATTTTCATTGCGCAAAGCTTGTATGGGACACAATTCCCGGCCATTACTAATATCGCCACAAACAATATTTGAACGTCGTCTGTGTAAAGCATGCATTTCCATTTGGAATCCTACATGGCGTGCACATTCCGAATGTTCATCTTGTATACAATCATAGGGTAATTCATCGGAACGATTACGTATCATTAAATCAGCACCATTGAAGATGAGTAGAAGGCATAATTTTTTACTAGACAAACGGCAAGCAATATGTCTGAAAGCAAAACCCAAACAAAATAATTAATTTTACATTTCAAAACCCAATCTCTCCTCTTCTAAACTTACAGTGGTGTCTCTCCTTCTACATTTTGTATATTACAATTAATTCCCGCTTTTAATAATACTGTTATTGTATCTAAATCATGATTCTGTAATACCGCCCAATGGAGTACGGTATTATTGTCATTATCGCAGATATTGGGATCAGCACCTTGTTGTAGCAATAAACTGAAAGAAAATTTCCATATTTAATTATTCCAAACATAAGCTTATTACTTAAGGCTTTAAAACTTACCTTACTATTTCCGTATGACCCAATTCTGCTGCCCAAACCATGGCTGTCCAACCACCATCATCTTGGGCATTAATGAAACTTAAAAATTGTGATACATCTTTACTGGCCTTATAACTATGTACGATTAGTTTTAAAATTTCCACATTGCCGGTACGTGCTGCAATATGTAGCACCGTGTGGCCATCGGGTCCCTGAAATTTTAATAAAAAATAGTATTTATCAATTTAACCTCAAATTTAATATAGTTTTTAATTAATTTAAGTTGTAAATATGATTTTAAATTCCCTTTAACGAGAGCTAGAGATGAGACTTCAAATATTTCTCAAATTATTGTGAAAACAGATTTTTTTCATTCTAACCTCAAAACTAATATTTACAGTTTTAGCCTTTAATTGTAAGAATTCAACAATTTTGAATTATTCTTTATATTAACAGATAATATCAGCGTATCACTTGATTAAATTTGCTAGGGTTACAAAATTTTTCAACCTAACCTCAAAATGAATTTATTTAATATTGGCATTAAAGTAAAAATTTTAATGCTTTAGAGTTCTCATTAACACTAAAATCTTTTAGCAGTTTTTAATTTTATAAAATTCCCTTAAATTAATATTTTTTTTCAACCTAACCTCAAAATTAATTTCTATAATTTTAAGTGTAATTGCAAAGAATCAATTGCAATGAGTTGTTTTTAATACAATAAAAAATTTTTAGCTCTTAATATCATCAATTTCCTGTGAAAATCCAGTTTTTACAAACTAACCTCAAAATGATTTTTTTTAAATTCTTGGTTTGATTGAAAGAAAGTTATAATTTTAACTGTTTTAACCCTAAAGAATATAAATAGTTCCTAATTTCATGAAATTTCCTAAGAAATAAAATATTGCTCTACCTAACCTCAAATTTATTTATTCCAAATATCTATTTTATAATAACTTTTTATGTTATTTTGTAGATTTCACTTTTAAAGTAAATATAGAGAAAGATTTTTAAATAATTTTGTTTTATACAAGATTTTTTTCAATATAACCTCAATTAAAAATTTTGATTTTTAAAGCAATTTTTGATATTATTCAAATGAATTTTATTTTAGAATAATTTTAGAGTCAAAATTTTCTATAAAAATCCATTATTAAAAAACTTTTTCTATCTAACCTTAAAAATATTTATTGATTTTTCAAAAAAAAACTTACCCTCAATGATAAATCAGCACGGTTTTGTATAAATAAATTAACTAAATTACATTTTTCTTCTTTAACAGCACACATTATGGCAGTTCTTAGTTCACGATCCATCATATTCACGAAATCGGTACCAACACCTTGACTTAAAAGTAAATAGGCCATTTGTATGGTACCATAATGAGCTACCAAATGTAAACAAGTGCCATGATAAAATTCACGCATACAAGTGGTGACATCATAATTAGAGGCTGCAGGACAAACAAAAAAGGAGAAAGAAATTACTACAAGTTTTAAAGGGTTCATTAGGAGAACTTTACCCAAAATCTCTGCTACTCTTTCTAGATCATCATTTTTAACCGCATAATACATATCCTTGGTGGTAAATTCACAAGGCTGATTGTGAGTTTGTAAAGTTCGACCTCGAGCATTTACCACATTCATAACAGATTCGGGTATAAGTTTATCATAATTAATGTTGACATAGGGTCTGATAACAGCTGTAGAACAGCTGGAAGCCGTTAGAGATGATAATGGATTGAGGGAATAATTGGAGGTTTGATTGCTTGTGGAGGAGGTTAAAGAAGGCAAAGGTTTTTGTGTAGCCTGAAATATGGGCACCGTTTGGGTTTTCATGGTTATGGTAGAGGTTTTCTCGGGAGTATCCAAACCACAATGAGGACATCGAAGAACTAAAGTCCTCGAATTGGTTTTAGAGCCCGGATGCTGAGGATCATATTTAGAGCTGACTATTATGCGCTGAGCACAATTGGCATGAAAGAAATGTTTTTGTTTGCATAAAATAAATTTACCCTAAAAGATGGAAGAGAGACAATTATTAAAGGATGTCAAAAACTTAATTATTAAGACCTACCTGCGTACAAAATATACCACAAGAGGGGCAAGAATTATGAGCTTTTAAACGCTTTTGATGATCTTCACATAAAACCATATAAACTGATCTTTGACTGGCTCTGAAGAGATTTAATACTTCTCCTGATAACTGATTAGAACAACCCACTTTCTCCTCATCTATATTATCAATAGCCCAACAATATTGAGTTTCCTTAATCATAGGTGTACAATAATTCGAGGAACTTTGACATAAACAATCAAACGAAGATTTTTGTACGGAATCCAAAGCTTTAGCAGCTGTTGTCTCCACAGAAGAGTTTTGAGAATTTTGTGAACTTTGTGCTGTTTTTGAATTTGTATTTCTTTCTTCTTGCACTGAAATATTTTGTGCCACCACTGAAGCATTCAAAGACTTCAATTCCACCACTTTTTCATTGGAGACCACAGCTGGCGTTACATTCTTTTGTCTTTGTGTTCTTCGAGTTTGTGGTGGTGTTGAGGAGGATGAATGTGATTTCTGTGTTGTTGAATTTGTTGCTGGTGCAATGGGTGCTTGTGTATTAGTTTGAGTATCTTTACGTCCTCTCAAAGTCACACTAGGTTTGCCCACCTGCACTCGAGTAGTGGGTACAAATTCAGCATTATCACTTAAACTATCATTATCACTAGACTCATTACTGACGTTACGTTTGAGACCCATTTTCTCAAAATATTTATCCTTTTGTTTATTGAGTTTACGTTGTTGTTTTTTACTTAATTTTTTATTATCCTCGGGAGAACGATTTAAATTCCATTTTCCTGATTTAATTTCTTGCAAGAATTTTTTGATATCAGGACAAGGAAAAAGTTTCTTTTTAATATTATTCGATCCCATAGGATGACTATCATTACTATTGTCCGATTTTTCACTTTTCTGTTTGGAATTAGTTGTCGTCAAATCACCTGAGACTATTTGGTGTGTAGGCGTTATATCCTCCTTTAGCTGTTGATGCTGGTGCTCCTCATTATTCCAATTTTGTGCTGTCATTCTTACAATATTCTTGGTCTCAAACTCATAACGTAATTCATCATTTTCTAAAATTTTAGTTGTGGGTTTAATTCTTCTCTGTGACCTTTTGGGCAGAATAACCGCCGCCTGCTGTTGATCCTTTTTAGCATTTCCTGCTGCAGCTCCTACACCTACTCCTTGTGCTGTACTTTCATGTTCCATTTTATCTTTATCCACTTCCATTTGTATCTTCGCTTTGCGACCTCTTTTCTTTGGAGGCGTTTTTTCTTCATGTAAAAATTTCAATGATTTTCTAGATGGTGAATCATTATCTTCTGCCTCTTTATCATCCTCAAATATTTTGAAACCATCTAAACGATTACATAAACGTTCACTACGCCTTGTACGCTTGCAATCATCTTCATGCTCCGATTTTGTTTGTATTAAACCCATTTCAAGTTCTTCATCAGTTGGATTTTTACGTTTACGTGTCAATTTACGTTCTGCATTTAGAGGGGAACTATGACGTTCATTTGTGCTTGTTGTTTCCATGCTAACATCAGCGGCATCTGTGGTAGAATATTTTTTTGTTCTACCTCGACCACGTTTATTGGGTTGTTGGGCTGTTGATTGGTATTGTTGTTGCTGATGCTGTTTATCGGTTGCTGAAGCAGGTGATTTATTATTATCGTCTGTTGTGTGGTTAACAGGTTCTTCATAGATTTTTTCAGTGTTGGAATCTTCTTTTTTAGAATTCGTTACATTTTCTTCTTGGGATTTTGAAGTGGAAATCTCTGGAGACTCCTTAAAAGAAGAAAATGGTAAAGGGATATTTAAAATATAAAGACAAATTCATTTTTTGGAGGGAATTGTCGGCGAAGGTCAATTTGTGGAATTATTGATAAAACTTTAAATTTCTAATGAAAATTTTAATTTTTGATAAAAATTTTTTTGGTAAAAAAAGTTTTAATAAATATAACAGTTATAGAAAGTAAAACCGATATGAAATGTATAACAGTTATGAAATGTATATAAAGTTATAACAGTTATACAATGAATAACATTTATAAAATGCATAACAGTTTTAGAATATGTAACTGTTATAGAATGTATAGCAGTTATAAAATATTTAAAAGTTATAAAATATATAAATCTTTTAAAAATTATAACAGTTATAATGTGTATAACAGTTATAAAACTATATAACAGTTTTAAATATAACTGTTATAGACTATATAAATTAAAAAAGTTAAAACAGTTATAAAACTATATAACAGTTATAAAGTGTATAACAGTTATAGAATATATAATAGTATTACAAATTATAACAGTTGCATAAAGCATAACAGTACAAAAATGTTAAAAGATAACGATATGAAAAAAACATAAAATTAAAAAAAACATGACACTCATAAATGTTATTAATATATAAATAATAAAAAAATTATAACAGTTAAAGTGGTTACCAAAAATTATTAAAATCATATTATTTACATAAATTATAACAGTTTTAAACAATTACAAAAACTATAAAAATTTCATATTTATCAACTGTCATAAATTTTTAATATTATGTCTCTCATAAATTATTTATTTATATATTTTTTCGCTTTAAAAGATTATTAACACTAAATTTTATATTAATTTAAATAAAATTTAATTACTTAAGTTAATTGCATTTATTTATTCAATAAAAAAATCATATTTCCCCTTGTTGTTTCTTTATTTACCCTTGATTTATCATTTTAATTAAAATATAACAACAATTTCACCATTCTGTAATATGTATTTTGTTTCCTGCTCATTCTCTCTTGTTAGTCTCTTTTTTAATATAAAAAAATCATATAATAATTATGTTATACTCACATTTTTAACACCTTGATTCTCATTAATAATTTTCTCCTCCATTTGTTTATCATTATCAACATCATTATTAAGTTCATTATTAGTTTTAATAGTTGGTGTTGTTGTTATTGCCGTAGATATGGTAGTAGTAGTAGCAGCAGTTATAGATGTATTACTGTTGTTTTTGTTACTATTAAGAATCTCTTTCGTTATATTTTCTCTATTAGCAACAACATCCCCTTCTTCATTATTTACCTTAGTTGTTTGTGTTTTTGGAGCACCGTTATTATTTTGATTTATGTTAGTTTCATTATTATCATTATTGTTATTATTTTCATTGTTTTTACTGTTATTTGTAGAGAGTGTTGATAATGTGTTAGTGAGTGGGGTGTTATTGATAACTGTAGTTGTTGTATTTGGGGTGGTGGTGCTGCTGCTAATGGTGGAGTTAAATTTGTCGATTTTTGTTGGTGATGTGCTATTACATTTACTCGTGTTATTATCAACATCGTATTGTAGTTTAATTTGTTTTTGTTTTTCGGTTTCTTGTTGTTTGTTCGTATTAGAAGATGTTGTTTGGGATGCTGCTGTTGTTTTTTCTTCTTCATTCACGGTTGTTTGTTTTTGTACTGCTTTTGCCAAAACATTTTCCGTATTTTGTTGTTGCTCTTGTGGGAGCACATTAGAATGATGTGTTGAATTTTGTTTGGGGACAACAAGTGTTTTGTTTGAGGTGGATTCTTTTGAATGAGAGGGAGAGTTTTCTTTGGGTGTATGTGTTGTTGGTAAATCTTGTGTTTTTGTTGTTGTGGCTGTTTTTTCTTTTTGATTTTCAGGATTTTCTGTTTTAATTATTAATTCTTTTTGATTTGTATCAATTAATTGTTCACTTTCTTGTTGTTGTTGTGTTTGATTATTATTTATTATATTTGTTGTTGTTGCGTTACTATTATTGTTGTTGTTGTTGTTTTTTGTTGTGAGCTATTTGTGTAGAAACTGGCTGACCTTGATTTTGATTGGTTTTATTTTTATTATAATTATTGTTGTTATTATTAACATTTTCTGTTGTTGCCTTTTCTTTATTACATTCAATTAATTGTTCGGACTTTGTGGAGTTTTTCTCAGCTTCATTTTCACCATTAACAATTTCCTCTTCCTCATCTTCCATTAATTCCTTAAAAGTTTCCTCTAAATTTTCTTCATTAACTAACGCCTCTTCTTTTTTTGTTGCTGCTTTTCTTCTCCTGCACCTCCTCCTCCTGCAGGATCATTCATTATTTCTGTTTTCACCTTTTTAGAATCCGGCTGCTCCTCTCCTTCTTCTTTCTCCTTCAATTTTTCCATTTCTGCTGTTGCTGTTGTTGTTGTATTCATTGATTTATTTGTCATTTTCTTATCTTTATCTTTGGCTGCAAATTGATTCTTAGACAAATTTCGCCATTTCAAAGTCTTATCATCGGTGAGATCCACTTCTGCATTAGAGGGACAATCGCTATTAAAGGTATTGACCATGGTGGTCAATAGGGAATCCAAACAGTCCGTCATTTTGTCCTCTTTCTTTTTTTATCAAAATTTTCAAAAATTTTTCTTTTTTAATTAAAATTTATTAGCTCCATGAAATTTTTTGTTCACTTTTTTTTAGATTTTATTTCTTTTTAACTTTTATTTTGACGTCACTTCTTTTTTTCAGCTAGAAAAATTTCCTATTAAAATTTTTCTCTTATTTTTTAATTCTTTTCTTTTATTTACTATACATTTTTTCTGCTTTATCTTTATTTTAATAATTTTCTTAATTATTTCTTTAATTATTGCTTCATTTTAATTAATTTGAATTTTTTTCTTCACAAACATTAATTCTGTGTTTTTTTTTTCTGTGGATTTCTTCACCTTTGAAAAAAATCTTTTTTTTATATCTCTCTTCTCTTAAATGTCTAAAACACAACACACACTTTTACACAAACTCTTACAAAAACTTATGCTGTTTGTTGTTTTTGTTAATGCTCTATGGTAGCTGTAAAAAATACTTTTTTCTACTTCTCTTGCTCACTGGTTTAACTTTTTTGGTTTTTTTTTACTTCACTAATAACTTTTTTTAATATTTTTCACATTTTCTTAATTAGTGTTAATTATTTAAACGATTTGTATAACTTTAAATAATTAATTAAGATTTTAGCTTTTGTTTTTCCTTAAAAATGGCATAAAAATATAAGAAAAACACACACGAAATGCACTTCTTTTTTTTTGTTACCCCGTCAAAGCTCTAAGTCGCTGTGAAATAAATGCGAACGGCTTTTGTTTTTTGAAAATGAAAGGCCAAGGCTGATTATTAAACAAACTTCCGGCGTAAAATGACTTATTTATGGATTTTTTTCTTCTAACAAGCTAACAAATAAAAAATATTAAAATATTTGTATCTGATAAAGTGTAATTATAGCATTTTACGAAATTTTAAACTAGAAATTATTTATTTTTTATGGGAAATCCAGTTTTCGCCGCCGTTAGTTTTTAAATATAATTGGCCTCTCACTTCATTTGTTTAATTAACCCATTGACATAAGAGTTTCATAGAGATGCCACTAGTTTATTTATCAAAACAAGCTACCATATGTTTATTTCAAAGAAAAAAACGCTTAAATATACAAAAAGTGCTGTCTAATCAATAAATAAAATTAGTAAAGACTAAAACCATATAAAGTTTACTAAAATTACTTAATTATAGACTAGTTTGCAAAGAAAATAAAGTAAGTAGACTTTATAAGAGACTAATCAACTATTAACTGAAATTTAGACTAGTCCATAAACTATATTAAAGACCTGCCTTTAAACTGTTTTACAGACTAAATTATAGTACGAAGTATTAAAGACTATTTTGTGGGCTATTTCAGGGAATGATAAATTAATGGGTCCAAAAACTGAAATATTTATATTTTTACCGATTTTTTCCCATGGTTTTTATTAGTCTTTCAATAAAAAAAACTTAAATTAAAACTTAAGCTCTGTCCATTTTATTTAAAAGACTCTTTAAATCTGTTCTCTCTTGACAGATGAAGCCATATTTACGACTGCAGGTAATATCATTCCATTGATCGGTACCATGAAAACCAATGTGAATACATCTCTCATTTAATTTTTGATATTTATTGGGTTCATTTGGTTCCCAATTTGTATAGATAACTGGTTTACGTTCTTTTTTGGTGATCCAATGGAATTCATTAACCTTCTCCAAATCATTAGCAGCTAAATAGAAGCGTGGAATGGGTTTTGCTGAGAAAGAAGAGAAATTTTCAAATTTAAGATGATTTTTGGAAACATTTTGAATCGCTTACAGGTAAATATTTTCTTCAATAAAACCTTGATCTCATTGGCTTTTGCCTCTGAATCTATTATTAATAAGTCCATGTCTTTAGTATCACACTCATCGAATGCCTCTTGCCAGGTATACTATTGGAAAAGGGGGAGGGGGGGGTTAATTAGTTTTTTTTTGTAATTTTTAAGAAAACTTTAACTTACTTTCTGTGCTGGTTGTATAAAATATTCATTATTTTCCTCCGACTTAAATAAATTATCTTCACAATTCGCTAAAACGCTACAAAATGCTAAAATAGCGATTATAATGATGGCTGTATGTTGTTCCATGTTGCTGGTAGAGGAAATACTAAAATTTTATAAAAATTATAAAAATTCATTTAATAAAATAATTATGAACGAAAAATAATCGCCTTTTTTACGAAATACTGATAAAAAGTTAAGTTTTGTTTGTAAAAGAAATAAAATTATGAACAAATTTAGAGAAACTGTATGTATTTTAGACTTTAATTGGCGCTATTTAATAAATTTATCATCCATTTCAGTTAATTAATTTTACACTACATTTTGTAGGGTGCATGATTACATGAAAAAGGAAATAGTTGCGGTTTGTTATCGTAAAAATGAGTATTTCTTTTTTCAGTTCTTCTCTTTTATGTGCAAAATAGAAAGAAAGCAAAAGTTTCAGAAATTTCATTTGAAATAAAACATTGACCCAAATTTTCTATTCAGCTAACAGTTTTTATAAAATGAAAGCTTTATTTCCTTCTCTGCGCACAGTGGTCTCAAAATGCTGCTTTCTGGGCCGGGGGAGAACTACTTTGTTCGAGATCAGGGATTTCACTTCTGATACTTCCAATTTCGCCCGTACTCCCCCAGCTTATCCAAACATATCACTGGTTGACTTTGGAGAATTCCTGGATTGATGAGTAGAGGATGCAAGAAGGCATGAACCGAAGATTTAAAAAAAAGAAAACCAAACTATTGGTAGACGCCAGAGATAACAGGACTTTGAAGGGCAAGGTGCACGGTTAGAAGCACATACTAGTCTATAGAGTGGACTATAGATTAGTCTATAGAGTGGACTATAGATTAGTCTAAAGAGTGGACTATAGATTAGTCTAAAGAGTGGACTAAGAGTGGTCAGTCAAAAGTTTAATCTATTGTCTAATCCATTGTTTGATCTAAACTCCAGTCTTTAATTTATTTAGTCTAGAGTTTAATCCGTAGTCTAGTTTATACCTAAATTTATATGATTTAAACTATGAAATCTATGATTTAATTTTAATTCCAGTCTTAAGTTTAATCTTTAGTCAAATCTAAAGTTTAGTCTGTATTTTATTTTAAAGTTTATTTTAAAGTCGCAGTTTATTTATTTTGTTACAATTATTTTTTAATTTAACGCTTTTTCTATTGCGTAGCAACAGATCTGGCATCTCTATTGTTATTATTTGCCATTTTCTTTTGGTTTAGCTCTTCCATCTGTAAAGAGTATTTTTTGTTTAGTATTTCATTTACTCTTGAGCTAAACGGTTGATAAGAGCGCTAAACTGGTGAAGTAAATTAAAATTGGTGATTTTTTCAAGTGAATTTCTTTTAAAGAAAATCAGAAAAAAAACAGTGAAAAAATAATTAAATTTATTATAAATAAACAAATAATTAAAGAAAAAAGTTGATTTGTAAGCAGAAATTTCCCATAAAAGAGAGATTAATACAAAAACAAGTGCATTTAAAGGTGATTTAATGAAAAGAAAAATTCACCAAAAAAAATTAATTGAAGAAGAAAAAATTTATACACAAAAAAATTTAGGCAAAAAAACACCCCTCTCTGCGCTCTTGATGGATTAAAGAGATAAAAGTTAAAAAAGCAAATACAAAATAGAATAAAAACAAAAGGGGGTTGTTGTTAGTAGAGTGTATGTGTGTGTGCATTTGTGAATAAATAAAATAATAATAAATAATTGAGTCAATGATAAATTATTTAATAAATTGAAACAATAATTTGAAACGGAATTGAATAAATTACAGGAAAAAAGAAAAACTTCTCTTTTTTTTGCAAAAACAAAAAAAAGAGAATCATTTGAAAACCTCAAAATCTTGTTTTGGAAGGCTCTCAGGGAGCTGTAGCAGGAAGATAAATTTCAATAGTTAGTGGTTTTAGGCCATGCGTGACCTCGGTTCAAAAATGGCCGAGCTTAAATTTGAGGCTCCTCTGGCAAAATTAGATGAAACCGATGATTGGGCCGGTTGTGATTTCATCTCGAATCAAAATCAACTCAATGACACTTTAAACTTAAATCTTAAAGATCCTTTGGCCCAACAGGAGAACAAGATACGCATGCTAGAGGAGGCCGTCAGGGATGCTCATGTTAGCAAGAATGGTTTTTCCGGTGCCATAAGTCCCAATTGCAATTCTCTAATGGGTGAAGATATGTCCTCTTTTGATACTTCTATGGATTCGCATAAGCCGTCTCTGCAAGCCGGGGAATCGGTGGATAATTTTGGTGAGGCCTTTGGTGGCAGTTTGGAGGATTTGGTGAATACGTTTGATGAGAAAATTACTAAATGTTTTGGTAACTATGAGGAAAACGTGGAGGCGCTGGCGCCCGTACAAGTACGCAGTCAAGAGGAGATTATGAATGAATGCCAGTAAGTGATTCTAGAATTGATTTCATTGGTTTTTTTCTTTTAAATTAAAAAATGTAAATTTTATGCTCTTGACTTTATTAAATCATAACAGATTTTCTTGCGTTTCTTTTTTAATGCTTCTTCTTCTTCTTCTTAATTTTATTTATCATTTTATGGCCCTTAAATTGACTATGAAAATTATTTTTCGCTTCTGCGCCTTAAACGTCCCCATTTTTTTGCCGTTTTCTTTTTGTTTGTATTCCCTTCTATCTAAAGGACAACTACGTAATCTTTTTCTTCTTTTGTTATTTGGATTTTGTCATAATTCCTCCTTTGCCTCTAGCTCTTCAAATAAAACCCTGCCCTTTTTTCCTAACAATTTCCCGAAAATCTTTCTTAAAATAAAAAATAAATTTCAAATTTTTCTCAAGATTTCAAAAAAGTTAAATTCTTAAAAAAAAATCCAAAAAATCTACATTTTTTGAAATGGTTACTCGAGTTACCCTTCCGATTTATCTGATTTTATTATTCCTATAAATTAATACCGTTAGAATTCCATCAAATTAATATTTTTTACGAAAAATATAAAAAATTTAAGTGAAACATCGAAAAAATTGTAAATGGTTACTCGAGTAACCATATGAAAATTTTTTTTAATCAACATTATTTCCTTTAAAATTCGAATTTGTAAGTCCTTAAAAGTTATAACATTAAAAAATCTAAATTCTTTAAGAAAATAAAAAAAAACTCTTAATGGTTACTCGAATAACCATTTCAAAATTCTTTAAAAATAAAACAAAATCAACAAAAATAATTACTGAACTGTGAAACCTTCAGAATTAGTAAAACCCCACAAGAATTTATTAATGAGTACTCGAGTAACCATTATAAAATCCATTAGAAATAATGTCATTTTAATAAAAATCTATTTTTATTTACCTCAAAAACAAATAAATTCTAAAAGTAAACAAGAAATAATAAACAAATTAATGAATTTTATGCGAGTAACCACTTCTTTTTAGGTGATGAAACGGTTGTTTTTTTGAAATTCTTTTGTGGCAATGTATTTAATTATTATTAAAATATAACATTAATGTTAATTTTTTGATATCTTTGTATTTGAAGAAAAGTAACCATTTTTTAAAGTACTGGTTACTTGGAGAAAATTATGTAGTTTTGTTAAAAATTCAATTATATATAGAAATTTTATAAAGTTTTTCTATTTTCAGTGAATTTTAGGCGAGTAATCGTTTGTTTTTTGAAGAAAAACCGGTTATTTTGAAAAAATTTTTGGACAAAAATATTTAAATTTTATTTGAAATATAAAGCCAGGTTATTTATTCTATATTTTCATATTTGGAGAAAAGTAACCACTTACGCAATTACTGGTTATTTGAAAAAAATATGTAGTTTTATTAGGTATTCTATGATTTTTAGAAATTTCATAAAAATTTTGCATTTTGAGTGGATTTCAAGTGAGTAACCGTTTGTTTTTAATGGAAGAACCGGTTATTTTTAAAAATTCCTTTGGTAGATTATGTTTATTTTTGATTTAAAATAAAATGTCAGAGTTGATATTTAAATATTTTTATATTTAAAGAAAAGTAACCACTTTTCTAAGTACCGGTTACTTGAAAAAGATGGTGTAGTTTTGTTAAAAATTCGATTATATATGGAAATTTTATAAAGTTTTTCTATTTTTAGGGAATTTTAGGCGAGTAACCATTTGTTTTTTGAAGAAGAACTGATTATTTTTTAAAATTTCTTGGACAGAAAATATTTCAATTTTATTTGAAATATAAAGCCAGGTTTATTTATTCTATATTTTCATATTTGGAGAAAAGTAACCACTTTAGCAAAAAAACGGTTATTCGGTTTTTATTAAACATTTAAATTTATTTTTAAAATTTATTGCTTTTTTCAATATTTATTTAATTTTTTAGCAACTTTATTAAGTTTTTGCGGGTTAAATGTTTATGTTGTTGTAATTAGTGTTGATGATGTCAGTTTTGCCTTTAAGAAACAAATTTTATATATAAATTGCGTAGTTTTTTTGTTTTGTTGTTGTTAAGGAAAACTTAAAAGTTGAATTCAAGTGTCTTTTTAATTTAGTATTCATGAAGTGAAATTTTATTTTTTTTCAAACACGATAACCGTTTGTTTTTATAGCAAAAAACAAGAATTAAAATAATAAAAATTATTTTTATTTAAAGGGCTTAAAAGAGGAAGTTCAATTTAGTTACAACAACAACACACAACTTAGGAACATTTATGGAGATTCCCTGGAATTTTTATGGCAAAAAAAATACTTTACTATAATAAAAATAAATTTACATGAAATGAACTTTAAATAAAAATTAAATAGATTAAAAATGACAATTAAATGTTTATTTAAATACATAGAGAAGAGGGGAAGGGGAAAGGAGAGAGGAAGGGAGAGAGAGAACAGCTGATAATTTGTTATTAAATATTTATTTAGAAAGTGATAAGATAATTTTGAACGTTTTTCGGAAACTCTTGTAGAGCCATCGAATACAGGGCAGCGAAAGAATAGTTTACTCTTCAGTTTTTGAATTAAAAAATTTAAATTTATTTAAAACTAAAATTAATTCTCTTAAAAATATTAAAAACATTAAAGATTTTATATAATAAACTGTTAATTACCAGAGTTCTGTTAAGATTGTGTTCTTTTCTTTATTAATAACAGTTAAGTACAAGAGTTTTAAGAGAGTTTTGTTTTATGTTAAGAATTATGTTAATTATAGTTCTTTTTAGGGAAAATTATATTTTAACAGTTAAAAGAGTTTTCTACTTTCATAGTTCTCTTATTAACATTTGAACTGTTAATTACAAGAGTTTGATACAGTTAAATGAAAAGAAGAGTTTCTTTTATTAAGAACTGTTATTAACAAGAGTTGAATTTAAATAACTAAACTCAACTCAAGAGAATGAGTTCTCTGTTAATTAAAAGAGTTTGATACAGTTAGATGAAAGAAAAGTTACGTGTTAAGTTCTTTTCTCTATTAACAGTATTGAACAAGAGATTTAAAACATTAAGGATCTTAAGATTACTTCCTAACAAACAATAAAATTAACAAAACTAATGAAAACAGAAGAGCTTTAGTTCTCTATTGTGCTCAGAATTAACAGTTTCAGGAACTAGGATTAACAAAAAAAATTCCTTATCATTTTAACAGATATTTTTTCTAATTGAAAAATCTCTCTCTCTCTTAACACAAAAACAACAAAACGATGATAACCTTTTGAATTTATTTTTTAACATTAAGATGACCTTTTTCCATTTATTTAATATTTTCTGTTATTTATAACAATCAAACACAAAAGAGGGTGTTAAGGAGGGGGTGGGTGGTTAACATCCCAGATAATCTCTTATAAAATATTTTCCATTTATAATTTATTTTTTTTTTTGCTGAAATCATTTTTTTTAATCCATATGAAAAATAAAAAAAACTTTTTTTAAACATGCAATATGTTATTGAAAAAAAATTATTCATTTCTGTTGTGTCTTCCATCATATCAAACACACACACACTCACAAACAACTGAAATATTATTTTTTTTATTTGTTTAAAAATTCCAAAAACAAAAGAAAATTAAAATTTCATGGAGAAAATTAAATAAAACATGAAAATCGTATTATTTTCTGACTTAAACAAAAGACATCAAATCAAACTCACACAAATACAAACACACACACACATACAAACTTACATGCAAATATTTTTCACTTATAAACAATTAAATGAAAAATGAATTTAAACGAATTAAAATTTCTTATAATTACAATAATATAAATTTCACTTAATCAGAGAAAAAAAAACACCCACATTAAAGTAATAATAAAAGATCAAAAGTAACCGATTAAAAAATTATGGTTACTTTTCTTTAAATATCAATATATTAAAAAATTTTATTTTCAAAACAATTAAGAATAAAAAACAAATAGTTTTCACAAAAGAAATTTTCAAAAATAACTGATTATTCGAATAAAAACAAATGGTTACTCACTTAAAATACACTCTAAATATACTATTTTATAGAAATTCTATACAGCATTAAATTTCTAACGAAACTACATATTTTTTTTTCCAAGTAACCGGTACTCACAAAAGTGGTTACTTTTCTTTAAATACAAAAATAATGAAAATTTTAGCCTGCCATTATATTTTTAATAAAAATTAAATGTTTTCCTTAAAAGAAATTTAAAAAAATAATCGGTTATTCAATTAAAAACAAACGGTTACTCACTTAAAATTCAATCAAAATACAAAATTTGCATAAAATATCTATATAATATTGAATTTCAAATAAAACTACATTATATTTTCTAAGTAATCGGGTTATGTTAAAGTGGTTACTTTTCTTTAATTTTAAAAAATTTTATAAAATAATTATAATAATGTTTTTAGAACTAAATTTCATACATTTTTGTAATTTTTTTTTTTAATAAAATATTCTATTATTCGTTTAAAATTAACGGTTACTCGCTTAAAATTGATTTAAAATGATAAAATTTTAATTGATTTCCACATAGTTTTAAATTTCTAACATAATTATATAAATTTGTCTGAAGAAACGCTTTTTCCAAAAGTGGTTACTTTTCTTTAAATATAAAAATATTAAAAAAATAACTATTGCTTAGTATTTAGAATCAAAATTAATTGATCTTAATGCGAAAATTTTATTCGAATAATCGATTATTTCTATGGAAGTGAGCGGTTACTCGTTTGGATAATGTATATATTTGAAAAATATTTTAAATTTTAAAATAATGTTTGATCCTAAGTTAATTTGTATGCTGTTTAACGGGTATTGATTAATTTGAGAAGTGGTTACTTTTCTTTAATTTTGAAAATATCGAGGAAATTTGTTTTTTAAGAGGTTTCTTAGAAAATTTTATTAATTCTAATGAAAATATTTCGTTGAAATATTCGATTATTCTTAAGAATTTGAGCGGTTACTCGTTTTAAATTTGACTGGAATTAAAATTTTTTAATTGATTTGAAAAGAACTCTTAATTTTAAAAAAATTATGTGATCTTTAAGAAGTAACGATTAATTTGGAAAATGGTTACTTTTCTTTAGTTTTGAAAATTTCAAGGAAATTTGTTTAGAATTGATTTTCTTGGTGCATATAAAATATGTTGAAGAAATTTTTTGTTAAAATATTCATTTATTTGTATGAAATTTAACGGTTACTCGCTTCAAAATTTTACAGAAAATAAAAATTTTCAATTTATATGAATAGAACTTTCAATTCTAAGCAAAATGATATGATTTTTAAGTTGTAACGATTAATTTGGGAAATGGTTACTTTTTTTTAGTTTTGAAAATATCAAGGAAATTTGTATGGAATCGGATTTATTTTTAGAATTTAAGAATTTTTGACCAAAATTTTAATCGAATAATCGATTACTTTATGAAATTGAGCGATTAATAGTTTTTTTTTTTATTCTAGTTTTTTTATTATTCTAAGAAAAACCTTTTTTTTAATTGAAATTAACTTTATTGATTTTTTTTTGGTTTTTATTTTAGTATTTTTAAAATCTAGTTCTATTATTAGTTTATATTTTCTAGCTTTTTAAACATGATTTTCTTTTATTTGTCTTTAACACAAAAATGTCATTTTCATGTCTTTAATGTTTTATTTAGAATATTTTTTCTATTTAAAATTTGTTTCTATTTAGAACTTAACAACCCTTAGAAAGCTTTTGAGGATAAAAAAAAACATCAAAAGAAGGTTAAAACTAAAAATGTTTTAATAGTTTGTCAGACGCTCTATGAACACACTCGGCAAAAGAAAATGTTGTCATCAGCAAAGTAAACCCCCTTATTCCCTCCCACGTTCTGGTATCATACACATACATTTTTGTTTTTAAGAGGGTGCAGTTTTATTGGCATATGAATTTCCTAAAGTCTATAAAAATTTTACGTGCTTAAAACCTAAACTACCGGCTTCATTCAGTCTTTTTCTTCATAATGACCCCTGGAACACTCTTTTTTCTATTTGCACAAAAAAGAGCTTTAAAAGCAAAAAAGGGTGAATTTTTATAACAAAAATTTACAGGGGCGGAATTAGAAAGAGTAAGCCAAAGAGAAAGAGTGTTAAGGGGGGTTTTCTCTCTATAAATTTATTGTGTTGTTATGACGGTTTCCTTGACTACCAGTTGAATCTAAATAGAACAAAACGAATATTTTATAAGCAAAAAAAATCATATTAAATAACATTTTTGAATCAAATGTTCTTTTTTTTGGTTGCTGATGGGGGGAGAGTAGAAAAAAACTTGTGATTGATCAATATATTATGAAGGCAAATAAAAGTCCATATTAGATTACATAAAATTACGTTTTTTATAATCAAATTCCTGCCAAGTTTTGTTCAAAAAAAAAAAGTCACTGACTTGTTTTTAGGTCATAAATTCCTTAAAATTTTATAACTTTTTTATAAATATAAAAATAAAATTTAGAAATTTTAAAATTCCTCCATTTTTTCAAACGAGTAACCGTTAATATCTCTAAAAAATTATCACATATTTGAATAAATTTTGTCTTAAGTTTTATTAAAATTTCATTTAAAATGCATTTATAAACAAATTTTCTCCAAATTTTGAAAATTAAAGAAAAGTAACCAATTTTGAAATTAATCGTTACTTTAAAAAAATCATATAATTTAGATTAAAATTGAGACCCCTTTTCATATTAGTTAATAAAAACTTATTTCGAGCATTTTAAAAACAGGTAACCGTTTGTTTTAAAACGATTAATCGTATATTCTAACGAAATTTTGTCTTAAGTTTTATTAAAATTTCACTTAAAATGCATTTCTAAAAAATTTTTCTCCAAATTTTTAAAATTAAAGAAAAGTAACCAATTTTATAATTAATCGTTACTTTAAAAAAATCATATAATTCGGCTTAAAATTGAGACGCCTTTTCATATTAGTTAATAAAAACTTATTTCGAGCATTTTAAAAACAGGTAACCGTTTGTTTTATAACGATTAATCGTGTATTCTAACGAAATTTTGTAATCAAAATGTATTAAATTTTGTTAGAAATGCAATTCCAATAAGTATTCTAAGTTATTTTTAGAATTAAAGAAAAGTAACCATTCCCAAAATTGATCGTTTCTTTAAAAAAATCATATAATTCAGCTTAAAATTTGAAAATCCTTTTTTTTTTTTTAATTTTCATTCCCAAAATCAATATTTTCATATTTAAAGAAAAGTAACCACTTGGGCAAGTACTGATTACTTGGAAAATTTGATGTAGTTTTGTTAAAAATTCAATGTTAATAAGAAATTATATAACAATTTTAAATTTTAAGCAGATTTTAAGTGGGTAACCGTTTGTTTTTAAGCGACGAACCGGTTGTTTTTATATTGGAAATGTTTACTTTTTGAACGAAATAAGAAAATCGTTAAATATTAGAAAATTAGAAAAAAAGTTATAAAATTTATTGATTATTTTTAATATAAAAACTTAAGGTAATTTAATGTGAATATTTTTAATCGATTAATCGTTCTCATCCATAAATAATTTGGCGTCTTTTTGAATTAATTCCTAAATATTCTTTTAATGTCTCATATTTTCTGTTATCTTTTTTTAATCATTTCCATCTTTATTACGTTTTCAAATACAACCATTCATTAATTTAAGAAAACTCTTTTTTTCCCAAATCTTATCTCTTTTTATGGTTTTTGGTTCTTTTGCTCTTAAATCTTTTAAAAAGTACAGGGGTCTTGTATGTTAGAAAACAATTTACACCTCATTTTTCTGTTAATTACTTGAGACAACAAAACAAATCAAAAAACCCTCTTTCAAAATTAATTACAAAACAACAACAATCAAGCAATAGAAAATGTCTATTAGTTGAATGAAGGAGCAAAAGAAACGGGGAGAGAGAGAGAGAGGAAGATAGGGATAATAATTTACATCTTTGAATGACATTTATTAAGGAGTAACAGATATGTCATCATTAAAATCTTAAAAACAACATTTTCACCTTTAATTCCCCACACCCAAACTACCTGTTCAAGCCCTCTCTCTCTCCCTTCTCTCTAACACTTTAACCTTTTTTGATACCACAGACTGAGAGCATGAAATTATGAACAGAATCTTTTGTTTTGATTTGTTACCTATAAAAGAGTAAAGGAATTTTATGGTGGATTAATGTTTGTTTTGTTTTTATTTTTTCTGTTGCTTTTTTTTCATCTTAAGTCAATAACAAACATAAATTTTAAATCTAGAAATTCCCCGGGATTAATAAAAACAAAATAGGAAAGAACAGACAAACAAACATACAAGCAAACACATAAATAACACTTGAGAGAAATAGCAGCATTTTTAATAACAAAAGAAAATTGTTGTTTTTTTAACTCATGTTAACCTTCATTTAGGTATTCAAAGGATAAAACACAATTAAAGCGTTAAGCGACAGGGACACAAGTTAATGAAATATTAAAGGAATTTTTTGAATTAAAAATTATGATTTTAATAAAAATTCAATCAATAATAATTATTATCTTTTTATACAAAAAAGATTTTTTAGACGAGTAACGATTACTTAAAAGTGGTTACTTTTTAAAACTCCATGAAGTTTATCAAAATAAAAACTCTTTTAAAATCTCTCTAAGAAATAGATTCAAAAGTCTTGTTGTATAAGGGAAATAGGAAAGGAGTCGCAACGAATTCGTAATTCAATTCGGGTAACCGTGCAAATTTTAAGATAAACGATTACATTAAAGTGGTTACTTCAAGAAGTTAAAAGTCCTCTAAAAATTCGATTAAAAAATTCCTTATTTCCTAATAAAAATTAAGAATGAGTTCACCGATTATTTTATTTAAACCGGTTACTTTTCGTAAGTATGACGGGTACCCGTGAACATTTTAAGATAAATTAAAATTTAATTTTTCATATTAAAAAATTTAACTTTATTTTAAAATGTCAAGCTGAAATAAATAAATTTTATTAAAGTAACCGATTATATTGAAATGGTTATTTTCTGTTATATAAAAGAAAAATCAAAAATTGAGTTTAAAAATTAATTTAAAACGTAAATCTATAATTTTTGACGAAAGAATTTTCGAAAAATAAGTGATTACTTTAAGTAACCACTTAAAGTTACTCGGGTAAAATCTTCTAACATTAATTTATAAGCAAAGATACATAACTTTTATTAAAGAAAACGTTTCTTTAAAATGGTTACTTTTAAAAGAAATTTAAAGATGAAAAAAATGCTTTATAAAAGTGGTTACTTTAGTTATTTCAAACGGTTACTCGAGTAAAATTTGATTGGAATTTGATTTTTTAAGTAAATTCTTTGAACAAGTAAAAAAGATTTAAATTTTTGGTAAAAATTTTTAATTTTTTTAAGTAACCATTAACTATAAAATGGTTACTTTAAAAAAATTTAAGAATTAAGTAAAACATATTTAAGAAAGGCATAAGGAATTTAAGTTCATAATTAAGGAATAAGATTTTTTTAAATAATGGTTACTTTTTAAGTAACCATTTATTTTTAAATGGTTACTATTTTAAAATTGTAAAAATTTCTTAATAATAACAAGAGAAGTATATTAGAAATTAAATTTTAAAATTTATAATGAAAAAATTAGTGGTTACTTTAGATATTTTAAATGGTTACTAGCGCAAAATAATGTAAAAGAATAATGAATTGTGTAACATTTTAAATTATTATGAAAAAATTATCATTTTTAAGCTAAAATAATTAGGTTTTATTTAAATAACCGTTTTTGTTAAAGTGGTTACTTTTTGCAAATTTTGAACTTTTTGAAGAAAAATGTTTGAAATTGTATTTCATTTAATTATTTAAACTAAATTTAAATTAAATTAATTTAAAATCTTAATTTCTTGTTACTTAAACTAACGGTTACTCGTTTAAAATTTGAAGTTTTTTATTTATTTTTTAGTATACATTTCTTATTTAACACTTTTTATTACATAATAAAACTAACCCACATTTATATCATTAACCCCAACATTAAATCGCCTCTATTTAGCTTCATTTAAACGCATTTTTGGTAGACACTCGCCGCAATTGTAATTCATCTCAAATACTCGTCTGCAATATGTATAATATAATGTAAAGTGTGCGTTACGTTTACCTTCACTGATTTGGATTTTTTTTGTATTTTATTAAATAAATTTTTAATTTGTTTCTTTCTTTACGGTTCCCCTCGTATTCATTTGAGTCCAACTCAGATTGCAGCATCACGTTTCATATTTCTTTTCTTTTTTTCAAATTTATTTCATTGTTTGTTTTAATTTTTTTATTTTATGGTTTTTTGTTGTTGTAAACCTTCTATTTCAAATTTATATTTTTGTTAAAACAAAACGTTTGTTATCTTTTTCGAGTGTCATAAAGGTAAAAAGAGCTTTATTAACATAAATTTATGATTATTTTCGGTGCATTTTGTTCATTAGTAACAAAATGACACCTACAAGTTGTAAAACAATCTCTTCATTGTATAATTTATTTTTCTGTTTATTATATAAAATAAAAATTTTCTGTTTGTATTTTCCGAAATTATCTCTAATTTATAATAAAATTCTTAGTTAAATAAACCAAATGTCAGTTAAATTTCATTTTCAGACGTTTTTCTTATATATTCCCAAAAATAAAAAAGTAACCACTTTCAAATGACTCGTTACTTGCTAAAAAATTAATTATTTAAGCTTAAAGTTATTAAATTTTTAATAAATTTCTCTAAAATAAGAAATTTGAACGGGTAACCGGTTAATTTAACAAAAGCAACTGGTTATTGCAACCTAGTTTTTGCTAAAAACCAAATAAATTTTAATTTTAAATTCTTTTCCACACTTTTTTCTAAGATTTTTCGTTACTTTCAAAAAAGTAACCACTTTGAAATTACTCGTTACTTATTTCATAATAATTTCTTTTGGCTTAAATGTACAAATTTATGAAAATTTTTTGAGAATTTTCATAAATAAGCGCAATTTACATGAGTAACCGTTAAGTGTAACTAAAGTAACCGATTATTTAACAAAATTTTTAGTAAAAATAAAATAAGTTTTCATTTTATATAAATCTGTAGACTTTTTTCAAAGATTTTCTTCTACTTTCCAAAAAGTAACCACTTTGCAATTATTCGTTCTTTATTTACAAAGTATTTATTTTGGCTTAAATGTACAAATTTATGAAAATTTTTGAGAATTTTCATAAATAAGCAAAATTTGCATGAGTAACCGCTTGATTTAACAAAAATAACCGGTTATTTTGACAAAGTATTTACCGAAAATAAAATGCATTTTGATTTAAAATAAATTCCGGTAGACTTTCTTAAAAATTTCTTTAAAGTAACAAAGTAATCACTTAGGAATTACTCGTTACTTAACTTTTAAATATATTTTTTTGTCCTAAAAACACTAAATTATAAAAATTCTTGGCATATTTTTATATAAAAATAAAATATACACAAGTAACTGTTTAATTTCACAAAAGTAACCGGTATTTAATACATGTAACTATTTATCCAAACACTGGTTACTTTTTGAAAACCACTAAATTTTGTGTAAAATTGCAAATTTTATATATTTTTTCAAAGAATTTCAATTTTAAGCAATTTTTGAACGAGTAACCGTGTTATTTTTAACGAATAATAATAATTCTACAAAGTTTTCTTAAATATTCCTACATTCAGAAAGAAAGTAACCACTTAGCCGAATAATGGTTACTTTTTAAAAATCAGGAATTTTGTTTAAATTACCATAATTTACACAGTTGATTTAATAAATTTAATTTTAAATTAATGTTTATGTGAGTAACCGTTTAATTTTAAACGAATAATCGTTTAACGAATAATCGTATTGTTGGTTATAACACTGAAAATAATTTAAGTTTAAATAAACTATAAATTTATTTAAATTAATTAAATAATTTTAAAGAAATTTGGATTTTCATTTACACTTTAACGAGTAATTTTAAACGAATAATCGGGATTTTAACAACACTATAAAGCTAAAATTAATGGTTTTTAATTTTGAATTCGTGGCACTAAAATATTATTTAATACTTTTTGATTTAGGGAAAAGTAACCACTTGAACGAATAATGGTTACATTTATGAAATCATAATATTTAGCTTGAGAATATTCTGAAGAGAGAGAGAGGGAGTGAGGGGAAATTAAGCAGAGTAATTTTTTAATTTTGTCATGATTTTGATCCAAATTAGTTTGATTTAAAAAAAATTTCTTAATGATGCTTTTCTTCTCAAGAGTTGTTGTTGTTGTTGTTGTTTTCATTTCCTTGAAAGAATTCTTTAGATTTTCCTCATTTGCACACGTTCACCCAACACAACAACAACAATTTCATTACAGCAACAAATACAAAAAAAGTTCACATTTAATCACTTGAATCTTAAAAAGAAGAAAAAAACGTGATTTACGTGTGAAATCAAATAACCAACGTATATTAAGAGAAGAGGAGATGATTGTTGGGAAGAGAGGGAGGTTAAGAGTATAAGTTGAATTACTGGAGGTTTAAAATACATGAGTGTGAGTGTGTTTGTGTGGAGGTTAATTTCCCACTACAGTTGGTTATTTTTTTTTTTAATTTTATTTTTTCAATTTTAAACAGACGAGTGGAAATGGAAGCTTAAGTTTTCAAAATCAGATATAAAGAAGAAGAAATTGTTAAAGAACCAGTTTTATTACAAGTGAGTGGGAAAGAGAGAGAGAGAGAGGAAGGAGATGTTTAAAAAAGGGAACAGAAATCCTGAACCCACAAAGAACTTAATACTGCTATTGCAAGTGGTAAAACATCTTCGTTTTACATACCCTACACCGTAGAGTATTATGCATTTGAGTTGTTGTATGTAACATATAGAAAAAATGGCGTTACACCCACCTTTTAGTAGACCCTTCGTCTTAGAATCTCTTTCTGAGTCGATTTAACGATGTCCGTCCATCTGTCTGGCTGACCGTTCGGCTAGCTGTCCATGTCAACTTTGTGTACACCCTACACAATGCAATTTTTGAGATATCTTAATGAAATTTGGTATATGTTATTCATTTGGCCCAGGGACAAAGTCTATAGAAATTGGACATGTTCAGTGCAATATTTCAGGTAACTCCCATATAAGAGTTCGCCTGGAATGAGGTTTTAAGCTCATAAAAGTCCTGCATATAAAGCGATTTTAACAAAATTTAACAGAAATAAGTCCTATGATATTCTAAAACGATATAATGAATTATACGAGGGTCTGTTTGTTGCTTCTCATAGGTCCCCTTCTAAATATCATTTTGAATGGCATAAATCTCACATATACGCTGGTATTGTAATAATGATTGGTCAAATTAAGATCAATATAAGCAAACATTGATGTGCAAAATTATACGAGGGTCGGCTCAAAAAAAATTATTTTAAAAAATGCTTAAATTTCACATAAATATTAGTGTCACAATAATGTCACTGCACATTTAAGAATAAATCAGAAAGTCAAATTATACGAGGGTCGTTCATAAAATTTTTCGTAACTACCATTTATAACCAACAATGTATGGTGTAGAGTATTACATAGGCCTGCTTAACTTAAAGTTTAGTTTAAAAGGTTCTGGTTTCTTTTTGAACACCTTCTGCTCTCTTTGTTTACTCTTTATAACAGGATTTATTTTTTGCTCTTTTTTTGTGAAATTAAACTCTTTTTTACAAGTTTCCATTTTTTAAATTTTTGTTAGTTTAATTTTGTTTATTTATTTTAACGTTTTTTTTTTATAAACAAATTAATGTTTTTTCAAGCAGATTAAAAGAAGAGAGAGAGAGAGGAGGGAGTGTTTTAAGGGTCTAAGAGAGGTGTTATGAAACTTATACAATAATGACCATGATGATAAAGCAAAAAAAACAATATTTGGCAAAAATGAATGAAAAAATAAATAAATGCAGCTGCCTGGGAATCTGTATCTTTCAGATACATAATGTGAAATAACGGCTGGTGATTTATTTACTTTTCTCAGAATGAGTTTTTTTTATTTATTTACATAAACCGTTTCTAGATTTATGAGTTCCGCTATAGATTGACCAAAAACAAAACTTTCTTAAAACAGATCAAGAGAATAAGAAAATGGCTAAAAACTGGAAAAAGGCATTAAAAGTAATGATTAGAGTAAAACGGTTTTGTCTTTCAGTTGAAGTTAGTTTTTTTCAATTTTTTTATTTTTGAAAAGAAATTCTGTTAAACTTGCTTTATTAACATAAACCAAGTTTAGTTAAACTCAAAAAATCAAAGTTTATCAAAAATTTCTTTACAATTTTTAATTCGAATTAAAAAAAAATTTAGGAAATTTTGTTTTTTTTTTAACTTTATAAAAACCCAACTTAAACTTGGTTTAGTTAAACTCACAAAATCCAAGTTTAAGAAAAATTTCTTTTTAATTTTTATTATTATTGTGAAAGTTGAAAAGTATTATATTTTATGTTTTTATTGAAGAAAATTTTTCTATAAACTGGGTTTAGTTAATCTCAGCAAAAGAAAGTTTAAGTAAACAACTTTTCTTTATTTTTATCTAAATTTAATGTTTTTTAAAATATAATTTTTGAAAATGAAATCTTTTTATAAACTTAGATTTTTGGTTTAATCAAGGTTTAGTTAATCTTTAAAATTCCAAGTTTAACTAACCCTAAAACCGTGTGACATTAAATTTTTTTTATTTTGTTTAAATGATTAAAAGCAAATACTTAACTTAATTTTGGCTTAAACTAAGATTAGTTAAACTCAGCTAAAATCCAGTTTATAGTGAATTCTTAACAATTGTGTAACTTCATTTGAGAAGATTTAAGTCTATGTAAAAATTTTGTTATTTGTTGTATGAATTTAAATTGGTTTATGAATAAGTTTTTGAATGAAGATGTCATTGATGAACATACATTTTTTCGATAAAATTCTTGTCTCTTAAATGATATTGTAACTTCTCGTCAAAATATAGTATTTTTTTTCACAATTAATATTATATTGTTTGTTGTACTTCGAAAAAAAGCAAATGATAGCTTTTGAACCGAAAAAGTATTACACACATATTAATACAAAAATAAATTGTGTGTAGAACATGTGTTTAATCATATGAATCATTTGCATTTTACCGACCATTCATTTTCATTTAACTAGAATTTTTTTCAATGTTGTTTTTGTTGTTGCTAATGTTTAATGGTCAAATAACATATGTCCAACATTTTTTTTTAAAAAGACTTGGTGAAGGGGGGTTTAGGAGAGGGTTGTGAGAACCACCCACCCTAGTTGTTTGGACATGACAACTGTCTAAAACAAATATATGTTTTTTATTTATTTAATAATTATTCAAATATATATTAAATGCAACTTTATATGTCACTTATGTACGTGACATTAAGATAAATTTACACGTGCGTATGTTCAAATAACAGTAAGAGAGAGTGTGTGTGTGTTCGGTTGTTTGTTTGTTTGTTTGACTATTGATCTATTAAACAACAAAGAGGTATTATTTCACTTCTTCATTTCTCTGTTTTATTGTTGTTGTTATTATTTTTATTATTTCTTTTTATTTATTTACTTCCGCACCTTTTGGTTACGCCAAAAATGGCCACAATAGCAACAACAACAATTTATTAAACACTAGGGAAATAATCGGTTACTTATAGAAAATTGAAAATTCAAACAAAATAAAAAAAAAACTTTCTAATTTTTTATTTTGCCAAAAATTTTATTATAATTAATATTTATATTTTTAATAAAAAAAAAAACAAAAAACCCGAAAAGGAAATAAAATTTACAAAAAAAAGTGCGTAAAAGAAAGTGTTTAAACTTTAAACTATAAAAAGGGCGTTAACCTCCAAACTAAATAATAAAAAAATAATAAAACTTTTATTAAAACCATATAACAAAACCTTCTCTTAATTATCCTAAATAAAACTTTTTTCTTTCCTCTTTAATTATGGCCTAAACTCTCTTTCTTCTAAATCGTTACTTAAACTAAGTTCAACTAAACTTTGAAAATTTTAAATTAATTAGATTTAATTTCAAAAATTTTAATATTAATTAAAATTTTATAAAAATAAAAAATTTGTGTTTCAATAGTTATCAAATTTATTTAATCTCGGTTTAATTAAACTCCCTGAAACAAAGTTTAAGAAAATGTTTATTATTTTTCTTAAGCTTAATAATGTATTTATATAAATCATAAAAACAAATGTCTTAAACTTGATTTTTTCCTTAAACTTAGTTTAGTTAAACCCTTAGAATCCAAGTTTAACCTAAATTTCTTAAAGATTTCAAATTTTTATATTACAATTATAAGAAAATTAAAGTTCTTATTTTATAAAATCAAAATTAACATAAACTAAGTTTAGTTAATCTCAGGAAAAATTAAGTTTAAGCTAATTATATCCTGTAGAAATTTAAATTAATCAATTTTATATAAAGATCTTGAACAATTTTTTCTTAAACTTGCTGTTTTAACTTAAACCAAGATTAGTTAAATTCAATAAATCAAGATTTATTAAAAATTTCTTTACAAATTTTAATATACTTCTTAAAATTTTAAGATAATTTTAATTTTTGTTCTTATTGTTTAAAAATGAACATAAACTTGGTTTAGTTAAACTAACATAAACCAAGTTTAAATATAATTATTCTTATTTTTATTTATATTATTGTTATTATATTGAAATAATAAAATTTTTGAAAAGAATTTTGTTAAACTCGTTATTTCACTTAAACTAGGTTTAGTTAAACTCTCTTAATCCAAGTTAATTGAAAAAAATCGTTATAATTTTGAATCGAAGTTAAGTTAAGTTATGTTAAGTCATTTATGTTTAAATGGTATACAAATTTAAAAGAAGTTAGCAATTAGGTTAAACTCGGTTTAGTTAATCTTAATTAATGTAAGTTTAAGCAAAAATTTTTATACAAATATTTAGATAAATACTTTTTTGTTTAAACCAGGATTAGTTAATCTTCAAAAATCCAAGTTTAATTAAAAATTTCTTTAAAATATGTATTTTTATGTAAGAATTATAAGAATATTGAATTTTTTGATTTAATTGAGGAAACTTTTAGATAAACTGGGTTTAGTTAACCCCAGATAAAGAAAGTTTAAATAAAATATTTCTTATTGCTATTAAAATTAATGTTTTTTAAATATAATTTTTGAAAATAAATTTCTTAAACTCGCTTTTTGCCTTAAACTAAGGTTAGTTAAACTCACAAAATCCAAATTTAACTAATGTAAAGCAAATTGAAGTTAAAATTTATATTATTTTTATTGTTATGGATTAAAAAATACTTCTTAAACTTGCTTTTTGACTTAAACTAGGTTTAGTTAAACCCACAAAATATAAATTTAACTAAAATTTCTTTATAATTATTAGTTTTGTTGGGAAATAAACATGTTTTTATCTTTTTATAATAATAAATATATTGTTTTATTTGTTTAAACAATTATCACATACAATTATAGCAATTAAACGTTCATTTAGTGCGGCTGCTACATTATGAGGTTATCAATCATTCAACACTTTAAAATGAAATGAAAATATATATATTTTTTTTCTGTTCTCTTTATAAATGTAGCATGATGATTAGTAATTGTTTTTCTTGTTTATTTAATATGATGCAACTTATCAACAATAATCTAAACACTACAACAATTCCATTGCTCAGCTCTTTGGAAAAAAATGCACTTACTAGGCCTCTTAGTTGATAGTCAATTACATAGAAAACTTTATTTCTATTTATTAGGAGTAACAAAGAAAACAATTGCAACAACTACAACAACAACAATAAGGAAATTACTCAATATAATAAAAATGAAATGTCAGTGTATAAGAGACTGTCCATCTGTCTGTCTGTCCGTCCGTCCTTCCATTCATCTGTGTGTTTAGCTTTATCCATAAGTTTGTTTTTTAAGGCAGACAGACTGGGTTATTAGAAAAATATGTTATTTTTTGTGAAATAGTTTTTTTCATGGAGCTGCTTAAGTTGCTATTTTTTTTTGTTATAAAGAGTGATGACTTGATTTGTTATCATGTAGCATGAAATTAAAGAGCTAAAGCATATAATCAATGATAAATTATTAAAAAATATAAAAATATAAAAAAACTATGGAATTTTTTACAATTTGGACTTAAAAAAAATGAAAAATTAGCTGCATTAATTTAAAATAAAATTCAACAATTTTGTTCATTAAAAATTTGAGGTTAGAGTGAAAAAAATTGTATATTATAAAAATTTTGAAATTCTGATAACAGAATTTTGTTTAAAATGAATCAATTTATATAAAATTTGATGAAAAATTACAAAATATGAAAATTTATATTTGAGGTTAGAATGAAAATTTTCGTCAATTATGAACATTTTTGATTTTTTTTAAATTAGATATGAATTTTTAGCTAAAAATAAAGAAAATCAAGTAAAAATTTTAGATTTTTAAAAACAAAATTTTAAGGTTATAATGAAAAAAATTGTCAATTATGAAAATTTATAAATTTTAACAACAGTTTTTATTTATAAATGAAATAAATTATTCAAAATTGCATCAAAAATGTAAAAAATCGAAAATTTATATTTGAGGTTAGAATGAACATTTTTGTCAACTATGAACTTTTTGGAATGTTAAAAGTGGAATATGAATTTTTAGTTAAAAATTAAGAAAATCCACTAAAAATATTAAATTTTCAAAAATTAATTTTAAGGTTAGGTTGAAAAAATTGTTCTAAAATGAAAATTTTAAAATTCCGACAAAAGTTTTTGGTTGCAAATTTAATAAATTATTTGAAACTTTAATAAAAATGTCAAAATTCTAAAATTTATATTTGAGGTTAGAATGAAAAATTTTGTCAATTGTGAACTTTTTGGAATTTTAAAAATTGGATATGAATTGTAACTAAAAAATAAAGAAATTCTTTTAACATTTTCGAATTTCTAAAAATATAATTTGAGGTTAGAATGAGAAAATTTCTTAATAATAATATTTTTTGAAATCCGAAAACACCATGTAAATAATCAGTAGATAAATGATACAATGCCCGTAAAATATTTTCAATAATCCTAAAATCGCTAAAAATAATAATTTTGAGGTTAAAGTGAAAATTTTTTAAATTATGATTTTTTGGAAATTCAAATTTTTTTCAGTGTTGAAAATGTGATCTTAATGATAAACTTTGAGTGCATGTAAACATAAAATAGTGAGTGTAGTTTTCTTTATAAAACATCCCGTTACATTTATAAAGAGTTGCCTACTTGAGCTTATTGTAGCGTTTAAAAAACGCTTAACAAAGACAACTATTTTTTTATTATCACAAAAGAATGACTGGACAAATGATGAAGAAATTCAGTAAAGTAAACAACAACAATAATTTGTAAAACTTGAACTAAGAACTTATTGAAAGATAAAAAAAAATGTCATAATATTTCTCTTTAAAAAATGATTTATAGTTTTAAAGAGAAAAGAAAACAGGAAAAAATAAAAAATAAAAAGGTTTAAGATTTTTAAACTCAAGATTAAATTTCTTAAGAAAATAATGAAAAATAATTGAAAGAAAAATTTTGAAATATTTTTTTTAAGGAAATTTTCAAGATTTCAAAAATAAATTCTAAAAATATTTTTCCAAAATTTTTTATTGAATTTCAAAAATTCCATAACAAAAATTTTGATCTTGTTAAAAATATGAATGATGTGTTCAAGTGTTTTTGTTTTTTTTTATAATTTAATAACTCGCCATATGTGTGTATAAAGATTATCATCATCAGAATTTTTCAATATTAGTCATTCGTGTAATATGGCTCATTTCACACTCGGTGGGGCCGTTTATTATGAGTGATGCCGCCTCTAAGTTTGCTTCATCTTTTTTTTATAAAACTAAAGTAGTTTTTAATTGTTATGTTTTATATTTCTATTCATCTCCACTTCATCATAGTCTAACGTATAAAAATACTCTAGACATCAATTATTTGTTGTATAATTTTGAGTTCAAATTTCATGATCATTGTCAGTTAACAGACAAATAACTGAACACAAAAAACAGAAAATTAAACAGATGTTTTTTTAGCAAAATTAAAATAAGTTAAACCATTTTTTACAAAGTAAATGTATAAAATATCATTGTGCCTACAGAAACTTCTCTTAAACTTGCTTTAACCAAGTTTAACTAACAAGTTTATCTCAAATTTTCGTAAAATTAAATAAAGAAGTACAATTTCTTTCAAATTTTAAAATAAAAATTACAATTTTTTAAGAAAATTTCCTTAAACTTGGATTTTAAAAGATTAACTAATCCTAGTTTAAACAGAAAAGCAAGTTTAAGAAGTTTTCTTTATGATTTGTATACTGATTTCATTAATTAAGAAATCCACGTAGAAAATTTTGCTTAAACTTAGGTTTTTCTGAGTTTAACTAAACTCAGTTTAATTTAATGTTGATATAATTAAAACAAAAACTATAATTTTCTCAAAATATTTCTACTAAAATTAAGAATCTTTTAGAAATTTTAGTTAAACTTGGATTGTAAGGGATTAACTAATCCGAGTTTAAGCAAAAAAACAAGTTTAAGAAAATTTCCTTAATGCTTTATATAAACATTGTATTTAACTAAACATTTGTGTAAAAAAGTTTGTTTAAACTTGCTTTATTTGAGATTAACTAAACCTATTTTAACATAATTTTAATTACATTAAACAGAAGCTAAAAATTGCTTGTAACTTTTATATAAAATTTCAAAATTCTATAAAAATTTTGGTTAAACTTGGATTTTTGAGATTAAATAAACTTAGTTTAAGCAAACTGAAGAGTTTAATTATTTTATTTTCTGGATTTAGGGACAATATTTAATTTTTTTTTTAAATAATAAGACATTTTTTCTTAAACTGATTTGTATAAGATTAACTAAACCCAGTTTAACTTAACTATGTCTTAAACAAAAATAAAGTTACAATTTCTTTTAAATTTTGCAATTTATAGGAAAATTCTTAAAAAGATTTAAGTTAAACTTAGTTTTTGTATATTAACTAAACTTAGTTTAAACAAAAACTCGAGTTTAAGAAATTGTGGTTGAATTATTATATAAGTTTTTTTTTTTTTAATGGATACAATTATATAAAATTTTTTCTTAAACTCGTTTTAACTGAGATTAACTAAACCAAGTTTAACTTATTTTTAATAAGCATTTTTCGTTATTCTTTTACTTGGTTATAACAGTGTTTGACAATCTATATTTTATTTCATTACTTATGTGTGAACCATTTTTAATAAAAAATTTTGCTTATTTTTACTTAATTAAAATTATTTTAATTAAAAATTTTAATTCAGCATAAAGTAAAAGTATTTTATGCTTTAAACAATAGTTATTTTCTTATAAAAATTTATTAACAATTTTCACTGTTCTTCTTTTCTTTTTAGGTAAGTTTCTTGTGTTATTTGAATGAAATAAAAGCAAAACAGGTATTTTTGGTAAAAATTTAAAATCTTTTTGACAAAAAACTTAATTCAGCTAAACATTTTTAAACAAAATTTAAGATATGACACAAATTAATGCCAACTAACAGATAAAAATGGAATTTAGCTGTTTGGAATTACAATTCAGCTAATATTATAAGAAAGCAGTAATGAAAGAATCATATTCGCTAATTTTGTGATTAATTCAGATAGCTGAATTGCAATTTTTTTTAGCTGAATTGCATATTGATTTAGCTTAACATTTGTTTTCTTTAAAAAACACTAAACATCTAATTCAGCTAAGATTTATTACAATTCAGCTAAATAATTTTTACTTTAAAAGTAAAGTAATAATTATTCAGCTGATGTAAAACGAATTCAGCTAAGGATTTCTATTTTTTTAACATTTTAGCGAATAAAAGTTCTGGTTACGTTTAGTTTGTTTTTAATTTAATTATTTTTTAAAGAAAAAATTAATTCAGCTAGTTTTAAAATCAATTCAGCTATGGTTTTTTAAGTTTATAAACTAAAAATCTAATTCAACTAACTTTTTGTAACAATTCAGCTATTGGATTTTGCTTTAAAATGATATTTGTCTTGAAATCAATATAAGGTAATAATAAAATCATAACTCAGCTAGAATTAAACATAATTCAGCTAAGAGTTATGGATATTCAATACAATATAAGCTGATTTTCCAATTCAGCTAGCTGAATTATAAGTTTTCATAGCAGAATTAACACTTTTAATAACATATTAATAAATAATTGTAAAAATTTATGATTTTTTATAAAAAAGATTACCTATTTCAGTCAGCTGAATTAATGATTTTATAGTTGAATTGCAAATTTTAACATATTTAAGAACTTTTATGTGAAATATTGTGCAATTCAGCTAACTAAATCATAATTTAACTTAGCTGAGTTTTTTATTTTATAAAAAATTTAAAGAAGAAACTTAAAATATTTGCTTTAAAACAAATATAAGCTAATTCAGCTAAGTAAATTATTCTATAACTTAGCTGAATTCCAAATTAAAACGAAATTTTTGAAAGTAAATGAAATTGTAAAAAATTGAGCTTGCTGAATGATCATATCACTTAGCTGAATTACAAATTTTTAACAAAATTAAGAAAATAAATGGAATATTTGTCAATTCAGCTAGCTGAATTACAAATTTATACACAATTTTAGAAAATAAATGTTATATTAGTTAATTCAGCTAGATAATTATCTGAATTGCAAATGTGAAAACATTTAAAAAAAACTGTTATATTGCCTTATTCAGCCAGCTGAATTTCAAAAAAATTGAATGAATTGGAATTAAAAAAATATATGGAAGAATGGAAATGCTGAAAATGAGAGAAGAAAAAATTAAAAGAATTTTTCTTTTTTTTATATTTTCTAAAAGATTTTCTTTTACTCAAAGAAGCAACAACGATTCATTAATCATGTGTCAAAAACTGGGCCACTTTTTCTTGCCCCCAAAAATTTTTTGAAAAAAAACAAAATTTTTTCTTAATTTATAAAAAAATCGAAAAAAAAACACCCACCTGTCGTTTATTTGATTTTTTTAATTAAAAAGAAAATAAAAAAGAATAAAAAATGAAAGGAAAAAATAAAATAAAAATTCAAATAAAAACAATAACCACCTACGGTTGTGTAGGGTATAAACAAGAACTAAATTTCTTTTCCAAAAACCTAAAAGTTAGTGTTTTTTGTTGTTTTATTTTTTTATTTTAAAACAATATGTTGTTGTTTTTTAATTCTATTTTAATTTTAATTAATTTCTTTGAGTTCATTTTTCCAATATGAATTCTCTTCCAATTGATTTTTCCCATTAGCCTTGATCTATTTACTATATACATTTATTACTGTTATTTTTAAACTCTTCTTTATGGCTAATGCACTCATACACTCTTTTTCTCTCTCACTCCTTTCTAATATTAATGGTTTGTGTGTTTGTTTTATGTGTAATTATTTGCCAATAATTTGTTATGATTCCTTGTTGTTTTTTTTTATCTCACTCTCTTACTCTTCCTTTGAGTTTGTAAAAGAAACCGTTTGTTTTTTTCTGTATGTGTTTGTTTATCTATTTATAAGTTTTAGAAGAAATGTAGGTGTTTGTATTGTATGTTTTATGTGTTTAGTGTGTGAGAGAGAGGAGATGCATTTAATTTATTTCGCACTTTGACAACATTGCCCTCATTTAAATGAAGTAAATAAATAGAAAAAAAAACGAAAATACACAACATCACTATACATTTTTTGTATTGGATTTATTTTAGGGAGTATTTATTACTGTGTGTGTTTGGGTAAATGTTTATGGTTTTATATGGATATGAAACACCATGAGTGAGTGAGTGTTTTTTTATTATTAATGCTGACTGAGGCTGCATTAAAATGATGAGAAATATGAAAAAAAAATATATAAACATGAAATAATTTTGATGACAAAAATAGGATAAACAAATGTTTTTGAAAAAGAAAACACGGAGAGAAATTAAAGAGAGAATTTTATTCTATAGAAATAAAAATGAATCATGTCTGTTTGTTTGTGACTTAGACAGCTAAATTATTGAGAACGATTTTGCTAAAATTCTCACAACATGATCCCAATATGCTAATAAAAACTCCCGAAGGACGAGGGGGAAGGGTACCCCCTACAAAGCATATATTAATTATCGAATATCTAAAGAACTTTAACAACGAGAGTTCCCAAATCAGGCCTCAATCATCTTCTCAAGGATCTGTTTTGTTGGACACTATGTAGGACGGATAGTACCAATGTGAGGGGTACCTGCCATACAAAGGACAAAGATAAACCAAATAAATTTTATCGAATATCGAAAAAACGAATATCTAAAAATTCCAATTCATTTTTTTTAATAATAAAACTGTTTAAAAATATTTCTCTTCTCCTCTTCTTTTTCTGGCTTTTATCCAAAAGTATATCTAAAGTAGCAACTTTTTACAACCACCATAAAAATTTTCAAAAACCTTTTAAAAATAATTCTTTATAGAAATATAAAATATTTTTTTTTGTTTATTCGAAAATACATTTTAAAATATCTCCGAAAAAAATCATTGTCGTCATAATTTAAATACTACAGAAGATGTTTTAAACACATTTTCCACGGAAAAAATTCTTTTCTTCATTTAATTTATTATTTTTAACAACATATTTTCTCTTTCACAGAGATAAAGAAAAAAATCAGATCCATAAAAGAATGATTTTTTTCTCAAAATTTTACAATTAAAAAAATAATAAAAATAAATTAATAAAAAAAATCGAAAAAAAAAATAAAATTATTGAAGAATGATTAAACGCAAATCAATTTCTTAAAAATTGAGAAAAAAAATAATTAACGATATTACCAAAAAACCGGTTATATTTAAAAAAAAAAGTAATCGAATAGAATCAAATTAGTTACAAAAATATGTAGTTAATTTAATTTAATCGATTTCATTACAAAATAAATTTAAAATTTATATATGAAGTGTAATATTAACAATTATTCGAAAAACCAGTTGAAAGAAATTACCATAAATCGAACAAATTTTGCAAATTTATTAATAGAAAAATATAATTATAAAAAATATTGAAAACATTTCTAAAAAATTTAACGAATAATCTTAAAACCGGTTATTCGCTCTAAAAAATAAGCGATAAAAAAGTCGAATTATGTATATAAATATGCAATTCAATTTCTTTTATCAATTTTATTATAAAATAACTTTAAAAACAAATATTTAAACTCTAATATAACCGATTATTCGAAAAACCGATTTGAAAAAATTACGATTAATATGTATAAAACAAAATTTGCCAATTTATATTAACGGAAATGCTTAATTATTAAAATTATTGATTTTTTTAATTTAAACGAATAATCGTAGAAACGGTAACTCATTATAAAAAAATAAGTGAATAAAAGTAATCGAATTATGTACAAACATATGTATTAATTTTATAGATTTATTTTAAAAAGAAATATAAAAATTAATATTTAGCGTTATTTTAAAGCGATTATTCGAAAATTGGATTATTCGGTTACCCGATTATTCGTTAATTTCTTGACGAAAAAAGAATATTAAAATTTTCTTTTAGATTTGTATTTATTTCGACTTCACTGTTAATTTTGGCAATATTTTCGGGCGATTATTCGTTTAATAAATTATTCGGTTACCCGATTATTCGTTAACTTTTTACGGAAATTTAAAATTTGAGATGTTTTTTTACATTATGAGCTAATTTTAGTGATATTAATTATTTTCGTGTGGTATTTTGAAATTTGAATTTTTGTTTTAAGAAAATCTTTAAAAAATTTAATTCTCCATGTAATTTTTAGTTCTTTAAGCGAATATTCGTTTATTGTATTTAAGACATTTTTAAATTTCGTTTGGATTTACTTTAATTATGATTTAGTTTTTAATTTTGGAGGTATTTTTAGACTATTACTCGAATATGGTTTTATTCGGTTACCCGATTATTCGTAAATTTTTTGATGGAAATAAAAAAATTGTATTATTTTTCACCTTAAGAAGTAATTTTTAGTGGAATTAAATTATTTTTTCTTGAGTTTTTGGGATTTGAATTAAGAATTTTGAATATTTGTTTAATTTTTAGTCACTTGAACGATTTTACGTTGGTTTTATTAATGAAATTGCAAAAATTTTCATATTTTTGTTTTTATTATGCCTTAATTTTGAATTTTAAATATATTTTTAGCCGATTATTCGAATATTGAATTATTCGGTTATCCGATTATTCGTAAATTTTTTGATGGAAATTGAAAATTTGAAGTGTTTTCTATAGGTTTAGATAAATTTTATATGAAAAAATTAAGTTTTGGTGGGATTTTTACGGATTTGAAATTTTTTCTTTTAAGAAAATTTTAAATAAATTTAAATTTTTTGTTTAATTTATTTTTCTGTTATTGTTGCTTTTGTAAATAATTTATTTATAAATTATTTACTTGCTTTTTGTTTAGTTCATTTAGTTTTTAACATATTTTTTTATTTAATTTTTTATGGCTTGAAAATTGCATTTAAAGCACAAAAAGTTGCATTTGACAACTTCAACTGTTTTATTTTCCCATAAATAGTTATAACCACTATTTTTTCTCTCTTATGTTAGTCGTTTGTATGGCGCGACATTTTGGTAACACACATTGAAATAAAATAAAGTTGATTCTAGTTGTTTTTTTTTCTTAAATCATTTTTGTCATTGATTTTTATGGTTTTTTTCTCAGATTTGTTAAGAGTTTCTGTTTGTGTGTGGCAATATTTGCCCACTACTGTTGAGATTGTAGCATGTTTTTTTCCTCTGTAGTTTTATTTGTTGTCAATTTTATAGTCTTCTAAATATTTATGACAAATACATTTTAGTTGACTCCGTCCTCAATGTCGCCTTAAAAAGTGCTTAATTTGGAAAGACACCAAGACGTCACTTGTGCCATTTAATTGAATCATTTATTTTCTATTTTTTACAAGTTACATTTTTTAATTAGTTTTTTTTATTATTTCTAATATGAACTCAAGGTTGGAAAGCCAAAAATCATAAAAGTGTTTTGAAAATTACCCGAAAAAAAAACAGCGATAACATTTTGAACTCATTTTTTGTGAAGCAAAAAGAAACACAAATTTTTTCATTTAATTAATGAAAAATGTTTATTTAAACAAATAAACAATGTAGAATTTAATCTATTTAATGAAAGTGATGACATGGTTAATTAAAAAGACCTTTAAAATAATGAAATCTTTTACAAATTTATTTTAGAATTTATTACAAAAAAATCTTTATCGTTAAAAACCTATTAATGTTACAAAAGATGACATAAAAATTATCTCAACTTATAAAAAACATTCTAAACTTTCAATTTCCCCAAAAAAATGAACGAATAATCGGGTAACCGATTAACCGAATATTCGAATAATCGCCAAAAAAGTATAACCTAAATAAGAAAATTAAACTAAAAAAACAAAAAACCCTATAATTTTTTAGTTTTCATTAGGAAATTAAAAATAATCGATTGAAATATTAAAAATTTTTCGAATTATCGTAAATTGAATTTTTAAAACCCAAAAAATTAAACTAAAAATGTTTTAAAATTTCTTCAAATTAATTCATCGTATAACTGTTGTTTAAAATTTTAAGTTTTGAACGAAAAAAAACGAATAATCGGTTAATCGAATAATTATTTTAATCGAATAATCGTTGAAATATTAAATCAAAATTAAAAATAACCTCTCATAATAACCGATTATAAATTTCTAATTTCAATAGATTTTAATTTCTTCTTGATAATAATCGGTTACTCGTTTAAATGTTATACGAATTAATTAATTTTGCAATTTTTTATTAAAATTACTAAGAAAATTTATATTTTTTATTTAAATGTTTATTTTTTTAGATTCTGATTGTTTTTGATTTTGATTCGAAAAACCGGGTTTTTATTCGTTTAAAAGATTATTTGGATTTTAAATTATTCGTTACTATTATAAAGAAAAGAAATATGTTTTAAATTTTTTGATTAAACTGTTCAAATAATGTTTTTTTTTTCGTTTAATCAATTAATCGGTTTTACGATTATTCGTTTTTTTTTTGTTTTTTTTTTTTTATTTTTCCGTGTTTTATTTGTTATTGCATTTTTTTATTTTAATTTGAAAACCCGTTTTCCTATTCATTTAATCGATTATTCGTTTTTACGATTATTCGTTAAAATTATATAGAAAATTTATATTTATAATTTTATTTCTTAAACTAAATAAATTTAGTTTGATTTTTATTTTTTTTTAGTTTTTGCAGCTAAATAAGGATTTTCTTCGTTTAATCGATTATTCGGTTTTAACGAATATTCATTAAAAATTCTATTAAAAATTTAAATTTTTTTATTTTTATTTATTTTTTATTTTTTTATTTTGATTTTAATTCATAGAACCTTTTTTTGAATAAGCCGGGTTTTTAATCGAATAATCGTTTATTTTTTCTTAATAATTAATTATATTTTTATAATAACTTTATTTTTATAATTTCATTCTCAAAGTTTTTATTAATGTTTTTATTTAAAGGAACCGGTTTTTAATTCGCAGTTCTTTATTCGAATAACCGGTTATTTTGATATCGGTTTTGTGATTTTTAATTTTTTTTCGAATTTTTATTTATTCGAAAATTTATAAAGCATGTCTTTTTTGATTTTTATTCGAAGAACCGGTTTTAATTTGTGGTTTTTATTCGAATAATCGGTTATTTTTTATGAAATTTAACCCGGGAGGAATATTCTTCATTTACGCTCTTTTTCCTTTTATTATTTAAGTTTATTTCTTTGTGTTTAGTTTCCTGTTATTTTAGTTTTTCTTCTTCTTCAGTTTTCTTCTGATTCAATCAAATAAAAAATTTAAGTTTTCGTGTAGCAAAAAAAAAAAAAAGAAAAACGGAACCATAAAAACTTTTATTACAACAAAAAAACTAAAAACAACAACCCTCAAATGATGAATTTATGCGTTTTTTTCTTTTTTTCATGTATTTGACAACACGCGCCAATTTGGCGTCTTTTATTTTTGGCCATTTTTTTCTGTTATACTTTTGAGGGGTTTCTAGCGTGTCTGTAAGAATTAAAGCGGACAATATGAGTCATCCAAATTAGAAGGGAGAATATGAAATAATGAGAAAGGGAAGAGAGGGGTGGCAGGGGGAGAGCAATAAAATTGATAGCCTGGGAATGTGGTGTAACAGTATTTGTTTATTGGTTTGATGCGTAACACTTTAACACACAGGGGTTAAGTTTTATTGTGTAAGTCTTTTTTATACCCTCCACCACCACAAATGGTGAAGGGAGAATATTAACTTTGTCATTCTGTGTGTAACGCTAAGAAGGTATCATCTCAGACCACAATAATCTATGAGTATAAAATAGGACTTTCGTAAAATTGTCAATTATAAATCGAGTGTATGTGTGAGTGTGTTTGTATGAAACATAACGTATTATAACCATTTAGTGGTAGGGTATTAAAGATTCGGCATAGCCGAATATAACTTTCTTTCTTGTTATATATTCAAGGTATTGAGTAAATAAATTGAAATCTTTTTGAGTATAAATTTCTTTGAGTGTTTAGAACAATTTCCGTTATATGAGAGGAAATTTATGTACAAGGGAGTGAGAGAGAGAGAAAAGGAGTAAATTTTATTGGAAAGAAATTTCCAATAATGAATTGAAGTATTAAATAAAAACAATAACGGTTATTGTTTGGTGATAAAGAGAGAGAGAAAGTTGTTTGATTAATAAAAACAAAACATGAGAGGGAAAGGAGATGTACACTAGAGCCCCGTATTGCGTCGTTAATGGAGACCGGAGAAAATCGCGCCGCAAATCAAAACACCTATTTCTGTCTAAATACATTTTAAAGTTTGAAATTATGCCCTGGTCCATAGGTTGATTAAGTGATGTTATGTTAAACCGGATAAATAGAACTTTTATATGCTCCGAAAAGGCTAACAAAAATATTTTATACTCCATTTGTTGACAGGAACTATGGCGTTTAAACTTAGGAACCGCACAATTTTCCAATCCAACTTGAAATAGATTTGCCTGTCTTTCAGGCCTTTTATTGGAGCGCTAGTCTAGCGGGTGGTCTCATTGGTTTAAATATTTCATAGTCCTTGAAAAAAAGTTTTAATTTAAAAATCTCTTTAAGCAACGAAGGCTTTATAATCAGGTCATGCTTTCTCATTTTTTGCAAAGCAAGTTCTTGATGGTAACCGCTCCCAAAAAAAAGACCCATTTCGTCGATATTCAAGAGACTCATTTGGCGACACTTGTTCTCCTTATTTCACGCAATTTGAAAACTTAACCGTACGAGCCGTCTCATCAGTTATCAGATGCTTAAAAATGGAAATTTACAATGCGACGCAAATCTGGATCAAAACGAAGCAAATTTGACCCACGAAACTTAAAATTGCAACGATACAATCGATGTTTTCTTCGCTTCTTAAAAAGCGACGTAAATTGAAACGACACCAATTGGGATGACGTAAGTCGGGGCTCTAGTGTACAGTAACTTTATTATGAATTAAAATCTTCATTGACTTTTTGAGTTTTAATCTGTTTTTAATGCGTCGTTTTTCTAACTGTCATATGACACACATTTATTTGTTTCTGTTTTTACCATAATTTTCCAACTCTTGTGGTAAATTCTCTTTTATTTCTACTCTTCTTTCGCCTTATTACCTAATTCTTTTAAGGTATTTGAATATTTCTTTACATTTTATTTATAATTTTCTCTTTGAAAGATATTAAATTTCAAGAAAAATAATATTTTTTTATTATTTTTTTTTGCACATGGTTGCACATACTTAACCCATTAATAAACTACAAAAACAAAAACAAGAAAAATATAAATAAATAAAATTTCAAAACAAAAAAAATCAAATTTATTATTTATGCGGTTTTTTTTATTTGCCAGCAAAAGTTTCAATCCAAATGAATTGAGTTTAAAATTGAAAACCACAGTTTAAACTTCAAAATAAAAGTTGTTGAACAGAAGAAGAAACATCAAAACAAAACGGCTCTAAACAAATTAAAGTTTAAATCACTTAATATTTGAGGTTAAACTGAAAACAATACAGTTTTTCGTTTTTAAAAGCAAAACAAAAAACGAATAAATTAATTGTTTTCTTCATTTTGTATTAATTAACAATTTTAAGCTTAAAAATAAGTGTTTTAAATTAAAAAAAAAAATAGAAAATTTTCTATAAAAATTCTCTCTTTAATAAAGAGAGAAATTTTTAATTAAAAATTAGTTTTATAACAAAAATTTTCTCTTTAATAAAGAGGAAAAATTGTTTAAAAAAAAGATCTCTCTTTAATAAAGAGAAAAATTTTCTATAAAACTTCTCTCTTTAATAAAGAAGAGAAACTTTTCTTTTAAAAAATCTCTCTTTAGTAAAAAGAAAAATTTTTACAATTTTTTTTTACGAAAAAATCTCTCTTTAATTAAGAAGAGAATTTTCTATAAAAAATTCTTTCTTCTAATAAAGGGAGAAATTTTCTATAAAAATTCCATAAAAAATTATCTCTTTAATAAAGAGAGAAAAATTTTCCATAAACAAATTCCTCCCTTTAATAAAGAGAAATTCTCTCTTTAATGAAGAGAGAAAAATTTTCTATAAAAGTTCCATTAAAAAAATTATCTCTTTAATAAAGAGAGAAAATTTCCATAAACAAATTCTCTCTTTAATAAAGAGAAATTCTCTCTTTAATGAAGAGAGAAAATTTTTCTATAAAAAATTCCATAAAAAATTATCTCTTTAATAAAGAGAGAAAAATTTCCATAAACAAATTCTCTCTTTAATAAAGAGAAATTCTCCTTTAATGAAGAGAGAAAATTTCTATAAAAAAATTCTTCCTTTAACGAAGAGAGAAATTTTTATACAAAAAATTCTCTCTCTAATCAAGAGAGAAAATTTTCTATAAAAAATTCTCTCTCTAATCAAGAAGAAAATTTTCTATTGAAAAAAATATCTCTTCTAATCAGAGAGATAAAAAATTCTTCTAATCAAGAGACATTTCTCTCTAATCAAGAGAGAAAATTTTCTATAAAAAATTCTCTCTCTAATCAAGAGAGAAAATTTTCTATAAAAAATTCTCTCTCTAATCAAGAGAGAAAATTTTCTATAAAAAAATTCTCTCTCTATACAAGAGAGAAAATTTTCTATAAAAAAATTCTCTCTCTAATCAAGAGAGAAAATTTTCTATAAAAAAATTCTCTCTCTAATCAAGAGAGAAAATTTTCTATAAAAAAATTCTCTCTCTAATCAAGAGAGAAAATTTTCTAAAAAAAATCTCTCTTTAATGAAGAGAGAAATTTTTCTATAAAAAATCTCTATTTAATGAAGAGAAAATAAAAAGAGAAAATTTTGTATAAAAAATATCTTTAATAAAGAGAGAAAATTTTATATATTTTTTTATAAAAAATTCTCTCTTAAATAAAGAGGGATAATCTTCTATAACAAATTCTCTCTTTAAAAAAGAAAGAAAATTTTCCATAAAGAGAGACATTTTTCTATGAAGAATGCTCTTTTATTTATAAACATCCGTCTCTTTATGAAAATAGAAAATTTTCTATTAAAAAATTCTCCCTTTAATAAAGAGAGAAAATTTTCGATGCAAAGTTCTGTCTGTAATTAAGAGAGAAAGTTCTCTTTACAAAATTCTCTTTGTGTAGAGAAAATTGTCTTTGCTATAATAACATTTTCTATGAAAATTCTCTTTGTGATGATAATATTTTCTATAAAAATTTTCTTTGTAATTACAACATTTTCTATAAAAAATTCTCTTTGTAAAGAGAAATTTTTCTATAAAAACTGTCTCTTTATGAAAACAAAAAAATTTCTATAAGAAAATTCTCTCTTTAATTAAGAGAGAGTTCTTTTTGTAATGAGAAAAATTTTTCTTTGTAAAGAAAAATTTAAATAATCGCTCTGTTTATTTTCTCTTTAAAAAATTTCTCTCTTTATATTTATTCAAAAATATTATTATTGTAACAAATTTAACTTTTCAGATACTTTTAAATCTTTAAGATTTAAATAAATAAATCAATTATTGCTTCTTTCATTGTTATTAAAACCTCCTCTTTATGTCTTTGTAAGTGAAAAATAATGATATTAAATTCTTATTATTTCCATTTTAGTTTTATTACCCACAATTTAATTTTAAACTCTTTTTAAATTGACAACAATTTTCTGCTAAATTATACCTTTTCATACCAACAACAGAAGCCGCAGTCAAAAACTTTTGCGTATAATAATTCCACGAGGGAAACCCTTGTACCCCCTTCCTTCTGCCTTCCATTAACTTTAACAACAATTTGATGTGAAACTTCTATCACTCCCTTTTTCTTTACTTTTGCTAAAGTAAGTTGTAAATTTAAATGGTGTGGAAAAAATAATACTCTCTCTCTTTCTGGTTGTTGTAGTTGTTGTTTTTTTAATAATAACAAAACAGGTATAAAATATTGTAGCATAATTATAGGGTAATTTCATTTAACATGATGAATTTACTTAAACATAAAGAAACTCTCTTCTGTGTAAACAGAAAATTATATTAAAAAATCATGTGTTTTATAAATGAGTCTGAGAAAAAAAGGAGGATTTTTATTGATTTTATGTTCACAGAGTAAAGAGCAATTAATAAAGTAAATATTGTACCATTTTAAATAAATGAAAAATAATAAATTTCAATTTAAAAAAATTAAACAAATTTATTGCAAATTCATTAAGAGAAAAATGGAAATTTTTTCAACAGAATTGTAAATAAATTAAATATTTTTTTTTAAGTTTATAAAGTTAACAATATGAGTTATTAAATCTCCCTAAAAATTTTTTAAATTCTCTACTCATTTGATAAAATATTGTTGAAAGTGTAAAAATAATGTAAAATTACACAAATTTTACACTTTAAACTAAATTTAGGATTAAAAAGCTTACAAATCCATTTCTTTTGTTCGTTTATCAATAATAACATTATTGACATTTCCTGAAATATTTTTTCAACTCCCTGCCTCTTCTCCTTTTGCCATAAATCCCCTCTCTTTTCAACTACCAAAAGGTTAAAAAAACTAGATTTTCCATACTGTCATGTTTATTTATTAGTTTTTATTTTCATTTTATTTTTATTTATAGTGTTTAGTGATTCATATCCTTTAAACAACCTTGACCGCTTTATCCTTTTTAATATTCCATCTCTTCCTCTCTCTCTTGATTGCTATTTAAACAAAATGTCATTTCTAATGAGTTTGACTAGAAGATTTTTTTATTCCATTTCATATTTCTAAAAATGCACCAGCGGCAGCAGCAAGAACTGAAAACGGAAAAAGAATTTCAAATGATGTAATTTTATCATTGAAATATGGACAATATTTGCTTTTTCTTCTTCCTCTTCTATGCATCTTTGATTTTTGTTCTTATTTTTATTAAAAACGAGAGAGACAAAAAATATAGTTTGTTCTGGGTGACTTAATTTTTATATTCTATAGGAACAGACAAAAATGTGGGCTTGAGAAAATGAAAAGTAAATAAACTTTAAAGAATGTCTGTTGTGGGCTTAAATGGAATCTCCTTAAAGACTAGAAACTAGACTATTAAATAGACTAGAAACTAGTCTATAATATAGACTAGAAACTAGTCTAAGATTCTAATCTAAATTGCAAATTAGTCCAGATTAAAAATATCTATTTTATTTTCTCAAGGATTCATATTTTTTCTTTAAAATTCCTATTAATTTTACATTTTTTTTATTGTCTTCCCAAAAAAAATTTTTATTGTTCTTTTTTCACTTTTTATTTAATCTCTTTATTACATCATACACATGTTATTATATAATATGTATAAAAAAAATTATATTCTAATTCATTGCAAGAATAATAATGAGCCCAATGAAGAGAAGAATTCTGTTAAAAAAAAGTAAAATGAAATAATCTTGAATATATCGCATATAATTATGTCAAACTTAAGCTAAAGAATGAATGAAATGTAAATATAAAATACAACACTGTATGAATATTAAATAAATAAAATGTAAACAATAAGAAACAATAACAAAACAATGTAACAAAAAATACAAAACAATTTTAATAACAGAGAAGTTTTTACCGTTCTTAATAAGGAGAAATGATGATGAGTGTTGAGTGGGAAAAAAGCAGAGAGGTGTTATTTGTGTGTAAGTAAATAGTGAGGGGAGAAAATATAGCGGTTTTTATGCAAAATGGAGTGTGTGGAGAGTTAAGAAAGGAGTTTTATACATTAACATACAAACAAACTTAAGTAAAATGATTTGCATTGTGGTTAACAGAGAATGTGAGTTTTTTTTAGTAGTGAATTAACACACAACCAAACCTGTGTTAAATTAAAGGCATAGTGGTAAAATTAATAGAAAATTTGAGAAAAAATGTTAAGGGCTGTTTTAAACATTCAGCCAAACTTGTATTAATTTCATAGAGATGAAATAAATAGAGAATTTGCAAACGAGTAAACAAACAACCAAACTTGTGTTTATTATAGGAGGTGTAATGTAATAAAGGAGTGTGTATGTAGTTTTTTGGTCAAACATGTTTATGTTTTTAATGATTAATGTTTAGATGAGTATTTAGAAAAAAAAAACGAATTAAACTGTAAATAAATGACAAGATAATTATCTTTATATATTTCTTATGGTTGTTTTTGTTTGTTTATTTTAACATATTTTTTATATGTAAATGAATCATTAGCATATTTGTATAGTCCACAAAGTCAATGTCATTAAGAGAGGGAGAGAGAGACATAGAAAGAGTAATATATTAAAAAAGCATTACCCACGCATTAATAATAAAAATAACAATAAATTAAAAGTTTATTTTACCTTCAGAAAGTTTTTTTAAATGCAAAAAATTGAAATTTTAACCCAACAAACATTTTGTAATAAAATAGAAAATATCTTTTACTTTTTCTCTTTATTATATTTGTTTTTGTCTATTTGTGTACATCATCATTATAAATGCATTCAAGGAACAGGAAGTCTTAAATGTCACTATTAAACAAATATTTGAAAAAAAGGACTAAACAAAAAAACACATTTTTCCTCATAATATGAAGTAGACATCATTCATATGAAATCCTTAAGGATATAAACAGGAGCTTAGCTTTTTTTCCTTCTTTCCTTTCAATAAACCACAATGAAATGAACTCTTAGCAACAAAACAAAAAAAAAAACTAACAGAAAATAGAAAAAGAGAGTCAGAGTATAAAAAAGGACCTGCAGCAGGACAATGAACTCGTTATAAATATGAATGACTTAAATATGGGTTATTTATGTAAACAACATATTGCTCTTTCAATAGAATAAAAAATTTATATGAAATAAAATAAAGATTAAAAAAGGAGGTCTTCATAAGAAAATAATGGTCAAATAGTTGTAAAGAACAACTGGAGAGAGGGGAGAGGAGAGAGAGGGATTAAAAATTTAATATTAATAACACTGCAGCAAAATTGCAAGTGCTCTAGTAACAGCAAAGCAAAAAAAGGAAATAAATTAATTTTTAAACAGAGAGAGAGAGAGGGAGAGGAAATTTGTATTAAAAAAGGCAACATGAAAAATAAGATCTAAATTTTCTTTAAATAAAATTTAATTTAAAATTTTTATATAAAATTTTATATATTTTTTTAATATTTAAAATTTTTAAGTAACTTTGAAAATTCGAACATGATTTTGAATAAGATTTTTATATAGAAAAATGGCTTAAATTTTGAAATGTTCCAATATTTCATGATTTTCTTACAAAAATTATCAATATTTGCCAGTTTAAAGTAATTTCGAAAATTCGAAATTGATTTCGGTAAGGGAAATTGCTTAAATTTTTAGAACAAATTAAATATTTTATAATTTTCTTTACAAATTTTACAATTTTGACTAGTTTAAATCAATTTCGAAAATTCGAAATTAATTTCGAATATAAAAAATAAAGAACAAATTTCGAAAAATTCACTTATTTTCATAATGTACTTGAATTTTAATTCAAATTTTTAATTTTAAATATTTTTCACTAACTTCGAAAATTCGAATTGGGGTTTGAATCGAACTTTTGTGCAAGAAATTGTTAAAAATCTAGACAATTATTGAAATTATTATTATTATTATTATTATTATTATTATTATTATTATTATTATTATTATTATTATTTTATTTTTTTTTTTTGTAAAATGATTAAATTTTGTGAATTTTTGTAAAATTTCGAAAATTTGAAATTAAGTTTAAATTTTTCGAAATTAAATAAATTGTTGGAATTTTTACTTTTAAACTTAAAATCATTAGATATTTGTTTAGTTATGATTAGATTAAGGTAATTTTTTTAATGAATTTGAAAAATTCGAAATTAGGTTCGAAATTAAGAAAATTTTTTAAATTTTAATTTTTAATGAAATATTAGATATTCGTCTGATTATGCTTAAATTAAAGCAATTTTGATCATTTTTATGGATTTCGAAAATTCGAAATTAAGCTTGTGTTTTTCGATGTCATGAGAATTGTTAAAATTTTGATTATAAATGAAAAAATATTAAATACTTGTATGTTAAAGCTTAAAATTTTTAATACTTAGCCATTTTTAGGAACTTCGAAAATTCGAATTTAAATTCAAATTTGATTTTTATGCATAAAATTTCTAAAAAATTAAAAAATTATTAATTTTTAAGGATATTCTTATTAAATAATTGATTTGCATTAAGTTTAGGTTAATTTCGAAATTTCGAACTTAAGTTCGAATTTTTTCGAAATTCCAAAAATTTTGTAAAATTATTAAAAATGGAAAAATATATAGATTTTTAAAGATTTTCTTATATTTAAAATAGTTTTTGCTTGTTTTTTTTTTAATACGAAAGTTTGAATGGGGCTTTTCTCTCAGTGTTTTTTTCTTATTTAATGACATTATCAAACATTTTTTTGTCATAATTATAATTCTTGTTATTATTTTTCTTTTTTGGTTTTTGTAATTTCTTTTGCAACCCAAAATGTTAGACACACTTTAGTTTAGTTTAAGCTGCTTTTTTTTTCTTCCATAACGCTGCTAATGGTTTGTGCTACAAAATATAGCGTAACTTGTCTCTTATAGTTGTTCTTTTAAGAATAAAGTATTTGTGTGTGCTACATGAAGTTTAACAACCCAGATTTTTATTTCTTTCCATCATTTTTTTTTTGGTCTCAGATATATAATTAAATGAATTGAGAAGACCAGGTGTTAAAAAGGTTTCTTGGGGCGATTTAAAAAATTGAAATTTTTAAAAAATTTTTAAATTTTTTTAACAAAAATTTTTATAAATTTTCTTAATAATTTTTTTTTTTTTTTTTTTTTAATTTTTAAATTTTTTTTTTTAAATTTCTAGGCACCGGGTCACCCTAATTCCTTGTTCTACTCATTTAATAATTTTATTAAGAATTTGCTCTTTAGTGCCTCTTTTTTTTTTGTCTAACATTTTTTCCATCTTGTTGTTTAAAATGTTCTACATAATGTTTATGAAATTGTTGTTAATTGTTGTTGTAACATTTACAACAACAAAAAACATTAATTTACTTTTACTTGTTAGATTTTTTTTATTAACAATTTAACGAGTATAAATTTTACTTTTATTTTTCTTTCATTAAAAGAAATTTTAATTAACACTTTCTCTCTCTTTTACTCTCTCTCTTCTTTTCTCTTTTCCAGAATGTGGTGGACTATAACCGGTAACTTTGGTAATATTCTACCAATCGATTGGTCTAAATCTTATACACGTAAAATGCATATGCCTACTTTAAATTTGGGACAAAATCCTGCTAAACAATCTGATTCTCTAGATGCCCAAACACCCGGTGATGAACTGAACAGTGAAGATGAAGCCATTGCCAATGATCTCGATATGCATGCTTTGATTTTGAATGGCCTGAATAGTGAAACTGAAGAACCCATTAAAAGTGTTGAGGAAGTTATAAAGGAAATTGAATATATCATTGATGAGGCAGAGAGTCCCACTGAGGATGCCACCACTTGTGAATCGGAGGTTATAGAAAAGGCTAAAGAGGTCTTGGGGGCTCCTCTATATGCGGAGAGTAAGTTTGGGAAATATTTTTTAAAGACTTTAGAATAATTATGCCATTTCTGTACAACTTTTTCAGAATTACAATATCTATCGATAACCCAATTGAATGAATTGTATATGGAAATGGAGGTTTTGATACAGGAGCTTAGCGAGACCTTAATCAATGAATTGGCTTTACGTGATGAATTAGAATTTGAAAAAGAATTGAAAAATTCTTTTATATCCATACTGCTGGCAGTACAAAACAAACGTCGCCAATATCATGTTGAAAAGAAACGGGGTAAATTCCAAGGACCTGATCCTAAATATTTAACTACCGTTATACCCTATAGTTTGGAGAACGGCACCCCCAACAATCAAAATTTACAAGTTTTAATTAAAAGTGAGTTGAAAGCAATGAATTCTGTGAAGAGAAAAAATCTAAAAAAAATTTTCTTTGTTTTACAGTTTTAAAAGCCATCAATGAGGATAGTCCCACTGTGCCCACTTTATTAACGGACTACATTTTAAAGGTATTATGTCCCACATAAATTTCTTGTCGCCCGTAATAAAAGTTTTAGTAAAAAAGAACACATTTTTAAAATTATTAAAAAGAAATAATTTTAGTTTTAAGTATTTTTTTAATTTAATTCTAAAAAGAGAAGAAAAAATTTATATTAAAAAAAATTAGCTGCTAATTTTAAATTTAAAAAATAAAATAAAAAATAACAGAAAAAGAAATTTATTTTCCAAAAACTTTAAAACGAAATTTGTTAAATACTTTTTTAGAAATAATAAATAATATTAAAATAAATTTAAGAAATGGACTAAAAGTGAAGAGAAGAGAAGAGAAGACTATAATTTGGATAAAAGTCTTGTTGAAAAATCAAACTATTGACAGGTTAAAAAATCCTAACTGGGGATAAATTTTTAGTTCAGATTAAAAGCAAGTTTTTAGATCATAATAAACACGGTTCTAGATTTTATTCTAAGGACTCTTTTATGAACTAGACTATAGTCAGTTTAAAATACCAGTCAATTGACTATTTTATTAAACAGACTATAGACAACTTAATAGTCTAGATAATAAATAAAACTATTGATGAATTAAGAGATGAAAACATAAACTAGTTCAATCTAAAGACTATTTTTATGCCAGTCAATAGACTATTTTATTGAACAGACTAAAGGCAACAATATAGTCGAGTTTATAACTCAAACCACTGTCAGTTGAGAAGCTCAGTATATTAACTAATTTATAATATGGTCCAAATATTTCTTAATAACTCATATTATAGATTAGTTTATAATCAAACTTATCGACTACTTTATACATCATAATATTTACAATTTAAAAGATTTGTCTATCAACTAGTTTATATAGAAGACTATAGACCATTTAATAGTCGAGAATTAAGACTAAAATCAATCTTTAGTCAGCTTAAATGTTCATGCTATAAATCAGTTGTAAGACTAATTTATTAATTATTCTATAGACCATTTAAGGGACAACTTTTCAAACATTTTAATAGTTTAAACTATAAACAAGTTTATAAATTTAACTATTGATTAATTCATAGTCGATAGACTACTTTATAGCTCAGATTGCAGATTATTTCTTAAAGAGGATTATAAACTATTTTATAGTTCATCACATTCTGGTTTATAAACTACAGATATTTTAATAGTCCTCTATTACTGACTACTTTATAAATCAGAACAAAGACATTCTAAGACTTTAGACTATGGATTAGTTTATGGTCTCTACCTATTTAATAGTCTATAGATTGGTTTATAGTCTACACTATAGACTAGTTAATAGTCTACACTATAGACTAGTTAATAGTCTACACTATAGACTAGTTAATAGTCCACAATCTGGACAAGTTAATAGTCTACACTCTAGACTAGTTAATAGTCTACAATCTAGACTAGTTAATAGTCTACACTATAGACTAGTTAATAGTCTACACTATAGACTAGTTAATAGTCTACACTACAGACTAGTTAATAGTCTACACTTTAGACTAGTTAATAGTCTAGACTATAGACTTGTTAATAGTCTAGACTATAGACTAGTTAATAGTCTACACTTTAGACTGTAGTCTACACTACAGACTAGTTAATAGTCTACAATCTAGACTAGTTAATAGTCTACAATCTAGACAAGTTAATAGTCTACAATCTAGACTAGTTAATAGTCTACTCTATAGTTTAGTTTATGGTCTACACTATAGACTAGTTAATAGTCTACACTTTAGACTAGTTAATAGTCTACTCTATAGTTTAGTTTATAGTCTACACTATAGACTAGTTAATAGTCTACACTTTAGACTAATTAATAGTTTACACTATAGACTAGTTAATAGTCTACACTACAGACTAGTTAATAGTCTACACTTTAGACTAGTTAATAGTCTAGACTATAGACTTGTTAATAGTCTACACTTTACACCTTTTTGTTTTTAAATATTAGTCGTTTATAGTGTCTGCTATAGACGAGTTTATAAGCTGCACTTAAAAGTACTTTATAGTCTGCTGTTTAGAGCACTATATAGTTTACACTATAGACTTGTGTATAGTCTTTTCTATAGACTACTTTATAGTCTGTACTTTAAACTACTTTACAGGTTTTAAAAACTGCTGAGTGTTTTTGCACAGTTTGAAGTTTTTTATTGTCTTTTCTTTAGTCCGGACTGTAGTGGGGTGATTGTGGTCTCATTATTTATTTTAGTATTATTTGTTTTCCTATATCCGGTCGAATTTTAAAAAGAGACAATTTTTAAAAATCCCTCCTTAAAAAGAAACAAGAGCTGATGGATTGAAAAGGATGGAAAATATATATTTTTTGGAAATAAACAAAATTTCATTTAATTTTAATTAAACAAAAAATAATAATTTAATTTTCACTGCCCTGAATTTTTGCAAGATAAATTGAAATCGAAAACTTTTGTTTTTCAAAATTTTAAACAAAAATAAGAAAATTTGATAGAAAATTAAAAAAGAAATTTTTTATTTTTGTTTTAATTTTTCAAATAAGAAGAAGGAAATGGAAAAATTAAGATAATTTAAAATTGAACTTTTAAAAGGAAAGAAAACAAACAAAAAAAAACACTGTTTTAAACAATTTAAAATTAATTAAATTTTATGTTAAATTTTAAATTTTAAGCAAAAATATTTAAAAATGAAAATATATATATTTTGTAATACTCAATAAATGTTTATTAAATTTGCTAAAAATAAATCATTTAAAGCTTATTAATTAATTAAGAAAATAAACGCTTATTAAATGTGTGGAAATTATTTTTTTAAATAAAAATTTAATTATGTGGCATTTTTTTAAATATTAAAATAATTTGTATAAAATAAACAAACCTGTAAAAAGTTTTAATTAAAAATTAATTGTTTTTATTTTATATTATTAATATTTAGCTTTTAAGTTTAATAAAAAAAATAAATATTAAAAAAATCTATGAAAAAGATTTATTTTTTATTTTTTGGATTTATTTTTTGTGTATTTTTTTAATTTATTAAAAACAAATTCCCCTCAAAGCCTTTAAACAAATGAAATATTTAAAAAAAATCTTAAAAAATAATAAAAAAAATATTTATTCAAACATTTAATGCAATAAAAATTTTTCAACAAAAACTGCTTTTCTATTACAAAAAAATAAAAAAAAATAAGCAACTAATAAAATATTTACCATAGTTTATATTAAACCCGAAAAACAAAAATCTAAACTTAAAAATAATAAAATACAAAATTCTCAAACAGCTTGAAAACACAAAATAAAACAAAATCATTTTGAATAAATTTTTAAATAAAATAATAAAAATAATTAATTATATAACAAAAAAATCTGTGTGTACTTTATATTAAAACAAAAAAAAAAAATAAAAAAAAATATTAAAAAAAATAATTTAAAAAAATAATAAAAAAATATTTATTAAAAAATTAAAAAAAAATCTTAAAAAAAATTATAAAAAAATGTGTTACCAAAAAATCGAAAAAAATACAAAAAAATAATTTATAAAAAATATTTAAAAAAACAGTCCATGTTTATTAGATTTAAATTTAAAACAAAATACAAAATTAATATTAAACAAAAAAACTTTATAAATTTAACACAGAAATAATTATTTAACTAAAATTTAGCAGAAAATATTAAAACAAGAAGAAGCAGAAGAAAATAGTTGATAAAAACAAGCAAAAATCAAGAAGAAATCAAGTATATTTATAGTTTTTAATTAATTATATAATTAAAATATATAAAAAAAATAATTATTATAATTAAATAAATGTAATTGCATACAACAAACAATTTTCTCTATACAAAAACAACAACAACAAATAACAGGAAAAATATTCTTAAAAATAAAAAAATGCTTAAATAAATACAAACAAAACAACAACAAAAAAACAAGAAAAAGTGTTTTAATCAAGAGGAAAAGAGCTTTAAAAAAATGTCGTAAGTTTTAGAAAAAAAACGGAAATAGTCTACACTTTAGACTAGTTAATAGTCTACACTGTAGACTAGTTAATAGTCTACACTCTAGACTAGTTAATAGTCTACACTTTAGACTAGTTAATAGTCTACACTCTAGACTAGTTAATAGTCTACACTATAGAGTAGTTAATAGTCTACACTCTAGAGTAGTTAATAGTCTACACTCTAGACTAGTTAATAGTCTACACTTTAGACTAGTTAATAGTCTACACTTTAGACTAGTTAATAGTCTACACTCTAGACTAGTTAATAGTCTACACTCTAGACTAGTTAATAGTCTACACTCTAGACTAGTTAATAGTCTACACTTTAGACTAGTTAATAGTCTACACTCTAGACTCTTTAAATTGTTAATTGATTGTGTATACTTCAGAACACTTAATGGTTAAGGCTTCAGACTACTACATGATTTCAGATGTATATGATTATAAACCCTTTTTTAGTTCAAATATAAACTATAATTTAAAACTAGTTAATAGACTACTTATAGTTACACTCTAGACTAGTTAATAGTCTACACTCTAGACTAGTTAATAGTCTACACTCTAGACTAGTTAATAGTTAACTTAACTAGTTAATAGTCTACACTTTAGACTAGTTAATAGTCTACATTAGACTAGTTAATAGTCTAGACAGTTCAAGTCTAAATCTAGATAGTAATAGTCTACACTTATAGCCACACTATAAGTAGTTATAGTCACACTTAATAATAGTCTACACTCTACAGTAATATTACACTCTAGACTAGTTATCAGTCTACACTCTAGACTAGTTATAGTCTACACTTTAGACTAGTTAATAGTCTACACTCTAGACTCTTTAAATTGTTAATTGATTGTGTATACTTCAGAACACTTAATGGTTAAGGCTTCAGACTACTACATGATTTCAGATGTCTATGATTATAAACCCTTTTTTAGTTCAACTATAAACTATAATTTAAAATCACGATAGACTGGACTAAAAGCTGGTCAAGTTTTTAGTCCAGTTTATCGCCAGGTTTTTATTCTGGATTACAGTCATGTTTGTAATTCAAACATAAAACATATTTTTATTCAAGACCAGAAACAAGTTTATAGACCAGATTATAGAAAGGTATAAAGTCCAGACTTTTAACAAATCAAATTTAGAGTAAAGACAAGTCTAGACCAGACTATAAACAAGTTTATAGTCCAAATTATTAAAAAAATTTTAGCCCAGACTTTAAACAAGTAACATTTACAGTACAGACTAAAGACAAATCTGTAGACCAGACTATGAACAAGTTTATAGACCAGATTATAGAAAAATGTGTAGTGCAGACTTTAAACAAGTAACTTTTATAATTCAGACTATAAAGTACAGTACTATGGACAGATTTATCTAGACAAGTTTAAAGTAAAGACTATAGAAAGACATTTTTTTTAATAAACCAGACTAAATTAAGTTAAAAACGTCAAATTATAGACCATATTATAGTCTAAAAATTAGACCAGTTTAAAGTCTGAAATCTGCTTAGGTTTGATTCTTTATAATGAAAGTTCTTACTCAAAGACTTTTTTTCTCTAGTAAAGCGATTTTGATAGTTTTGGAATGATAATGAAGTACATAGAGCTTTATAATACAGCACAATTTCATTCCATATGTCGATTTTAAAATGAAAATTTTATAAAAGATTTTGATTGAAATTGGATTTAGACTCGGTCTATATTTTTTAATAAATTGAATCAACTTTGCTGGTTTTAACAAATACTCAGGGTAAATTTTATTGAGCTCAGTCTTTTATTGTAGATGTGAAAGTAACAAAAACAGCCAGACAGACAGAGAGATACATGGACAGACATGCAGACAGACGGACATAGCTAAATCGACTGAGCTTACGATTTGATGCCAGATTGTATATATATTATGGGGTCTGAGATGATTCCTTCTTAGTGTTATACACGGAATGACAAAGATTATAGACCCTCTTCACCATATGTGGCGGTAGAGGGTTAAACAAGAAAACTTTGTTAAATTTAAATAAATTTTTGCAAGAAAAATATATTTTTTCATTAATTTTTCATGTTTTAAATTAATTTTTATTTAAAAAGTCCATTTTTTTATATCATTTTAAGTAAAATAATATTTTTTAACGTTTTAAACATTAAACAAGCGATTTTCTATTTATTTATAGATATTGGCAACATTTTTTTAAATCTGGCAATGCTGTTCTCATAAAATGTGAGAGATAGAGAGAATGTTAAAATGACAATGAACAATTGACAGAAATAACTAAACTTATTGAATGAATAAGAAAACGAAGATAAATATAAAAAAGAAGCAAAAATAAACCCTCTGAAATAGAAAAAGAAATCCAGTAGAATATTCTTGGCTGTTAGACCCCAATAATATCAGTTATGTGGGGAATTTTGGAGACAATACAACAGCGCATAGAGAAAGAAAAAACTAGCAAAAATTGCAATACACGCAGTACTAAAAGAAAGTTGTTGTAGATAGAAGAGGGCGCCTGGAAAAACAACAAACTTTGTGAAGAAAAAAATATATATATTTAAAAAACAACAACAACGACGACGGGGTTCATAATTTTTTGTGTGACGAAACAATTTTTATTTTAATTTCTTTTCTCCAAAACGAGAAATTTTTAAATAATTTAATTAAAAAAAAGTGTTGTTTTTTTCTTGTTATAAAAAAATAGAAACGCAGAAAAAAAGTGTTTGAAAAAAATAGATAATTTTCTATAATTTTAGTTAAAAGAAGAAAATATAAAATAAAACAGCGAAAATGGCATTGAAAGTGTTGGTTGGACAAAGTAAGTTTGATATGAAAAATGATTAATTAAATTTATTTGAACAAAAAAACAAACAAAAATGTTAAAAATTTATTTAGAATTCTTGCGGAAAACTAAAATATTAAAGAATTTTCTTCAAGAAATTGCAAGAATTTTCCATTTTTTTTCTCGTCCACTTAACTATTGATTTTTACCCCATTTACACTGAGACCTCGTTTAGCTCTGTTAAGCATTAAGAAAATTCCTTAACATATTTGTATGAGAGTTAACAAGTAAGAAATGTTATATATTCAAAGCCCTGTGAAGTATATACTTTATGTTTCATACATACACACTCACAGTTGTATACAATATTTACAAGTTTTTCTTAAATATAACATGGAACGATCGCTTATTGAGTCATAAAATAAGTTATATTTTTATCGATTACATTTTTTCTACTGAAGCGATGTTGATAATGGCAATGAAGTACATGTTGCTTAATGTTATGGCAAAAATTCATTCCAGTTTATGGACTTATAATTGAAAATCTTAAGAAACTCTTCGCTTGAACTTAAATGTTGTTTCAGAATTGAATTTGCTGGTTTTAAATAGGAAACTTATCAGGCCAAATTTTTTAAGCTCTAATTTATCGATTTATAATTGATGATTTTACGAAGGTTCTGCGCTTGAGTAAGTGCTCAATCGGCTTTTTTTAATATAATTAACCGATTTTATTGGTTCTAAATAGGAAACTTCTTAGGACTATAACAAATACTCAGACCCGATTTCATTGTGCTCTGTCAATTATTGTGAATGTGAGCGTGTCGATTTGTAATTCACAATTTTACGAAAGTTCTTTGCTTGACATTAGAGGTTGCTTCAGATATCGCTCTCAATCTTTTAATACACTCAACCGATTTTGCTGTTTTTAAATAGGAAACTTCTCAGGACTACAATAAGTACGCAGGCCAAATTTTATTGAGCTCTGTCAATTATTGTGAACGTGTCAATAACAGACAGACAGTCGATTTGTAATACACAATTTTACGAAAGTTTTTTGAAGAGGTTGTCTGAGATATCGGTCTATATCGTTTAATATACTAAACCGATTTTACTGTTTTTAAATAATAAACTTCTCAGGACTATAACAAATACTTAGACCAAATTTCATTGAGCTCTGTCAGTTATTGTGAATGTGAGCTGGAACTACTGACAGACAATTTAATTTTAATTGACAATTTTACTAATGTTTTTGCTTGAACTGAAAGGTTACTTCAGATATCGTTCAATATATTTTAATATACTGAACCGATATTCCTTATTTTAAAATGGAAACGTCTCAGGCCAAATTTCATTTGAGCTCTGTCAATTAATGTGGATGTAAATGTGCCAATAACAGACCGTCGAACATAACTAAATCAACTCAGATTTTGATTTGATCATTATGAAGTCTAAGGTGATTCCCTCTTAGCTTTACACCCGTAATACCATTTGTGCTGGTGGTGGATATAAAAATCTCCCGTTAAAGGTTACAGTGATGTATAAGAATTTTTGTTGTTTTTAACTGCTGCTACAAATAGCAGCATCTCGTTACGAACTTTAATACGCCCCCAGATTGACCTTTTTTTTTCTTCTTCTTCTATTTTTTATTTTTATTTTATTTCCTTATTTCAAACTGGATACCGAAAAATGTTATAATTTTATTTAACCTAAAACTCTCTCTTTGTATCTCCTTTGCATATTGTGTCTACTATTTTTTTTCAGTTCACCTCCTCCTCCCCATCTTCTCAGATATATGCGCAAATGCGTAAATGAGTGTGTTTTGTTTTTGTTAACGTATTGATTATGAGTAACGTAATTTATAACGTCATTATTTGTCAATAAAATGTTTTTGTTGCCATTTTACAAAGTTTTTCCTTTTTTTATTGTTGTTATTTATATTTAGGTACTATGAAATGGTGCCATTTTAATCTGAAATTTAGTATGTGTCATTTAAATCGTTGAAGTCATTGTTTTTAGAGTTTTTCTCTTCTATAAAATAAAATTAATTGTTCTTTACAAAAAAAATCTGTAAAAAAATCATTTTTTGCTTCATAAATTTTGCTTTAAAAAATGAGATTCTCTTCTCTCACTCTCTCTCTCTTAATATATCTTGTCATAATCTAATAATGTGGCCACTATGGCATTTATAAATATTCCTATGCAATTGTTAATAAATCTCTAGGAATTTTTTTAAATTAATAAAAAATAAAGGGAATTTTATTAAAGTTTTTAAAATTTTAATTAAGAAATGAAATCGAAAAATTCTTAACACACCTTCTTCATTAAAACTTTTAATCCAAGTATTAAACAAATGAATATTTTATTAATCTGCTTAAAATGAGTACTAAATTATTAAATATTTTCTGAAAAAGACCAAATTGGTCCTACAAAATGTTGGCCTAATTGGCCTGTCTCCCCTCAAACTTTTTCCAAAGTTATTAAACAGTACCAAGGGAACTTGTCCGTTATTATAAAAACCTGGTTAAGTTAGAAGGATTGATTCACAATAATTAGAAAGCATTTTCAAAAAGCTTTCAACAAAATTCGGTAGGATAACAACCCGTTTTCCTCAGAGCTCGAACTATTTTTTACGAAAAGTTAAAGCTTATGCAGGTTTAAAAAGTTAAAAGGCGCAAAAAATTTGTGATAGGAAACGCTGCTTAAAATTTAAAGGCCAAAAAGAAAACTTTGAAATGGAAGTCAAGTTTTCTTGGATATTGAAAAGTGTAGTTCTGGCAGATTTTTCGCAAAATTTTATGTTGCTGAGCCAAAAGAATTCAAAATTTCCCAAAATGCTCATGGTATGGCAATCAATATGAATCAAAGGTCTCAATAAATGAGAAGTTAACGTGTTTACAAAAAAGGCTGATTCCATTAACAAGACCTCACAATGTGTCCACTTTTTATTGACCTGACTTGGCTTCCTGTCAATATGGTAAATAAGACCTTAAGAGTTTCAAGAAAAATAATGCAAAACACTCTTTTGATTCCAATAGAAACAAATTATTTATTTGTCATCTTGAATTATTGTTAATTTTGCTAAATGACTGGCTTTACATACGACTATCGCTATTGAGATTATTGCAACATATTTGTTGTTCATCATGGGTAACAATACCATGCAAACATGTCATATCTTTGTAGCGTTCAAAAATCATTTTGGACCTGTAAATTGTTTTTCAAATTGTTAAAAGTTGGGAGGATTAATTAAGAGTAGAATTGGTTTACTGCATTATTCCTGCCATATAAGTTTGGTTTAGTGAAAGAAATAGCAAAATCATGCTACTGAGAGATTGTAGGATCAGGGGTGTGATACTACCCATACAAAGTTAATTTTATTATGAAATATTTAAATAACTATTACAGCCAGAGTGCTAAAATTCGGTCCAAATTAGTCCAAGTTTTACTGGAAAAAAATATATAGAACGTATAGGATGAGGGGAAGAGGTGTCCTTCCCTGAACTTGAATATCTAAAGATCTATGAGAGCGAGAGTTTTCAAAATTGGTGCCAATTACTTTCTCAGAGAACTGTTTTAGTGGAAAAAATGTAGGACGCATAGAACCAGGGAAAGGAGGTCCCCTCGTGAAAAGCAAATATTGATAATCGAATAACTAAAGAATTATAAAAACGAAAGTTGTGAAATTTGATCTAAATCACTTTCTCACTGGACAAAATGTAGAACGGATAGGACCAAGAGGAGAAGTATTCCCCATATAATTTAAATATTGATTATCGTATATCTAAAGATCTATGAGAGCGAGAGTTTCTCAAGGAACTGTTATAGTGGAAAAAATGTAGGACGTATAGAACCAGGGAAAGGAGTTATCGAATAACTAAAGAATTATAAAAACGAAAGTTGTGAAATTTGATCTAAATCACTTTCTTAGTGATCTTTATTACTGGACAAAATGTAGAATGGATAGAACCAGGAGGAAAGGTATCCCCCATACAATTCAAGTATTGATTATCGAATATCTAAAGAGAATTTTCAAATCTGGTCCCAATCACTTTTTTACGTACACGTCGTAATCTGAGAAATTTCTTTCGACCTCTAGGACTGAGGAGAACTTTTGTGCAGCAAAGCGCTACGGCTAAAAGTTTATTTGTATTTAAAAAAAAAAAATATTTAAAGTTTTTCTGATAATTTTTTACTTAATTCAACCTTAATTTTATGTAAATTGCAATCTAATTTCATTTCAATTAAAGTTTAAATTCAAGGTTTAAACTAATTGAGTTTAAACAATATGGCAACACTAAGTTTCTAATCAGTTACAAACTCTCCCACTCGCTCTCATTCTCTTTGGGAAAATTGAATTAAATTTTTGAAGTAAATAAATTATTTATTTAATAATTTTAAATAATTTAAAAATAGTTAAATATTTTATAAAAATTATTAATTTTATTGTTAATTTATTAACTTAATAATAAATTAATTAAAATCCTTGACATTTTATTTTAAATAGAGTTTTTGACACTTGTTTTATTATTGTTTTTTCTTTTTTCTTTTTTTGTTAATTCTCATTAAGCTGTTTATTTTTATTAATGTTTAATAATTATTGTTGGGGATTTTAATATTTTATATTGTTTTTTTTATTTATTTTTAAATTATTTGCTTTTTGTTGATCTTGTTTTTTTTTCTTCTTATCGTTCCGATGACTCATTTTCTTTTTAAAGATGATTTCAAGTTAGTGGTTTAAATTTTTTTCGCTTTTGTTTTGTTCATCTTATTCGTTTTATTGTTATTAATAATATTTAACAATAAAGACTGCTTAAATGCCCTCCACCACAACTGCTCACTCATAAAACTCCTAAAAGTTTTTCTTAAATTTTAAAAATTTTCAAAAAAAATTCTTAAATATTATAACTCTTTTAAACTGAATCGATTTTGATAATATTTGGAGTGGTAAGGAAGTACATATAGCTTAATATTATAGCAATATTCCATTCTAAATCCATCGATTTATAATTAACAATTTTGCGAAAGTTCTTCGCTTGAACTTAGAAGTTGCCTCAGATATTGGTCTATATCTTTTAATATATCAAACTGATTTCTCTGGTTTTAAAAAGGAAACTTCTTAGGACTATAACAAATACTCAGGCCCAAATTTCATTAAGCTCTGTCAATTATTTTGGATGCGAGTGTGCCAACAATAGTAAGATGGAGGGACATAGCTAAATCGACTCAGATTTTGATTTGATTATGGGTTCTAAAATGATTCCTATTTAGCGTTACACACAGTAATGACAATGTTAATATACCTCCTTTACCATTTGTTTTGGTGTAGGGTGTAAAAACTAAAATTGTTTGTATTCAAAAATAATTATGATTAAATTTTGCAATTGTGAGATTTTTTTTTATCAAAATGGAATTTGTAAACTTTAATTTGCAATTAAAGGTGAGAATTGGAATTTTTGCTGTCTAAATAAGAAAATGACATTTATGGATGAAATGTTTATTCAATGATTTCTAATATTTTTCTTATAAAAAGTGAATTTTTTAATAAATTTTTTCCAAAAATAAACTCAATTTTAATTTTTATTTCATTTCAAATTTAAAATAAAACGTTAATGAAATTTTATTTCATTTCATCACCCCGGCAAACTCTGTTTTGCCAAAGCAAATTTTTAAGGCGTTGCCTGGTCCTGAGTAAACAATCGTGTTGTATTATCACACGATTCAAATCAACATTTATTTGTATCCCTCTGATCCTATAAGTCCTATATTTTTCCAGTGATGGTGTTTCCTCATAGAAAAATTGTTGCAAAATTTAAGACTTTCCCTGTTTTAGTTAGTGTATGTGGGGTAACCCCTTCCTGGTCTTACCTGGTCCAACGTTTTGTTCAGTAAAACAATTCATTGAGGAAATTGTTGGAATCAAATTTGAGAGCTGTCGCTGTTGTAGTTCGTTTTCGATAACCAATATTTGCTTTGTAAAGAAAGGACCTCTACCCCTGATCCAATCATTTTACATTTTTTTTCAGAAAAACAATTCATTGAAGAAGTTGTTGGGATAAATTAAAAAAAATCTTTCTCTATTAAAGTTCTTTCGATATTCGATAATCAATATTTGTTTTGTAAGCGTCCAGGTCCTGGTCTGTGAAAATTCATCAAAATTAGACCAGCCGTTTTGGAGTCTATACGTTACATTCATACATACATACCATTTTTTTATATACATAAAATCTAAAAAAAAAATTTATACAAAATAAAATATTTTAAGGATTTTTCGACTTAACCTCAATTTATTTTTCAATATTAATATTTCGAAGAACATTTTATTGGTTAAGCATAGCTAATTACATAAGATATAATCAACAATTTCTAGATTTTCAAAAAAGTTAATATTTGCAAAAGTTTTTCAATCTAACCTCAATTTTATTTTTTAAACTTTAAATTTTTCAAAATCTTTTAATGGCAATAAATTTCCTTAGTAATATAACAACAAAAAACAGCTTCTAGTTCCAAAAAATAGTTTTTTGTAATAATTTTTTCAACTTAACCTCAACTTTATTTTTTATATAATATTAACTTTTAGGGGGAAATTTTAATTGCTTAGTATAGTTAATTAAAATATAATCTAAATTAAAAATTAAATTAATTTTTGCCTAAGTTTTTCAACTTAACCTAAAAAATTTTTCAACATAACCTCAATTATATTTTTTAATGTATTGACTTTTTTAAAGAAAATCTTTTATAGAAATTTAATTTTATTTTTTTTAATAAAAATAATGTTTTAAAATGTAAGATTTTCATTCTAACCTCAAATTTATTTCTTAAACTATCAGCTTTCTAAGGAAAATTTAAATGGCATCATAATCCTTATTGACACAACAACAAATCATTGTTGTTATTTTTTTTTTCAAAATTCAATTTTAGAGATTTTCTTTAACCTTAAATAAAACATTAATATTTTTTTAATATTCAAATAATAATTAGAAGAAGGAGAAAGTGAAAGTGAAGAGAAAATTAAGTTGTAAGTAGAAGAAGAAAGATGGATAAGTACTGAATTTGATACAGGAAACAGAACCTATAAAGTGATCCCAGCATGAAACCAACCATAATTGCGAAAAAATACCAGTCGAAAATCTTGATAGAAATTGCCATAAAATTATAGCAAAGAAGAGCGGCTTTGGGTCTCTTACTCTAAAAACTTCTCTTAGGTTAACTAAACTTCAAAAAAATCGCCTTTTTCGTATTACAACATCATCTTTGGCCTCACGATAAGCTTCAATTGTGACTCTTATTTGCATAAATTTTCCAAGATTTCAACAGTCTTCTTTCTCTCTCTTAGCAAGGTTTTATGGGACCAAAATCCTATAAAAACTTGTCCATTATTATGCACTTAAGAGGGCATTAGCTACAGGTTTTTAAACCTCAATAAACTCTAGAAACTTGTAGATGATTTTTTTTTTGAACTTAAACTCCGCCTCCCTTCAAAATCGATCACACTTTTTAATATCCTATTTGTGCTCTTCAATTCCCTTTTAACCAGAGCCCAATATCTATCTCTCCACTCACCTTAACTCCGGACAGTTTGGAGAATTTGCATCTCTTGATGCAAAAGCCACATTATTATTGTTCTATTACTACTCAAGGACTTGTTTACTTTTTAGGCATAAAAGTGGACACATTATGAAGTCTTTTTTATAGAGCCTGTTCTAATAAATGATTCTTTTCTTTAGGCGCATATTACTTTTCATACCAAGAACTTTTTGGGAATTGTCTAACTTTTTGTGCCTAAAGCATCAACAACATAAAATTGTTAACCAGGACGTTGTGAAAAAAACTGCCCGCACACATGTTTCCTCATCCATTGTGCAATTTCCATGCTCTATTTTTAGCAGTATTCCTGCCAGGAACTTTTTAAGACTTGTGGGTTGTTTTAAACGTTCATAAGCTTTAAGTTTTCATAACAAATAGTCTGAGCACAGTGCTGAACCATCCAGGGACAAGTTTTGTTTTCGCTACTATTTAATGATATTGGAACCAGTTTGACGGCAGACCTTTGAGCAACTTTTTATAGGAACAAGTTGAGTTTTCTTGCAAATATTTTCTAAGTCACTAATCAGATAAAAAATATATTAATTTGGTATCTCTTCTTAAGGCCTTTTGCATACCTAAAAAATATATAGCTGAAGTGTTGATTTTGGATCCTTTATTTTTGTTATTTTCTATGATTTTAAATGTGTTTCTTGTCTCTTTTATAAAATAACAATTTCATTAAGTTCAAAAATCCGTAATTGCAAATCCCTATCAAGATTTCTATAACTTTGCCATTGGTCCTTAGCAAACACTTTTGGTTATGGTTTGTGGTTGTATTATCAATCAATATATTTGCTGTCCTCATAGTACTCGTATTTTTTTTATCATTTTCTTAACTCTTCTCTAAATGTATTCTTGGCTTAAAGCCAATTTTATTTATTGCATCATAAATTAAATAATTTGTTTCTTGTTTGTTTGTTTGTTTGTTTGTTTGCAGAAATTATGAACGAGGTGGTGAAATATAAGCCACCACCTCCAAAAAAAGCCGGCGCCGTAGCAGCCTCTGCGGCCTCCAAATCGAATATGGATTGGCGTGTATTGGTTGTGGATAAGTTGGGCATGCGTATGGTATCGGCCTGTACGAAAATGCATGAAATTAGTGCTGAGGGCATAACTTGTAAGTTATTGTGGGAGTAAAGAAATATTTAAATTAAATTATTTATTAATGTTTCTTTAATGTTTAATGTTTATTTTGTAGTGGTGGAGGATATAAATAAAAAACGTGAACCTTTGCCCTCAATGGATGCAATATATTTAATAACACCCTCCCAGGAGTCTGTAGCTGGTTTAATAAGAGATTTTGAAAATCCAGCTAGACCCATGTATCGTTATGCCCATGTCTTCTTTACTGAGGGTAAGTCTATTTAAAGGAGGTTTATCAAATGAATGAAACAGGAAACTTCTTTTTAGTGTTTTAAACAATTTAATTTTTTTTGTTAAATTTATTTATTATTTTTATTTTGTTTATTTTTTTGTTTCACTTTTTATTTCATTCTCTTTTTTGTTTTGTTTTTGTTTTTAATTTAGCCATACCCAATGAAATTTTGATATGCTTAAGGCAGAAAAGAATTTATTACGTTATATGCGTACTTGCAAAGAAATCAATATTGCATTTTTAGCCTATGAAAGTCAGGTATAGTTATTATCTTTCTAAATTGAAAGTTTGCCAAGGCATTAACCATTCTGTTTTCAACCCAATTTTATTATAACAACAATAAAAATAATACAGATTGTTTGCTTTCATATCTAACCATAACTAATTTTGTTTTGTGTTTGCAAAAAAAAGAAACAACCACAATAACTATAATAATGTTTGTCTCTAAATCATATCTCATCAAAAACATTTCCTACTAACTAATAAACGATATAAAAATTTATACGAAAATAGGAATTTTTACACGGTTACCTAAAAATAGGCTTTTAATTTCATTAAGACTATAAAGTCTAAAAGTATGCTTTACATTTTTTAAGATAACAAATTGATTTAATTTTTTTTAAAGGACTTTAAAAAATTATTTTTTATTATTGATTTAAAATCTCTTATGAAATAGATTCCTTTTAAATAGTTTTCTTTACAAAATACTCTTTTTTTTGTAATTTCAGCTTTAATTCAAAGTCCTTAAACTCTTCTCACAAATCCTTATAAAGTTTTCTTTATATAAAACTTCTTTTATATTGTAAATCTTTTTTTTAAAGTTGTTTAAACTACAACATTTTCAATGGCATTTTATTTCGTCTTATACAGACATTATTCCTGGCAGCTGTCTTTTCTTATTTAATGTATTTTCTTCTTCTTCTTCTTCCCCTATAAAGTGTATTTTAATGTCTATTTTTTTTGCCAAAGACATTCTGTTTAAAATATATTGTTTGTTGCAAGAAAACCTAAACAAAGAAACATTATAATTCAATTTAAACTACGTAAATACATAGACTTATACAGTGTGGCTTAAAACTGTTATAATTGTGAAATAATAAGAAATTTTAAGTAAACAAAATTATGGTGAAATACAAACAGAAATTGTTTACTATTATCGCCCTTTTTAAAGTCTTTGAAAATTGTCCTGTTTTAGATTTTTTAAAAGACAAAAACCGTAAATTCTTTCAGTTTTAATTTTATCAAATTTCGAAAGGTTAAATAACTTATCAATGCATATCGTAATAAAGTTTGTAGGGAGTCTCCCTTAAAGTGATTTAAAGCCTCCTTAAGGAGGTTTTGAAACTGATACTCACACACTGCAAATGAGATTAAATCAACGTTGCTTCTTTTATTCTTTTGATTTAGGAACATTTGAAGACTCTATTTTATGTCCTTTAAAAAGTGTTATTTCTAAACCATTGTAGAGTCCTAAATAAAGTCCAATTTCAAAATGTTATCTGAACAATCTAAACCACCAAATTTTAGTGCTTTGCGACCCCTTTAAAACACCAAAATATGAAATGACAATTTATTTTAGAGTCTTTAGGAGAACGTCTTTGAGTCTTGCGTAAATTGACATTCCCAATTGATTTCTATAATAAGAGCTTTCAGAGATGTTTTGGAAGTCTTTTAAAGTTTTTTAGAAACTACAAATAGAATTCGTTTGGTTCTCTTACTGTAGAGCCTAAATAATTTTGTGTAACGTATCTTTTGTTAATGTAAAATAAACTTTAATGTAAATACATTCTGTTAAAGCTGCTTTAAAATTAAAATTTTGAATTCTTGAATGGTCTATTTGGTGTCAAATAGTGGCCAATTTATAGTTCTCTTTTGAGTTTTTAAGAAATAATTCAGAAGACAAAAAAAAGCATTGAGACTTGTTTATTAGTACAGTGAAGATTGTAGTCCTCTTTACTGTTGAGTTATTAGTCCGGTCTGAAGTGGTGTCTTTAGGCCAGTTTGCGCAGTACTGTCTGTAGTGGATACTAAAGTTAAGTCTTTTATTGAGACTAAAGTTCAGTTTGCAGGCGACTCCCTTATCGATAATATTTTATAGGCCGTTGTATAGACTATTGATCGTTCTGTAGTCGTGGGAATTGTTCAGTTTACTGTGTGTAGTCGAAACTCAGACAGTATTCCAGACTTTTGTCTAGGTTTTTGTCTTTAATATTCTCAAAAGCATTTGGTAGACAATTTTTAATTCATTTTGTTTATTCTTTAGTCGAGATTCGTGTTGAGTTCATAGGCCAGTCAAGACTTTAGCTGATGATACTTGTGTTAAGATTTTTTTCTAATTCTTTGTTTATATTATTTTCCAGTCGTTGTCTAATCTTTTTTTGTGGTTTGTCTAGACTTTTGTCTATTCAGTTGCAGAGTCTCTAGTTGAGTCCATTGACTACACTAATATTTAGACCCTTGTCTATACTAGATCCAAGACTTTTAAACAATTATCTTGGCTTTTACCAATTGAAGGGTTTGAATTGAAAAATATTAGACATTTTGAGACCAGAAAAATCATATTGGAGACACCCTGTAGGTATATATAATCAGATTAATGGGTGTGATAAATAACAATCTTATTGTTTTAAGAAATTAATAGTTTCGGCCACATCCTAAAAGTCTGCTACATATTCTATTCAAATTGCAACAAGGCAAAGTATGCAAGGATTCTGGGTTTTTGGTAATTTTTTTTGTAGTTGGAAATTGAAGGGGATTTATTTTCTTTGTTGTTTTATAAAAAAGTTATGATAGTTTTAGTCAAGACTGTTAGTAGTATTTTTTTATTACACCCTAAAAGTCTGCTACATTTTTCTATTCAAATAATTCTAACTAAAGAATGTTAAAAATAGCGGTAATAGTTTTGGCCAAGACTGTATGTCGTATTTTTTTTAACACACCCTAAAAGTCTGCTACACATTCTATTCATATTGCAACAAGGCAAAGTATGCAATAATTCTGGGTTTTGTAGAATTTTCTTTATTTTTTTTAATGATTTTTTTTATAGATGGAAATTTAATAAAGGAAATTGAAGGCTAAAATTTTGATACAATCAGGATGAAAGTTATTTTTGTTATTAATTTATTTAGTTTTTTTTTCTTAATGGCTTTTTGAGTTAATTAATTTTGAGTTTATTTGTATTTGAGTTTTTTTTTATATAATAAAAAATAAATATTTTTACTTATTTCCAGTTGAAGGGTGAGATTTTCAAATCTCTTTTATTTTAATTTTTTATATTTATATAAAATATTTAAATATATAAACTACTAGATAATATTATTTTTTATATATATAAAATATTATAATATATTTATTATAAAAATAAGTTTTATACTTTTTTAAAGAATTTTTTTATATTTCTTAAAAATCCTTTAGATTTTGTTTATTTAGCATTTTTCAAGAAACTTGTTTTGGTTTCTTTAATTTATTTTTGTAATCTTTTTTTGGAAAAATTATTATTATTTTTAAATTTATAATTTTTCAAATTTTTTTAAACGAAAATGGTAAAAATCGATTGTTTATTTAAGTTGTTTTTTCTTTTTTTTTTTTGGAAATTTGTTTATTATTATCATTATGTATTTATTATAGTTTGCCCGGAGGAATTATTTAACGATTTGTGTAAATCGTGCGCTGCAAGAAAGATCAAAACTCTAAAGGAGATCAATATTGCATTTCTACCCTATGAATGCCAGGTGCGAATTGTTTTTTTTTTACTTACAAAAAAACAACAACAAAACAAAAACACTATTTTTCTATATAAAAAAAACTCAAGAAAAAAAACTAAATGTATTTTAGTTGCATTTCTGTTTTTTGTTGTTACCAGAATAAAACAAAAGAATCAACTTTTTTCAACTACCAAAATAAATCTTAAACTTGTACTTAACTTAAACTTAACAATAACAACAACAACTACTACTACTACCAACAAACTACTTAACAATTTCTAAGAAACTGAAACTTTAACTTTTGAACACTTTGATTTTTCTTACTTTTTGTTTACAGAAACTTTTCTTTAAATAACTTAAAAAACGCTTTTTATAAAGAAAAAAAATTTAAAAAAAACTCTACTCTACATACATGTGTTGTTTGTGTTGTAATTTCATTTTCAAAACTTCTAAATGTTGTAATTGTAATTTTTAAACTTTATGTTTAATAATTTATTATAATTTTTAAATATAAGTGTTTTTTTTTATATATAAAGAAACTGAAGTCATAAAAGAAAAAACAAAACAAAACTAAAATGAACCAAAATGTCTAAAAGACCAAAAAAAAAAGATGGAAAACAAAAATTATGCTTAATGAAAGGAAATATTAGGAAAGTGTTATAAACTGTTATAAAACTAGATATGTTATAAAACTGACCCTCTAGACTATAATTTTATATTTTTAAATGACATTGTTTTATTCAATAGAGTAAGTTTATAGTCCAGACTAAGACTAGTTTATAGTCCAGACTAAGACTAGTTTATAGTCTAAGACTATAGACTAGTTTATAGTCCAGATATTAGACTAGTTTATAGTCCTAGACTATATGACTAGTTATAGTCCAGAACTATAGACTAGTTTATAGTCTAGACTATAGACTAGTTTATAGTCAGCTATAGACTAGTTTATTAGTCTAGACAGACTAGTTTATAGTCCTACACTATAGACTAGTTATAGTCCACACTATAGCTAGTTTATAGTCCACACTATAGACCTAGTTTATATGTCCACACTATAGACTTAGTTTGTAGTCCACACTATAGACTAGTTTATAGTCCACACTATAGACAGACTATAGACTAGTTTATAGTCCAGACTATAGACTAGTTTATAGTCCAGACTATAGACTAGTTTATAGTCCAGACTATAGACTAGTTTATAGTCCAGACTATAGACTAGTTTATAGTCCAGACTATAGACTAGTTTATAGTCCAGACTATAGACTAGTTTATAGTCCAGACTATAGACTAGTTTATAGTCCAGACTATAGACTAGTTTATAGTCTAGACTATAGACTAGTTTATAGTCCAGACTATAGACTAGTTTATAGTCCAGACTATAGACTAGTTTATAGTCCAGACTATAGACTAGTTTATAGTCCAGACTATAGACTAGTTTATAGTCCAGACTATAGACTAGTTTATAGTCTAGACTATAGACTAGTTTATAGTCTAGACTATAGACTAGTTTATAGTCTAGACTATAGACTAGTTTATAGTCCAGACTATAGACTAGTTTATAGTCCAGACTATAGACTAGTTTATAGTCCAGACTATAGACTAGTTTATAGTCAGACTATAGACTAGTTTATAGTCCAGACTATAGACTAGTTTAGTCAGACTTAGACTAGTTTATAGTCCAGACTATAGACTAGTTTATAGTCTAGACTTAGACTAGTTTATAGTCCAGACTATAGACTAGTTTTATAGTCAGACTTAGACTAGTTTATAGTCAGACTATAGACTAGTTTATAGTCCAGACTATAGACTAGTTTATAGTCAGACTTAGACTAGTTTATAGTCAGACTTAGACTAGTTTATAGTCCAGACTATAGACTAGTTTATAGTCCAGACTTAGACTAGTTTATAGTCCAGACTTAGACTAGTTTATAGTCCAGACTATAGACTAGTTTATAGTCCAGACTATAGACTAGTTTATAGTCCAGACTCTAGACTAGTTTATAGTTCAGTTCTAGTTTATAGTCCAGTTAGTAGTTCTGTTTAGTTCAGTAAGTTCTAGTTTAGTTCCAGTTAGACTAGTTTATAGTTCCAGTTCTAGTTTAGTTCCAGTTCAGTTTCAGTTCTAGTTCAGTTTAGTTCAGTTTCAGTTCATTAGTTCTAGTCCAGTTCTAGTTAATTTCTGGTTCAGTTCTAATTAAGTTCGAATTCAGTTGTAGTTTATTTCTGGTTTAGTTCTAGTTTAATTCTAGTTTCAGTCCTGTTTCAGTTCTGTTTCAGTTCTAGTTCAGTTTATAGTTTATGCTATATTCAAGACTATAGTTGATATTATAGTCTTGATTATAATTCCAACACTTTTCTATTTTCAAAATCCTTAAGCAATTTTTTTGTATTTCCTTAAGAAAACTACGACCGTTTCTCCCCTTCTGTCTACACTTCGAAATCTCTTTTCTTAAAACCTTCTTCAATCCTTAAAAGGATTTTCTTAACCCACCTTTGGCCCCTTTAAAAAAGAGTCCCTAAAAAAGGAAGAAGAAAAATGAACGTATCTCCTTAAGTTTTGTTTTACTTGTTTTGTAGTGTTCAATTTAATGTGTATGTGATGTTATATACAGATAAACAAATCGTCATCTGACTATATAACTCCAGAATGGAACCAAAAAATATAAAATAAAAATATTTTATTATTTAAAACAAAATCTAAATATTCATAAATATATTTACACGAATAGACAAATATATGCCAAATTACATAGGCTTGTTATCATAACCCCTTTTAAGTCCCTTTTAATGAACCTTAAGACCATCCTTTTCTTAAATTACAAATGAATGTATAAACTCTTTAAAATTGGCTTAAGAGACTTGCATAAATTTTAAGAGTTTTATTGGATTTTTTTTTAAACAAAATTTTGTGAAATATTTTTTTAATTGGAAGAAAAATTTTGTTTTACAAAATTTGTTAGTGTTTTTATTTATACATTGATTTGTAATTGGTTTATGTAATTTGACATATAACTCTCACGGGCATTTAACAAAATAAAACCAAATTTATACTTAATTATACTAAATCAAAAATATACTAAAAACAACAAAATTTTATTTAAAAAATGTTTAATTTTAAGTTTTTCAATTAAATAAAACAACAGTTTTTTAGCTTAGAATTTCACTTTGAATATTAAAAAAAATATATATTTTTAACACTAAATGAAATGCACTTGAAGTATTTTGTATATAAATTTGTATATTTTCTTTCATAACTAAGTTAAGCAACATGTTGCTGAAATAAAAAATTTTTCGTAAACAAATTTTTATTTAATTTTATGAACTTTTCTTAACATATATTTTTTTAAAGAAATTAATGAAAAGATTAATTTTTAACGTTTTTTTTTAGAAATTTCTTATTAAAATGTTTCAGCAACATGTTGCTAATTCATATATGTATTATATTCTTTAAAAATAATATTCCTTTTTATATAAATTTTGAATTATATAAACATTTTTGTGATTTCTACTTAATTTAGACTTTAGCAACATAATTTAAGAATTTCTATACAAAAAATTTTCTTAGCAACATGTTGGTAGCAAAATTAACAATATACAAACATAAATTTTTCGTAGTTATTCATTTCTTCTATTTTTTTTCTTTAATATCTATTAATTTGGATAACCAAATTTTGTATATTTCTTGGCAACATATTGCTAAGCTTTTTAAACGTTTTTTACTTTGCAACATGTAGCTTAGTTTCATTATTATTCCAACAAATCCCCAAAATCATTTCATATTAAACAAGAGGTTGTTAAATTTTTAATTGATTTTAATAAAAAAAACTTAAATCCAATCGTATTTTTTGTACTTCTTGGCAACATATTGCTAACTTTTCCCTTTGCAAGATGTTGTTTAGATTTTTTGTTATTCCAACAATTATTGAGCAACAGATTAATAAGAATAATAATATTATATATATTAATAATATTTTAATAGATTTTTAATTAAAAATCTTCTTAAAATTAAATTTACAAAATTAAAATAAAATTTGAAAAATTGCTTGAATTAGTTGCTCAGCAACATGTTGCTAATTTTTTTTAATAAAAATTTGTAACGTTTAAAAGGTATAATTTTATTTTATAAAATTTTTCCGCCGAAAATTTTCAAAGTCCTGGCATCATTTTTAGACTGTGCAACATGTTGCTGGTTTATATTTATTTTTTTTTAAAGAGTTTTTAATGAATAAAACTTGTGGTTTTTTTCTTATTTTAAAATCTTCTAAAATTTACTGTGACCAACCTTAGTTTTATGTGAAAATTATTTAAATTTTTTGCACTGAAACATGTTGCTATTCTTCTAAAACTATTACTGCATTTCAAAGACTTTTAATGTCTTAATGATGCTATTAGAACCTCAAATTTTATATTTAAATTGCTTCATTTCAAACAAATTTTGACAAGTTTATATTAGCAACATGTTGCCAATATCAAACTTTCAAAGGCATTTTCAACTTCTTGCGAAGGTGTTCGGAAAAAGGGCGTTTTTAATTAAGAAAAATGTTTTAAAATTTGTTTTTTGTTTTAGCTTTATTTTATCTTTAAAAATATTCTAATAATAGCAACATGTTGCTAGCAATAATGTATCTATAAATATAGGTAAAGTTTAATATGTTTAAATCTCTTTCTCACTCAATTTTAAAATGCCACAAAAACAATAATTTGATTTCATTTTAAGATGTTGCAAAAGATTAGTTCTTAAAAACATGCAATTTGTTAGCAACATATGTTGCTGTCGACTTTAACAATGCAAAAATGTGTAAATGTGTAAAATTCAAAAAAGTTTGTTTTATTTAATGAAGAATTAATTTAAATTGTTTAATAGGTATTAATTTTCTTAGGCAGCATGATGCTGCTGTGTTATTAAACAAATTTCTGCAACATGTTGCTAGCAACATTAGTGTGCTAAAAATGGTTTTAAATTAAATTTTTTTGATATATTTGGAGAGGTTTTATTACAATAGTTATTTGAAACATTATTAATTCTATTTGGCAACATATTGCTGTGTTGTGAAGTATGTTTCTGCAAGATGTTGCTAGCAATATTGAAAATTTAAAAAAAGCAGAAAAATTTAATTGAAATGAATTTTTGTTTTTAATTCTTCAAGTGTATTTCATAAGAAAATTTTTAACCAAAAAATTCTGTTATACTTTTTGAAAACACATCACTATCACAAGAACACTATTTTGGACACCCTAATGCCTAATCACATAACCAAACATTTTTATTATTATAACCTTAAAATAATATTTCAATATAAACAAATTAATCAAGTATTTTTTTTTGCATGGACATTTTTTTATCAAGTAGTTTTGAGTTGAAAACTTAAGTAATTTTGAAATTATTTTTTTTTTAATTTTATTTTTTAAAACTTTAGCATTTTCGGAACACAGTTTTAAAAATATATATTGTATTTTTTCTAAATTACTGGTCATTTACGTGCTTTTTCTTGTTTTTTTTTTTTTTTTTTTTTGCTTAATGAGTAATTGAAACCCATTTTGCTTTATTTCTCTTTTAAATTGAATTGAATTCTATTTTTATTTTCTTTCATAGAATTTTGCTTTCAAATCGGAATTCTTTGATAATTGAATTGTTGGCATTTTCATGTTTTTGTATTTTTCTTTATTATTCATCTTTATAATGACATTTTACGTCTTTAAAGGGGTAAATAAATGTTATAATTATTGTAAGAAAAAGACTAAAATGATTACATGAAACCCCTGATGAAAGAAAATCAATATTGATTGTTTTCAAATATTTAATTTCGAGAAAATATTTAAAATTAAGTTTAAATTTAATTTAAGAAAATTTTCAAAAATTAAATTTGAGGTTAGAAAGAAAAAATCCTTAAATATCAAAATTTATCCAAAATTAATTTTGAGGTTAGAAATAAAATATTGTTAAATATTTAAGATTTTAAAGAACTAAAAACTCTTAAATCATTCTTATAGAAATATTAATTAAGTGGGCTTAAAATTTTAGGAAAAAATCTTTAAAATTCAGAAGTAAAATTAAGGTTATGTTGAAATTTTTTCTAAATAATAAAAATTTTAAGAAAATAAATATAATCTCGAAATTCTGTGAAAATTTAAAGTAAAATTCCATACAAATTTTTTCAAAAATCTCAAAAAAGTGTTTGAGGTTAGGTTGAAAAACTTTTTATTTAATTAGAATTTTAAGAAAATAAAAACGTTTTCAATATAATCAGAAAATTTGAAATTAAATAATATAAAATGATTTAGCAAAAATCATAAAAAACTTTGAGGTTAAGATGAAAACACTTTTAAATAAATGAAATTTTTGGCAAATTAAAATGTCTTCGATACTACAAAAGAATTTAAAGCAAAATTTTATTGAAATTTTTTCGAAAATCTGAAAAATTAATTTGAGGTTAGGGTGAAAAACTTTTTAAATAATTGAAATTTTACGAAAATAAAAACAGATTTCTCAACTTGAGAGAATTCAAAGTTAAATGTTTTTTGAAATTTTTGAAAATCATTAAAAATTTTGAGGTTACAATGAAAAACTTTTTAAATAAATAAAATTTAAAAACATTAAAAACGTTTTTGAAATGTTAAGAAAATTTTAACTTAAATGCTGTTGAAAATTTTTCAAAATTCCAAAAAAAATATTTGAGGTTAGGGTGAAAAACTTTTAAAATAATTGAAATTTTAAAAAAATAAATACCAAGAAATGTTTTAGAGAGTATTTTAAATTTATTACAATTAAAGTTTTATTAAAAATCTTAAGATTTCAAAAATAATAATTGAGGTTAGGATGAAAAAGTTTCTAAATAATACATATTTTAAGAAAATAGGAAATGCTTGGTCTTCCTTATAGATCTTCCTTATAGAATTGTGATACATAATTTAAATTTTTCAAAATTTGAATTTGAGGTTAGGTTGAAAAAATCTGTTAATAATGAACATATAGGAGAAATAATAATTGTATTAAATTTTTTATAGAATTTAAAATAAAATGTGATTGAAATTTTATGTAAAACCTTAAAATTTAAAAAATCTAATTTGAGGTTAGGGAGAAAAAGTTTTTGAATAATTCAAATTTTAGTTAAATTTAAACTGTTAAGTTTTTCTTAAGAAATT